>VXBB01012322.1:293410-319342 GCA_013399915.1 Illadopsis cleaveri
CTGTGCTTGATCATCCCCTTTTGGGACAGAGATTTTAGAGGGGGGCCTGGGCTGCCAGAATAATCCACCAGCTCTGTATACTCCTCCCACCACACAGGCCCCTCCAGTGAGCCCTTCCCCCCATGTTCTGGGAATGTCAGTCTGAAGTTTTTGGAAGCTTTGCTCTCCTTCTCACAAATCTCTACTGTCTCTCCTGTAGAACTGGGCTTCTGAGGGTTCTGCCCAGTTGTCCTGTCAGCAGAGTTCTGCAAGCACTTCTGGAGTGGGCTGGCAAGAGCACCTTGCATGGCTTGCCAACCAAGGGACCACTGAATCAAACCCTGCTTGAGGGAGACAACAGATCCAGGTCTCCAGGACTTGCTGCCTGCTGTCCCATTTCCAATTTTTTCTGCTGCAGATCTGGGATCCACACCCTTATCCAATTCTTTGCACCTGCCACTGGTCTTAACATTGTTGAGATGGGCTCAACATGCTGATTCTCAGTCCCCAGCGCCCTGGCTTGCCATGGCTCATGTTTGGAAGCTTCTTGCAGCCTGTGGAAGTAGTATTTGGTGGACAGCCTGCTAACAGGGTCATCGGGGACTGTGGTTTCATCAGCTACTGCCTTGGAGACCTCGGAATCCCCTGCACAAACACAAAGGCAAAATGGATGGATTAACGCTGGCTGTTATGTGACATGATTGCTGCCGGATAAGAGAAAGATGAACACTGCAGATGGATACTCTGCGATGCAGTAATCCTGGGCCTCTGCCATGAGAACCATTACTTTTATGACCTTCTTCCCTTTCAAACGGGGGAAGACGGACGAATCTCTGATTTCGCACCACAGACAGTACCCGTTCAGCATTCCTATTGTTTCACGGGCAGTATTTCTAGGACGTATCGTCATGATTGGCATAAAACAGGGCGACACGCTGTTCCTACAAGCGACGCAAGGTCCGCACGGCTGTCCCGCAGGGGCTGCAGGGCGCACAGATGCCGGGGACAGCTGAAGGCGCAAACTCGACGCTCGGGAAGGCCGGGCCGCTCATCCCACCCACTCTGGGCCTCGGCACGCACGTACGAGGGGCTCCGCTTAGGGGGGTGGCTCGGGCCCCGCGCCTCCGCAACCGCCCCCTCGGCCTCGGGCGCTCCGTGCTGGCGGAACGCTGCGAGGGAGCGGCGGACGCGCCCGGACGGCGACCGACAGCGGGCGGGGCGGAGCGGGGCGGGTTCCCCCAGCGGCGAGGCCGCGCTTCCGGCTGNTGAAGCGCCGCGGGCACCTGGGCGGGGAGAGCCGGTCCGGCAGCCCGCGGTGTCCTGGTCACCGCTGGTCGGTGCTGGCGGTGCAGGTACCGCCGGAGCGGCTCTGCCGGGCCTGCTTCTGGCTGCTCCCGACCTCGGCGGCTGCAGCCGGGCTGGGGCTGGCTGCCATTAACCCCGGTGCCCAGCAGCAGGGGCTGGTACTTGTCCTGCCTTCAGGCAGTTGGCGTGTTCTAGGAGACCTTTGTTTTAGCAATGTAAATAGCAAAACTGTGAGTCTCGTAAGATATGTTGAGGTTCGCTCAGGGGTCTCACAGGAGATGAGTGGAAGGGAACGGGAGAGAACGAATGTCTGGTGGAGGATGGGGAGGAAGAGGAGGGGTGCAGCCCGTGCCGGGCTGTCTGTGCCCCACTGCCTCCCTCACAGGTGAGTCCCGGGTGGGTCCTGCACGGCACCGAGGGCAGCCTCTGAACTTTGTGCAGCTTCGGAGAGGATACTTGGAGAGTTCAGCACTTTTGCCCTCAGACTCTGCAGAGAACCGGTGAGGGGAGGTTGACTGCTTGCTAGAGTGGATTTCCAGCGGGCATGGAGGTGGCCTTCAGCAAACGATTTCAGATGACTGGGGAAGGACGGCTGCTCAATTAAAAAACTGTTATATGAATAATGAAGGACCAAAGAGCTTTCCTGAGCAATAGTGTGTTTGTCCTGAGTTTACTGGTCATGGTGAGCTGTGACAAGGTCTGGCCCTTGGCCTCTAGGTTCTCTCAGGCTAGTGCCAGGGTAATGATGCTTTCAGTGGTATCATCAGTCTCGGTGTGAGGGAAGATACGGGGTGGCCTTTGTGGGTGAATCTTGGTTCTGGAACTCATTCATCACGTGAGTACTCTAAAGGTTGGCTGCTGAGTAACTGCTCTCTTTTCTTGCAATGTGCTTGTTGCACTATAGCAAAGTGCAGGGTCTTGACTGATGTGTACAGAAAAAGAGAAATTTGTGCAAATAAGCTGAAACTGGGAGGAGGTGTGGATGGCAGCAGAGTCAGAAAAATAATCCCAGAACTGGGACTGTGTTGCATTTGACCACTGCTTGTCCATCTTGCATGGAAGAAGAGGCCACTTTGCTTCTGTAATTCTTTATTGTATGTACAGCTCCAGTGTGTGGTAATGTATGCATGGACATATTTTGAAGTGTAATTCACTTCTGAACTAATAGTACATTTGGAAGAAAAACAGGAAAAGGAAACTACCGAGCACATGTAGCTTAGAAATAAGTGGTAGAAAAATAGTGAAACTGAAATTGCAGAAAAAAATAGTTTGCATGAACAGCAGCTACCAAGATCTCCTGGATATAAGTGAATGGTCTTCCCTGGGTAAATTCTGGATCTTATATAAGGAATCTTCAGCTCAGAATTTGTGTGAAAATTGTATTTTAATGGTCTGAGTTCTCTTCTTCAGCAGAATGTGCTGGTCTCCATCACATGTCTCTCTTATCTAGGAAAGTTAATTTTTATTACACAGCAAGTGTTCAGGTGCGCTGTAGCTGCAAAAAACATACTTAAATACTTGGGAAAAAAGGTAACAGTTGTCTCTTCAGAGCCTGGCAGTAAGTAAATGCTTCTGCTGCCATGTGTGATTCTTTAGTTTTTAAATGTTTGGCTAGAATTTTTGTTTTTTAAATCTAGGGATGTAATTTTTCTTTCCTTATTATTTGCTATATGGAATATACCACTTGCATCTTGTCATGACATTTATGTAAAACAGGTGCAGTTTTCAAACTGAATTAAATCTGTTGAAAAGCTCTTTTATTGTTAGAAAACATGAAATGTTTTTAATGAACGCTTTACCCATTTTACCAACTGTATCATCATGTTACATACGGAGTTTCTGTTTAATGGCAGATCCTTAGGGATCATTTTTGAGTACACAGGGAAGCATCTCATGCAGCTGCACTATTGGAAAGTGAAATGTGTATCCTTACATGAAGATCCTCAATTTGTGTTTTGCATTCTAACTCCAGTTCTCTCCTTCTCAGAGCCTACTAGTTCCTAAGCATTTAGAGTCCTAATCTTCTGTATGATTATCTGATGTAGGACCCCGTGCTTTTGCCTTTTGCATGTTGGGAAAGGGCTGGAGAAAATTCTGCAGAACCTTCTGGGGCTCTCTGGGTACTACAGTCTGGTTCACAAGAAGCACCTGAAATGTAAGAGGTCTTCTGCTCTGGATCCTGCTTCCATTAACACCATGGAGCAGTAACCTACAGCCAAGGAATGGAGCTGGCTGTGAAAACCACATGAAGGTATCTGGAGAGCCTTGTCTGTTTTTCCAAGGGGTGATACCAGAGCACTATCCACTGGGCTCTTTTTGCTGTGTGGATCCTACTAACAACTTCCTTCTTCCACATGGTGCCACACTAAGATTAGTTTCACACCTCAGGGGAAATCCCCCAGTGCTGTCTAGTAACCTGCTCCTCTGTCTCTGCACAAATGCTGCAAGTTGACCCTGAAGCCAAGTGGTGGTCTGTGTAGGGACAAGTGAGGACACTTGGTGACTTGCTGGCCCTGTGGCAGTACCATCACTGCTCTGTGGGGGGATTTGGATTTGGTCCCCATGCATTTCAGGACCCGTCTTTGGGGAAGTGGTTGTAACTGGGTGTCCCCAAGAGTCTCCCATGGAAGGCATCTCAGTGGATGGCAGCAGTCAAGTGTGTGTCCCCACTAGGGCCGGGAAGTCCCTGAGAGCTGCCCTGGGGAGCCATGGATGCTTCCTCAGCATGGAGCACTGGCTTTTGGGGCTGCTGAGCTCCTGTGGGAAATGCTTTAAGCTCGCTGAGTCATAGGAGTCAGTGCCTGCTGTTACCGTAGAAATCGGATCAGCTGCTGGGGGTGGGGAGTCCTTGTCCCTTGGCTCCACTGCTGCGTGGTTCCCGCATGAGCTCACGGTGCTGGGGAACCTGATTTCTTGCTCCTTGCCCTGTCAAGATCAGAGGTCAGGCAGTTCTAGCAGCCCTCACCAGGGGGCGGGGAATAATTTTGCTTGGATCTTTGCATGGCTGCAGTGGTGGGACCCTTTGTGTGTGATGTGCTATCTTGATGACCTGCTGCCTGTATATATCATGCTCTTTCATATTTTGGGAAACATTGCATTTGATTAGCAATAGCTTCCAGTCCTTTGGGAGCCCCAGAGAGGTGAAAACTGGTTGTAAACTGGTGAGTAGCAGATAGGGGAGGACCGGAAGTAAATAATAAGCTTGGAATGGTCCAAAGGGAGAGGAAGACCTCTGAATATACAATTTCCTGTGCTCTCAAAATGTATCCCCAAGGTTGGTGGCAAGTGTGGACCTGAGCATGGATGTGACATCTTCCAGAGCTCAATCACTCCTAGGTTTTGTCCTCTGTGCTCAGTCTGAGTAACTGTTTCATTGTTTTCTCTGGATGAATGTACACATTCAAGCTCTAGGGGTGGAAGATGCAGAGCATCATTGCCCCCTCTCCATTCTGCTAAGGGAAATAGCTTTACTGCGAATAGGCTTTTCCCATTAAGGTGTTGTGCCTCCTCAGATCGTCTGTGAACCTTGTGCTCTCCTCATAAAGCAAAATAAGCACAGGCCATCTCTGTAAAACAGTGTTAGAGAGACTCTGGCTGATGTGAGGTGTCACTTTGTTTTTCTACAGTTCCTCTTGGCTTGCTGCCTGCTGGTCACTGAATTACTGTCCATGTGGTCTGTGTGAGCAATCCAGGTCTACATAGTTGTCCTTTTTAATGTTTCCTTGCTTACTTCCAGGAGACTGAATTCAGAGGATAACAGCTGCTTCCCAAGGATTGTCCCTAAGAGTTGGTACTCTTAGAAGGTCCTGTATGCTGTGCTAGCTCAGTCCCAGCTTTAATGTATCTTCTGCTTCAGATTAGAGTGACAAATATTTGCAAACAACAGCAATTGCACTGAGCTGACTGTTTCTTGGACTCTCTTAATTCTTTGGTCTCCTCATGGCATGCTTGGTGGAAAATCCTTAGGCAGTATGGCTTTAAATGAAACAGGTGATTCCTTGCTGCTAACTATTATGTAGGAGAAAGAATTTACCAGGTGATGCTGAAAGGAGATGAGGATTGTATGTGTGTTGTTCTCCCTGTTTTATTAGCTCAGCCTAAAAAATTCCTGTTTTAAGGAGCTGTTCACTTCTCTGTTCAGATCCCAGCACACTGAAGCACCCACTTCAGTGTTGTTGAGAGCTCTGGTTCTCCATTATGGGGAGAAGGAGGGGGGTGATTCTTGGGAAAGCTTCCAGCACTGGGCCAACTGTGGAAACAGCCGGGCTGTGTGCCAGCCCTTCGGAGGGAGGGGGAGCTCAGAGCCGTGCAGGGAGTGTATCAGGCAGGGGCTGGTGCAGCCTGTCGCCTTCCCCAGAGTCCTGCTGCTGCTTCTGTTTCAAGAGAGAAAAACTGTTCTGTCCAGAGCTGTGGTCAGGCAGAGACTCCTTGAGAGGGTTGGTACAGCTCTTGATGGCCTTTGATAGCAACTGGCAGGAAAGAATCTGACATGTTGTGCCTCCAGCAAGGAGGAGGAGTTTCTGCTTGTATTAAGGGGGAAGGGAAACAATCTCTGGATAAGTGAAAATAAGGGAGTATTGGGGGGAAGTCAGTGAGAAGAGGAAGCACCTCTGTGGGGAGGTAGATTTGTGATCTCTGTGTCTCATGTCACAATCTCTGCAGTCCCTGTTCTAGACACTGCAAAATAAACTGCAGTATTTGGGGACCATGGCTACAGACCCGTTCTCGGAGCTACAGGATGACTCGAACTTCGATAATACCAGCCAATCGCTCAGCCAGCTCAAACTGGCCTCCATAGATGATAAGACCTGGCCAGCAGATGAAGTCCCTGATTTTCCCAAATCAGGTAAGTATCCTGCTTGTTTGAGATCTGGGTTGTGGCCAAAAAGCAGTTGTTTGTCCTGCAGCATTGTGGTCATATCTACATACACAGAGAGCCCCAACTCCATTTGAAAGCTTTATAGACACATTAAACTTGCACCACACCCAAGTGAATCAGCCTCAGTATTGAACTGCACTAAAAAGTGCAGAGCCAGCTGCTGTAAATATGCTCTTCTCAGTCCTGTGCCTGGCTACATTTTGGTGCTGACAGTATAGATGTACTGTAAATCCTTGAGTGTCCTCCATTATGGTCTCTTGCAGAAGAGTTTGGCCTTCTGGACTGGAATGGTCTCAAACTTCCATCTGGGAGATGGGGCTGGAGACCTGAGCTGTTGCTCTGAAATCCTGTGCTATGAACTATGAACAAAGAGGTCAGGAAAATTAGCTCAAGGATGTACAGGATGACCATCCATCAAAGGACTGTGTTAAGGTCTTCCTTTCGAAAAAAGCTGTGATGGTGTCCTTGGGATTTTGTCTTTGTAAATATTTGTGACATATCTGAACAGGGGTTTGAGAGAGTGTACATTCTGAGGAACACATATGGATCTCATAGGACTGATGGGACTCTTCTGAAGTCATTGCTGCTCTTGTCCACCCAGAATTTCAGGAGTGGGTTTTCAAGGTGTACAGTTGCATACCTTAGTTCCTCCCATGTAGAAGTGCCGGTTTTTTTATACTTTTATCTCTTTGTACTTGCCAATGTGCTCCAGATCCCTTTTTCTGATTGCTTGTTTCTTGTACTTTGTGCAGATGACTCCAAAGGCTCCCCTGAGCCTGTCACTCACCTGCAGTGGGATGATCCCTACTATGATATCGCCAGGCACCACATTGTGGAAGTAGCAGGTGGGAACCTTTCTGTTTTCTCCTTTGATGACTTGGCAGCTGGGCTGAGGAAGGGCTTTTCTCATAAGGCTCAGGGGACATCTGCTGTTTGCCAAGCCCAAGTGGCAATGAAGTGGCACAGAAGGAACACCAAACTTCTTGAATGTTTGTGATATGTGTAATTTTCCGTTGACTTCAGATAAACTTGGGTTACTTCTTGGCTCTTGCTGACTTGATTATGTTATTGTCAGGACTCAGTTGCTTTTGCAGAATTGTTTTAGATATGGCCCTTTACTACATCCTGAGCACAAAAGTGGTTTTTGCTTGATAATGCCACAGAAATTACCTAGTTAAGCAGTACAGTTGTAAGGTCCTCAGCTGACTGAGTAATGCACAGTAGGTGGTATCACTCATATTTGAATGGCCAAAGCTTGCCATCCTGTCCAGAAATAACATGTACAGAAATCTGAAATAGGGGGAATAGGCCTGTGTTCCACTGCAAGGAAAGACCTGTTCATTCAGGGTCAAAAGCATTTGGATTTTCTTTGTGTTTGTTTGTCCATATTATTTTATTTACACTAACCCTTGGTGATATGCTGCTGGGACCTCCATAAGAAAGAGTTTTGGGGGTATTCTCCAGGTTGCTGTGGTGAGCCTGAGTGAAGGATAAGGCCAGTTTGTCTTGTGTTCCTTGTTTTTTAAAAAAGAAGCACTTCTTCAACTTGTTGTGACTTGATTCATACTTCCTGCTTGACTATAGCCACCTCATACCCCTCCTGCTGCCACCTCCTACCCCTCCTACTGCCATCTCTCTGTGCCTTGGTCCCTGCCCCACATGTGAATTTTCAAGGAAGCAGAGGCACAAGCTGGAGTCCTCTTGATTCAGGGTTGTTCTGCAGCAGAGTTTGACCACAACAGAAAGAGTCTCAGGCACTTACTTTGGTAAGAGTTGTTTTGATATCATTCTTTTCTGGGCAGTTTTCTCAAATGGGCTTTCTTTTTCCTGATCTCTCACTGGCCATGTGAGATTATTAATTTGGATATATCGTGTTCATTTGTGGAACAAAATGATAATGGCAGACTCAAAACCTTGTTGTTTATTGTCTCCTGCTCAGTTTGACTGGCCAGGTGTTTGACAGTTGGGCCATTATGCCTTATAGATTTCCCAGGAGTGTTTTCATTTACAAATGTGTTACTAAGCTTCTTGTCCATGGGGCTGGAGTTTCAGGACTGTAGTTTATAGAGGTCTGCACCCTGGTCTCTGCTGCTGAAACCAGAAAGGGACAGATGTGTGGACTCCACCATTTCAATGGTAATAGCCAGAATATTTGGAATGCAAATGGCAGAGGTAACTGGTGTTTGAGGACTCTGGGAAAGGGTGAGTTAAATGATACAGTCGTCAGACTAAGCTTCAGACTAAGTGCTTAGCAGAGTTTAGATCAGAGACATTGATAAGACTGGAATGTCAGCTCAGACCAAGGATATACTTTGTCTGCTGCCTCCTGACATAAACACCACTCTCTCTGTGGGATTTCTATTCCAAGGTAACATGACGTTTGACAAGCTCTTTGAATGACACTCTCACTCCAGTGGAGGTGTGTGTCAGTGGCTTTTGGAATGTAGCCATTTGACTCAGTCTAGGGTAGCAAATGAAGTATTAGGCAGCTTCCTGAAAAGATTCCGGGGTGGGATGGTGGCTGACTGGGAGCTGTGCCTGCATTCTGAACTCTTTCCCGTTGTGGTTTAAATTTGTATTCCCAGTGAGCTCTGTGTCCCTGCAGTGTCTCTGTATAGTGCAGAAACTGCTCAGAGGAGCTTTAAATCTTGGCTCTTGCTGGCCCGTTTTCACCGGTAGCTGATGTGTCTGACGGCATGTGATGGTCCCACACACGGCTGTGGTGTGATTGGCACTGGGAGAGCTTGGAGCACAGCTCCAGATAGAGGATTTGCTGCCATATAGGTTTGAGACTTGCTGGTTTCTCATCTCCTGAAAGGAGAATTTATGAAGTTGATCAAAGGGGTCTGACTTGTAATCTTGGTTCCAGGGTGAAGCTGTTAATATTTTTTGTTCAGTAATTGATAATTTTAACCATTCAGAGTATCAGACAGGATAGTGTTCTCTGGATTGTTGTTGCAGGCAAACAATCTGGGAAAGTCTGGAAAAATCCTATTAGAGGTAGCCTGGAGAATAAACATTTCACTGAAGGATTAATATGAAACTGTTCAGATCTGGCTCTGCTGACAAATTGTGTTTTTCAGCAGCTCCAGGTGCAATGAACACTGGCTATGCTGAGCCTGAAACAAAATTACCCTAGTTCTCTTGTAAATACTAGCAAATGGCAGCAGATCAAGGGTAGTTTTATCCATTCTGTTGATTCATTAACTTTTTGTCCCATGTCCTTCCCTGTTCTGCACTTCAGAGAAGAAAGTTTGTGGCTAACTCTGTTCCTGCCTGCCTTGAAATGTGTTCTGGGATGGTGATGCTATTTTGAGACAACAGCAGAAGGCTGGTTCCCATCCTCAGGCTGAACTCCATGATCCCAGTGTTATCCTGTGTGGTCAGAAGAGTGATTGCTTCTTGATGGATGTGTGCATGATGTTAATAGCTTAATAAAAGCCCTGTTTTGATGACAAAAAGTTAGCACGCTTATTTGCTACCTGAACTTAATTTCTGATTCAGTCCAAGATATGCTGGATTTGAAAAGCCTGACTATCTGACCTAAGAGGAGAAAGTACTGAAAAACATTTTGCAGAATTTGTTGGCAAAATAAGTTTTTGGGGTTTGTTTTTCACTTAAAAATAGTGCAGCAGTTTCAAGGAGACTCTCCTTTGTGCCCTATGCTCCTGTCTCTTCTGGGGACTGGGACTTGCAGGAAGAGGCTGTCCATGGGAAAGGAGCAGGCATGTTACTTCTGTCCCATGTGATGGTGTGTTACACAAAGATGACAACAAAAGGCATCCAGGCCACAGTCCTGAGGGAGTACTCAGAACTGGAGTATTGTTAGGAATCAGTGTTATAGTTTAAGGAAACATTCTTTTGGTTCTGGGACTCGATGCTTTTCTGAAGATGTTGGTGTTCTACTGGTCTTTTCAGACTTAAACTGTGTGTTTATGGAGTGTTTTATGCAGGCTCTGGAGAGGTCTCTGTGTGGTTTTGTTCTTGATTCTGAGTGCCTCTTTTTGTGAGTACTGTAGCAGTGAAATTCTTTACACGTCTGAATGAACGTGAAGCTGAAAGAGAGGAGGTTTGATTTCATTGCACAATCCACTTCTGCAAAGTGTGGTTTTTTTACCTTGCTCATGTCACATAGCATTTGGAGGAAACACAAGCTCCTGGTTGAGGGCTGTTAAGGAGCTATCCCAATTTCTGTTATGTTGAGAGTTTCTGTGCTCTCCTGCCAGTTCTTATATGGCAAAGGTGCTGCTTCCATCTTCTTGGGGGTTGAGGCAGACTAGATGTGACATAGTCTTGGCCTTGAATTTTAGCACAGGCTGAATTGCAAAACTAAGGCAGGTAGTTAATAATAGTCTAAAGGAGGTCTCTGGAGATGACAGTTCATACTGGAAACCTGTGGCTGTGTGGGAAGACCCTGGCTCTTGTCAGCTCTGGCAAGGTGTTCCTTCCTCGTTCTGCTGCCCAATCTGAAATACTGGTCTCTTCTTTGTGGTCAATATGCAAAACTATGACTATGAGGTTTATCAGCATTCTCATTTTACACAATAACTGCCTTGCTTTCTTTTGGGATAAGAAAACGGGGGCCTAACATATATTGGCATATGAATTTCTCATTGCCATGGAGGGTAGAAGATAGAGTATCAGTGGTCAGGAAAGTGGCTGTCACTGTATACTCCAGCTACATCATCCCTGCCCAGTGATTTCAAAACTTTGTTTTGTTCAAAGCGTGTTTGTATGGGAGATCTGCTGCCTCACACCATTAATTGTCAATCTCTGGGGCTACCCTCGCAGAAAAGCTGTGATGCCAATATGTGTGGAGAGCTGTGAGTGTACTTTCTTTTGTGTTACTGGATTGAAGCTGCAATTTCAGCAGTAAATCTATTTTCATTGGTGAATCTGGTACCAAACCTACCCAACAAACGTGGCTGCAGGTACCAAAGCTGTAACTAGTGCTGATGATTTGCTGTAGATGTTGGTGATTGACATGGAGAGGTAAAATCAATCTTGGAGCACCAGTAGCTGTTGTTTCTCTAGGCAGGCAAAGGTAGAAGTGGCAGACAAAATTTATGTTGGCGGTATGTTGCAGAGCGTCTTTGGTGGCTAAGAGACTCAGCAAAGGCCCATTAGCAAAGGTCTGTTAGCAAAGGGTCCTTTTCCCTTCAGGCATGGTACATTGTTACTCCATTAATACAGACTGCCTGCATTTCTGCTGGTTTTGGATATAGTTTCTGGCTTTTAACTTTTTTGTTTGTTCATTTGTTTAAGAATATTTTGTATTTTAATAAATGATGAATTGCCTCTGTAGAACTGAGTTCATCCAAAGCAAGCCCAGTTTGTGCACCATATTTTGATATGCAAGGTCAAGAGAAGGGAGAGTATCTAAGTAATTTTAAGTTTCTAAGGTAGGCTAAGAGGATGGAGAATTTCTTCCAAGAGCCCTGTTCTGCAAAGGCTCCTGTCTTGATAGGCCCATGTGTGTCTGTTGAGTATATAGCTGTGAGAGTGATGGGGAGGGGCTGGGTGTGATAATAAACGCCTTCATAAACTAGAGGAACCTTTTTTAAAAAAAAGTCTAATTGGCAGTTCATTTTTTTAATTCAGAATCTACTAATCATGAAAAAAAAGTCATGGGTGTGGGTTGTGTTATTCATATGGTATGATGCCATTCTCTGTACACTTCTGAAGTTTTTCAGAGAACTTCAGAATTAATTGCAATTAACCCTTTTGAAATGGCAGTACAGCAGTTACCATTTTGGCGGCAGAGGAAATGTAACAGTAAGGGCAAGAAATTTAATTATACAGAATTAGTTGCAAATTCAAAAAAGAGATTTGGGGATCAAGGGTTGCTCTTATTGCATGTAATTGTTAGATAAGGCTGCTTTGGAGAGGAGCATGGGGGAAAGATGAAACGGAAGGAGGTTGAATGCTGCATGACAGCAGTTAAATGCATCCCAGTGGCAATCTGGCTAGGCTCTCAGACTTTACCCTCATGATTACTTGCTGGGAAAGGATGCAAAGCTTGGCTTGCTATAACTTTTTTTCTGTTCCTCCAGACCAGGGTGCACTTGATGGGGCCCAACCAGGTAGGTAGATTTTTTGTGGCACTAACATTTGGTTCTGTAGATCATGGTATTCCTTTAGCATGACCATGGCCTGTAGCTGGACTGTCTCAGGGGAGCCCAAACTTTGCTCAGCCTTAGGCTGCACTGGCAATTTTTCAGGAGTCCAAAGGCTGCTCAAAATTATTGTCTGAGGGCTGCACCTCTGCCTCAGGCACAGCAGAATCATCTGAGCCAAATTTGGCATGTGGGCTTTACTTTGGGCACTTCAGGGCTCATGGGTCTCAGTGTAAATCCTGTTCCTGTCCTGTCATGGTGGTGGCCTGCTTGGACCAGTTCAGTTTGAACTCCAGTTTATCCTATGACCATATGTGATTTGGAAGTTCATTCTAGGATTGCTTCCTATTCTTTCACATGATCTGCTGCTGCACTCATGTGCTAAGCAGCTGGCACTTAAACTGGATTCTCCATCTGAAAGCAACTGTTATCTGTCTCTTCTCCATTTGGCTGCAGAGGTGTTGTGTTCTGGTAACTTGTTGGCCCGAAGCTGTGCTTGACTGCCTTGGGCTTGCTGAGCATTTGTTAATACTCTCCGGACTTCAGTCCTAAGTCTCAATAATTTGGCTACTGGTGCTTTCATGCTTCTCAATGTACATGAAAAATACTATTGGTGTGAAATTCTTACTGCTAAGACCTTCACACAATTCATGGAAATGCTGATTCTCATTTCCTCATTATGTGGAGTCTTCTCCCCCTTTTTCTCTGCTCTCAGACATCCTCCCATTCTGTATTCTTTAATCTTACCCTCTAGTATATTTTTGTATCAGTTAAAGCTATATTCACTTCATAAGGCTTTCTGATTCTGGCAGTGTTTGGATATTGGGAATATCAAGGTGGATGAAATCATGTATTAAAATACTTCTGCTTTGAGCTCCTTACCTTCTTTTCCTTCAGGGCTAAATCCACTCTGGAATTCAATAGGCAACTAAAATCTACCATACTTAAACATTTCCCAGCTGTGCCATAAGCTTAGTGCAGCTAATTGAAATGAAATTGCACTTGACAGGTTTTTTTACTGACAGTGTCTTTGATTAAATATGCTAAGCTTTGTGAAACTTGTGTGGTAATGTTCCAGTATTCTGTAGTGGTGCCCTTTCCTTGACTCTGAACTCTGTTAACCTGGCTGTTTTAGCAGTAACAATAGCTTTTGGTGGCAAGTTTTATCCATCTGCATTCTCTCAGTATCAAAATACTAGGATATTCCCATTTGAATCTTTCAGCAAGGTGAGCACTTAACTGAGGTGACCTCATGAAGGTAGGAATGAGCAGTCTCTAGACTGCAGTTAGGCTGCCTCAAATCATGACATAAATGCTAAAGGATATGTTTCAGGGTATGTGATGGATATATTCCTATTTACCTAGAAATAATAAATAACAGGATTTGCATGTCAAGGATGTATTTTCCATGTTGGCTGTGCAGATTCATTTCATGCCCTGTCTTGGGACATTACTGCCATCTTGATGTGAATTTCTGCTGTGATACATTCTTATTGCTGCAGGTTTCAATCTGAAACATTTGCCTCAGTATTTCAATTTCACCCCTTTTGGAAGTTTGGCCTTGTGCTCATGGCTTGGAAACACATTGGTGATTTTCCTTGTCCCTTGTCTTAGAAATGCCCTGGAAATGCTGCGTCTGGAGTGAGAGGAGGGATGCAGTTCAGGCCTTAAAAGTGCCACGACAATGTTCAGGAGCTTATGTCCATCAGTGCTACAAGTTCATATCTCTTTAGATGAGCAGCTGTCTTGGCTGGAGAGGCTTTACATATTGGCTACTGTCTTGCTCTTCATTGTTAAAAGCAAAATAATCTGTATCACATCCTTCAGGGGTGTAGTTTAATTCCAGTGTACATTGAAAATATTTTTTATGTATGAACTTACAAAGTTGGGGCGCTCTGTGACCACTGATGGTATATAATTGGTTATTGGTTTGTTGTTAACTGTTGAGCATTCCTCATCTGGGAGAGGTGGAAGGCAGCCTGAAAAGCCAAATGATTACTTCATGATCTATAGTTGTGTTCAGTGGAAACTTCAGCTATTTGCAATTGCAAACAAGGGCTGAAAACCTAGATACATAAGATTAATACTGTAAACAGGAAAGCAAATAGTACAAGGGATGGAGCATCTGGGAAAGATCAAACCTGATAAGAATCTTCTGTAGGAGGCAGAGGGGCCACCTGAAGGTAGTTTCCTCCAACAAGAATGCATGGAATGGGCTTTAGGTTCTTGTTTATAAATTGGAGCAACTGATTGTTCAGCTTTGATGCTGAATTTTTGATTTTGTCATGTCTGGAGCAAGGAGACTGATCAGATATATGCCAGGTAGAAACAAGATTGGCGGTTGATGGTTTTGAAAGTGTCTATATTGACAGGCTGAGCTCAGTGTGATGAGACTGGAGCAAAACCCAGAACTCAGAAAAGGGCATGCTGGTTCCTTTGTAGGTGTCATGCATAAATTCATTCTGGTTTGGAAGGCAAAGCAGGCCACTCCTTTTTCAGTCATCCAGGGCACTGTAGATTATCTTTTGATGTACTTGGCCCTGGAAATCATCCAGGGGATAAATGCCATCTCCCCTTTGGCAGAATCATGGATTGTCTGTTTATTCTTTACCAGCAATGCCAGACATTTTCACCAAGGCTATATAAGGAGCAAGATTGTAGACTTTGCATAGGCCTTGCTGCAGGCTTTTATGTCTTTTCAGAGAAAGCTATTTAAGGCATGTCATTCCCAAACTGTGACTTGTCAGGCCTGATAATCAGTGCCTGAAGCCTGAGCTGAGTGTGGCCACCCACAACATGGCACGAACATGGTGCTGTACTGCATGCCACAAAGGCCTGCCTTGATTAAGCTTGCAGTCTGCATCTGGCTCTCAGACCATCCACTCTGGTGTGAAATGCAGCCTCTCAGTTAACTGAAGATGTCACCTGTTCTGAATTTAGCATAGAGCTATGTATGATCTGCAAAGATCTGTTGTCTTTCTGACAATTCTCTTTCATCACTATAAAACTCAACAGATTCTCAAATGCTGCATCTTCTTGGTGCTTTATACAGGCAGGACCCTTTCTCCTTCAGACAGAGACATATGAGTCACTCAAGACCAGTGGGAAGGGTCACAATATGCCATGTTCTTTACCCAGGTCTTTGTAACCTGCAATTAGTCTTTTGGACAACTCAGTTACATTAGAGCTGGCCCTAAAGCTCATAGGAAGCTACCCAGAAACTCTGGGCTAGGCAGAGAGTGGGCTACCGTGGGATATGCGATGTGATGTTGGTCTTGTGCCCTGGCTGTGACTGTATCCGGTTGTTCCAGATGAGCCTTGCATCACTCTCTCCCTAGTCCTGCATTGCAGGTGGTGCATCCTCCCTGACTGCCCTGTATCTCCGCATGTGTATGTCAGTGTGATGGCCCGTGCCGCCCCTCTCCTGCTCCGTACCTAGTGCTGCCGCAGTGTCCTTAGCTTTGGTAGAATTTCTGGCTTGTGCACATCGGTAAATTCTGTGTTGTCTGGTGAGTGACTTGAAAATGGGACTTGCAAGTGAAAATAAAAATGAACAAGTAGCAAGAGAATCTGTTCTGGCAAGATGGGGGCAAAAGGGTGGCATCTTAATGTCATGGCTGGTGTGTATGGGTTCTCTGGCAGCCATCTGCAGCACCGAGTGGTCATCTGGTACTAACGGGCAGTGTTCCCAGAAATATCAGGTTTGCTATTCTGAGACCTCAGTTGCTGCATGGCAGTTGTAGCCAAGTGGTAGTTGAGGGCCAGAGCCTGTGCAAAGCTGAGAAAATGGCTGCATGAATATTGTAAATCCATGCTGGGAAAAGGATTTATTTCAAGAGGAATGATGTATTGCAGGTCTGTCCTACATAAGTAGTGATCCTTGCTGCTTTTCTGTGCTGTGTTCTGTGTGAGATGGTTTACCATATAGGAGTAAGGGAGGGATATTGTTGAGTATAACCTCAACAGCCCCATTCACTGTTGCACTTTGCGTGACAAGAAAACACAGGTTTCAGAACAGGATGAGTAGCTAAAAAGGTGGGAAGACTTCCACCCTTCATACTAAAGGAACCATTTCATCTCCGCTGCTGCTAAAAAGAAGTCATCTTTGTGGAAATGGATTGGGTGTTGTGTCTGGGAGAGAATCAGACTTTCCCTCAAACTCTGTATGTCCATGAGATTTGTGACCTGGTTCTTACTTATCCAAATCTCTCTATTCCCCAGCATGTCTGCTAAGCTTGGCCATGCGTGTCTGCTTGGGCTTTGCTCATGGGGCTGAGATCTCTGCTGGCAGAAGTCCACTGGCACTGAAGACTTGCTTTGGGGAAAACTTGGCTCGTTGTCTCTGAAGCCTCAAGTGGTGGCTGGGAGTGTCCTCCATGACATGATGTTGCTTTATGGGTTATTTGGCTCCAGTGTGATGGGGACTGTTTTCTGCATGGCTTTTACAAGGAATGCTTTGTTGCGCTGCACTTTGCAGCTCCTTCCGTCTCAGGCTGGAAAAATCTCTCTGTGGATGGAAAATCTAGGAAGCAGTGAAGACCTTATTCTACAATCACCCTGGAGAATCCAGCAGCCCTGTTTGGCCCATCTGTAGAAGAGACTTAGGATGATGCTTGTTTCTCATCTTTGGGATGCAACTGGAACTGCTGTTTTTCTAGGAATTTCTTGGTTTCCAGGGTATGAAGTGGCCTGTGTTCTGTGTGCAGGACTAAGCTTCAGGTGAAGCAAGAAACAGATGAACCAGACTATTAGAAGTTAGTCTGGGACTGTGTGCGGGGTGGAAGGAGCTATTGTGCCAGTAAGATCAGTTTTCCCTGTGCCTCTCTGGACACCTGTGTGTCAGGAGCAGTGTCCAGAGGCAGCTTTGCAGGATGAATGCTCTGAGCACTCTACTCTCTACTGGCATCCATCCCTATGTGCCCTGAGGCATCCTGGCTTCCAGTCCTTCCTCTCCTTTCAGGGCTGGAGCAGGGAATCTGTTCTTCATTCTCATTGTTAACTTGCCAGGCCCTTGGTGTTCAGGTTTCTGCTTCCACACTAGGCCCGTGATAACTGCTGAAAATCAGATTTAGCTTTGCTGGCAGCTGTGCCTTGTTACGGTGGTTTCTCATTCTTTTTTTACCCCTTGCTGCCAATACCACAGTGAAGTCCTTAACTCCCTGTAATCTCTGGCATTTTATCTGCAGGTGATGACAAATATGGAAGAAAAGTCATTTTGTTCAGTGCCTGCCGGATGCCCCCAAGTCATCAACTAGATCACATGAAACTGCTGGGGTAAGTAGAGTCTTAGTAAGCTGCTGTTAATTTCTTAAATCTGACCTAGTTCTCAGCTGCTGGATTCCTGGAGACAGATCCATCTGCGGTACCTCCTTTAGCTGGACGTCCTCTCTACTTCCATTGCTGGACATGCAAATCTCTGTTACGGCACACACAGACTCCCAAAGGGAGGAAGAGCCTCTCTGTAGTAAGGCACAAAGTGAGTTCATCAGTTCTTTCTTCTCAGGTACCTGAAATTCACACTGGACCAGTATGTGGAGAGTGATTACACTCTGGTGTACCTGCACCATGGCCTGACCAGTGAGAACAAGCCATCCCTGAGCTGGTTGCGGGATGCCTACAGGGAATTTGATCGCAAGTGAGTAAAGCTGCAGCAAGCAAGGATGTTATGTGCTGTTCTGTATTCTAACATAGAGGGTTGTCCCCAGGGCCCCTGGGTAGCTTGCTGATCACAATTTACTGTCCCTTATTCTCCTGCTTAAGGAGGTGGATTGTTGTTTAGTGCAGATTGAATCAAAGGATAAACAGCTCCTTTGGTAGTCTCATCCTTTAAGCCAACAGGCAAGAAGCAAACCCAGGACCTGTGTCAGCCCCATGATATAACTGTAGGTTCCTGGGGAGGCTGCTCACTGCTTTTAGATGAATCTTGGAACACAGGGTAGCATGCCCTTAGGCTGCCGGGTAGCCTGACACAGCTACAGAGCATGGGAGAACAGAGGCCATGGGTGCTGGGATGTGGTGAGGCTCAGTGCAAAAGGGATGAAACAACCAGGGTGCCTTAATCTTGTGGAAAGGTTGGTTCCTCTACATAAAGAGCAGCTTGTCATTACTGGGTTTCTCTTGACAGGTACAAGAAGAACATCAAAGCCTTGTATATTGTGCACCCAACCATGTTCATCAAGACCCTACTGATACTCTTCAAGCCTCTGATCAGGTAGGAAGGGAGCACTACTTGGAGGCTCATCTGCATGCTCACATTGCAGGGGAACAATGGGGCATTCTCAGAGGGGCACAAGCTGAGCCCGGGCTTCCAAGCCTATGCTGGAGTCTCACACCTTTTTCTGTCTCCTCCCATTTCTGAGCTCAGAAATACTCACACACCAGAAATACCTCTTTATGTATTTCTTTAGGTTTACCTCTGCAAACCTACAGAGTTTGCATCTCTGTGCTGCTCCTTTTCTCTCCAGCCAAGTAGAAGTAAAAAGTTGTAGGCTTTGCAACTCAAATATTTGATCTCTTATGATACCGATATCATAACTGTATGAAATAATTGAGAGTAAAATCTTCTCAAGCCTACTGCTGAACCTGGGAAGGAGAAATCCAGCGTTTGAGGGAGCCTGCTGCTGCTAGGGCTTCTAATGCATCTTGGAAAGTCTTAATAAAATAGATGGAGTGGGAGAGCGATATGTGTGACATCTCTGCTGCTCAGCCATTCCTACCTTTGCCCCACTGATGTTTCTTGCATACCCTGCTCTCCTTTACTGTAAAAAGTCAGTTCTGTTACTGGATTTCCCAATTCCTCACATAGCTACCTTTCTTTTGTTTTTCAGCTTTAAATTTGGACGAAAGATTTTTTATGTGAATTACCTTAGTGAGCTGGAGGAGTATGTGAAGCTGGAACAGTTGGGGATCCCAAGCCAAGTGCTGAAGTGAGAATACTGCCTGTTTCTCCCTTGCTTAGGGCTCTGTGAGAGGGGCCTTTTTGTAAAGAGTGGCAAGAGAAGGAAGAGATTGTTCCACTCAGGCAGTGGTTTTGCAGGGTGTGGTGACAAATAGCCTTCAAGATTGGTATCTCTCTATACTCCTTCCTCGCTGTCCTTGGCCACAGTCCCCAGTTCTGTCTCTGGGTTAAAAATCCTCCCCAGTGGAGCACCAATCCCACTCACCCCCTGGGGACTTTCTGCGACATACTGACCTTAACACTGACCTGGAGCTCATGGTGTGCATCTGCTGTTGTCTGGGCACCTGCTTAGGTTATTCTGCACTGCTCAGCTTATCTTTGGGGCTTCCCAAAGTTGCCATAATCTCAGTCCTACCAGATTGCTTCCCTGTCCCACACCCACATATGCATCTGTCTCATCACAAGCAGTGCTGTCCTGGCCTCCTGCCCACGCTGTTACTCAGCTACTCAACTCTTGATTACAGATAGATAACTCCTTTCTCCCTGCTTTTTTTCTGGCAACTAGGTTTTTTTTCTTGTGCTCCAGTGCTGCCTGTGGTGGTTTTGCATAGATATAATCAACCATACTATTCTGATGCTGTTACCAGTGGTTGTGCAGTGCTGGGTTCATGCACTTTCTGGGAGATGGAGTGATTTTTTACTAGGCTATGTTTTGCTGCAGGTACGATGAATACCTGAGATCCCTGCAGAAACCTTTGCAAGTGCCCCAGAAGCCAACACCCCCACGCCCACCGCTGCCAAACCAGCAGTTTGGAGTGTCCCTACAGCAGTGAGTATTTCTGGACTGTGTTGCTTTTGCCCTGACTTGCTTGATATGTGGTCACTGTATTTATTATTAAACAACCGCAGAAAATGTCTGCAAAATTTGTTGCAGTTCAGATTTCCTATGAAACTTTAATCATTTTCCTGAGGAACTCGGTGCTCATGTCCAGATTCTGACTAACTCAGTTCAGTTCCACCCTCTTGATCCCTGGGTTAGATTGTTTTTGCAACGTAGGGTCACTAAGGGAGAAGCAAAATAAGGCCCATGGGGACAGCTTTATGGCACTAGAAACTTCCTTTTAAGCAAAAGAAGTCTGTAGGAGGCTGACAGGGGTCCCTTTAGGACTATGCTACTTTGAGCAGTGCTGCAGATTTGTTTCTTAGTTGTTTTCCAAATCATAAATTCTATTTTAAAAGCACCTCTATTCACCCTTGTAGTGAATCCCACTCCCCATTCCTGCACAGTGACAAAGGCAAACACAGATACTGGCAAGGGCTGGTGATACTGAGTAAGTGTTGAAGGTATTTTTAACTCTGAGTATGGTTTTGCCTCCCTGGGGAATGAGGAGGAGCCAGTACTGTGTAGCTAGACACATCCTCTGAGGCAGTCTGGGAACACATTCCCCAGGTTCAGTGCAACATTTCCAGATGGTGTTTGCTGTGGTGCTGGGGTGCCTGAGCTTGTTAGCAGCCTGGGAGGGGTGAACAGCTCCCAACTATCGAGTGGTCTGGACAATCGACTGTGAGGGTGGCAGCAAGCACCTTGGCATCACCAGGTTTTCCCTGATGGCCATTTTGTTCATAAATCTTCTGTCACAGGAATGTGGTGGCCAATTTTTTTTTCTCATTTGTATCAGCTTCTTTCTAGCCCTTGCTCCTGGGGGAAGGGAAAAGGGAAGCGTAACCCTTTTCACCTGATTCGTAACTAGCATCCTTGCCTTCTGGGAAACCCTTTGCCCTGGCATATACAGGCTGAGATTTTTACAGAAGATGAAAAAACATTCCCGTGGTCTAGTAATGAACTCAGTTGCTCCAGTGAATGATGTAACATGATGGGTGAAGAGGTTAGAAGGCTGGAATAATGGTTGAGCCAGGGATGGGGGTAGCAAGATAATAAGTAGTACAGCTTGTGTGGGCAAATTCAAGAGTTGGAGGCTGCATGTAGGGCAGGAGCAGTCCTGTGTACCAGTCATGTGTAACCTGTTGTTTCTTGCTGCAGTCTCAGGGAGAAGAGCCCTGATCAGTCTCCTATTCCACTGGTGGTCAGAGACACCACTGCCCACTTGCTGGAGCATGGTAAGTGTTTGGGGAAGCTGCAATCCCATATCAGTGACCTCTGTTCTGTCTAAGCTCCCATCAAGACTGGTATGATAAAGAAGAATAGAATAAGGTGTAAAGGTAGAACTAGGTGAGTTAGCCTTCAAGGGAGATTGTGGAGGGCTTAGGAGACCTCCGTCTTTCAGGAGTCCATGTTCCCACATGTATAAAACTAGCCAAATTCTCCTTGTATCCTTTGTCTGATAGTGGAAGCAGAAAGAATTGTTGTACTCTAAAAAAGGGACTTATTGATATCTGTCTGAATGCCCCACAGCATGGATTTATAGTTCTTAAGGCCAGCATTTTTAGTGACCCTCACATGACTGATTTTTTTCTTCTCCATCTGCTGTCACTTCACAGCTCTTGATACAGAGGGGATTTTCCGGAGATCAGCAAATACACAGGTTGTCAGAGACGTCCAGCAAAAATACAATATGGGTAAGTGCCCAAACACATCAGAGGCTCTCTCATTCCCTAGTTACTGCTGTCCAACTGCAACTGTGTTGGAACTAGACCATCATGGATCCTCTCCTTCTCTGATAGGTCTGTAGGTAAGG
Source organism: Illadopsis cleaveri (assembly GCA_013399915.1). Classification (NCBI taxonomy): domain Eukaryota; kingdom Metazoa; phylum Chordata; class Aves; order Passeriformes; family Timaliidae; genus Illadopsis; species Illadopsis cleaveri. The sequence continues at coordinate 315,284 of VXBB01012322.1, forward strand.
CCGCTTCTTGGGATATGACCTGAGTTGCAAGGCAGGAGTATCTGGTACTTCTGCTATGTGGAAAGCATATTCCTTCCCACTCGTATTCCTCATATTACCCTTTTTTTTCCCCAAGGTTTCCCTGTTTCTTGGGTTGGGATATACCATCTTACTCTGGTTATACTGAAGGGACTTAAGATGACCAGGATGAAACTTAGTCAAGTTTCATTTGATTACTTCTAAAGATGTAGTGCTGGATTCAGCACTGCTTGGTGTATGATTTTGGGACATATTTTTCCATTCTGCTAGAAGATGTGTTACTTTAGGATTCAGTGTTCTTTAAAATACCCCTTCCTTAATTTTGGGCTCTGACCATCATGTCCTGTCCTTTGTCTGGAGCAGGTGCTGCTTTGGCCAGTGAGCACTGAGTCTCTGCTCTACTTTCTCAGGTGTGCCTGTAGATTTCCAGGAGTATGAAGATGTCCACCTCCCTGCTGTGATTCTCAAGACATTCTTGAGGGAGCTACCTGAGCCCCTCCTCACTTTTGGCCTCTACAGCCATGTTGTCAGCTTCCAGAGTGAGTTGTAACAAGTGTGCTACTCCCTGAATGTTGCACTAAGGGTAAAGATGTCTTACTGGGGGCATGCATGGGATACCTTGTGACTGCTAACAGGGCCTTCCTCAGGATGAGTGCTGAGGATTGTCCCATCTCTCTTTATTTTTTAGGTGTGGAGGAGGAGAAACGTGTGGATGTTGTTCGCATGACGCTGCAGGATTTGCCAGAAGAAAACTACCAAGTGCTCCGTTTACTGACAGCCTTTCTGGTGCAGGTGAGCACTGGCCTAAGCATTGGCTTGTTACAATGCTGAGAGGTGCAGGCAGGCCTTCAGCCTAAAAGGTGCAGGTATACAACCTGTGTGGTCTAAACCAGGGAGGCTGAAAGCTCCCCAGAGGGGAGGTAGAACTACAAAGTAGCTGAGTAAAAGAGGGGTCTCAGATCTGCTTTACAGTACTTCCTACTGCCAAGAAAGCCACTGCAAGGCCGTTCAAGTAAGAGGGAAGATCATGAGTGGTGATTTGGACTTGCAGAGATACTATCTGACAGTGCTCTTGATCCTGTTGTTACGATATAGCCTGGCCAGCTTTTCTGCTCTCATTTTCTCTGTGAGTCTGTCAGCTCTGGCTTTGGGGAGGGTAGAGAGCAGCTGCTGTCCTATTCTGTAGAATTCACAGTGATCTCTTTCCTTCCCACATAGGTCTCTGCTCACAGCGACAGAAACAAGATGACAAACACCAACCTGGCAGTTGTGTTTGGCCCAAATCTGCTCTGGGCCAAAGATGTGGCCATCACTCTAAAAGCCATCAATCCCATCAATACCTTTACCAAATTCCTGCTGGACCACCAGAAGGAGCTGTTTGAGGCTGCGGAGGCCTGAATCCAGGCCAGCCCACACCTGCACACTGTGCCCACCTTCCCCCTTCTTTGTCTTGGAGCTGTGACCAAACTGTCTCCAGTACAAAGGGACCATTGATCTACTGGGTGATGAGCAGAGTGAGGGCTGTGGAGATGATGGTGAAAGTGTGCAAGTAAGTGAGCAGGAGACCTGCAGCTCTGGATGAGCAGGGGAGCTGGTCTCCCAGCTGCTGAGACTGGAGTCCTAACCCACCTGCGCAGCTCCTCCAGGGCTCATCACCAGTCTTCTGCCCTATCAGATGACCTGCCTTCCTTTCCTCCTTCCCTTATGTGCAGTTTTTCTGCCCTCCTGGTCCCTTCCTCAGCACAGATCTTTTTGTTCAAGCTCCCAATAGCCCCAGCTCACCCCTCCTTGCCTCAGCTGGGCTGTCTGGGCTAGGGTGGGCTTGCTGGGTTTTGTGATGGAGACATTCCTACTGTGAGTGCCATTTCTCAGCACTGAACATGCATCCTGCCTTTCCCCAGGGGCACATAAAGCAGGGAAGGGAGCAGCAGCCCTTGTGCTTCAGGCAGCAGCATGTCCTACACCTGCAAACACCACTCTAGACCCCCTGCTTTTGGCAGGCAGGTGAAGGACAGGCTGACAGCAATGGGCTGTGTTACCTGTCAGACTCCAGAACAATGAAGGTGAATTTAGCCCAAAGCCCAGCCCCTCTGGGGTCACCCACTCCAGGTATTATTTAGTGTTTGCTGGACTGTAGTGGGTGACCCGCCTCCTGTAGTTATCCAGCTCAGGTGTGTTTGTCCCTCCAGCAGCACTTCCAGCCTGCCTGGGAAGGTTCATGCCAGGCTTGGCTGTGCATGCGGGCCAGCTGTGACCCTTTGACAGCTGGTGAGTCTGAATGGCAGGAGCAAGTGCCCTGGTGGCACTGAGATGCTGAACACCATGAGGATCACCATCTGTCCTGGCAGCAGCAGAAGGCCTCCTCTTCTGGCATATGTATCTGTGCTGACTGGCACAGACTGCCTTGACTAGTTAGTTAGTTGTCTTTTTGAGCACAACTTTCCCCAGCACAGTATAACAGAGAGCATGGCCTTGAGGGAAGGTCTGGGGATTGAGGCTAACCGTCACCATAGAGTGCACCAGGCCTGGATTACAAATTTCTGCCCAGGTGCTGAGCACTCATGTGCCAAAGCTGTGAGGGAACAGCTATTCCACGCCAAGGGCCTTTGCTGTGTCTCCTCCTGCGTTGATACCTTCTACCCTGCCGTCTGGTCAGATGATGCATCCTGTATGCCCTGGGCATAGCTGGAGAGATCATGTTCTCTGCAAGGCAGGCTCAGAGTGGGGCGGTCCTGGCACCCCCCTGGAGCTGCTGCAATACTGTTACAGCGTCTCTGTTGGGTTTGGGTTGCCTCATTCCCATTACCTGAGCTAAAAGAGATCCTTCTCCTAGCCTGGGCCTGTCAGGGTTTTAAGAGGGAGCTTTTAGCCTTACTTCACTGGTGTGATTTATCTTTGTATCTTGTGCCCTGTGTGCCTGGGCCAGACCTCCCTGCTGCATCTGGCTGCAGGGACAAATCTTTTGGACCAAGCAGAACTGTTTTTTTTAAAAACTACTGGATGCTAAATAGAATTTGCTTTTTCATGGTACTTAAGCCTGCCTTTAAACACTGGCCAAGGGTCGGTACCCCTGGTGTGATCTAAGTGGCATCTGCTGCCGGAATTCAGGAGATTGCTCTTTTTGCTAAACTGTGGAATGGGGATGGGTGCAAACACAGGCAGCTCCTCAAGGCAGCACAGGTCCAGCCAGCTGGCTTGGAGGAGGCACACCAACATGTGGGTGTGAACAGTGAACAAGAAAGTGAGCATTACTAAGACTGGAGCAAGAGATGTTCTAAGATAGGACTGGATCTGATCCTTTCTAGATACCGGGAGACTTGGCCCTATGGAGGCTACCAGGCTGCTGACTTCAAGTCTCAGTCTTCCAAGAGTAGGAGCCTTCCCTGTTTGGCCAGGATATGAATTGTTTCATCCTGAACGATTCACAGCAGTAACTAAGTAAATGGTTTGGAGGGAGAGATAATCTGGTCCTAATTCACGTGTGATGTCTTCTGGAATGAGTTAGCAGGGTTGATATGCTGTGGAGGAGTAATCTGGTTTGGACTAGTGTGGAGAGAGGTGTACTTGCCCCAGTGTTTAGGGGCAAGGCTGTGGAGGCTGAGGGAGCCCAGTGCAGTTCCTCTTTCCCTGCAGGTATCCTGCCCTGTGGAGGCTTTGGTAGGGGGAGAAGGAGACTTGGTGCTCTGACTGTACCTGCAGCTGACACTGGCTTCACCTTCATCTCCTTAGAGGAAAGGCAAGCCCAGCTAACTTCTGGGACAAAAGCCCAAGCTCAGCAACCTGGAATCCAAGTGCCTGGGTGCATGAGGCCTGGCCCTGTGCACTCTCTGGGGAAGGTGGCATGTTCTGGCCTTGCAGAGCAGCAAGGACTGTTCCCGGCCCAGTAGCCAGAGGAGCAGTGCTGGAGTAGCTCCTGTCCAGAGGGAACGTGGGGAATACTGCAAGTGTCTGAGTTCTGGCTGGAGTTTGGTGGTTTATTTTAGGGGGCATTTTGGGATTTAGGTTTTTTTCGTTTCTTTTTTTTTTTTTTTTTGGGAATTT
>VXBB01012322.1:319376-346288 GCA_013399915.1 Illadopsis cleaveri
TAGTGAATTCTTGAAATGACGTTTCCTTTTTTAGCAAAATAGAGGCTGGTTCATCCCCTGCAGGCAGGGATAAAAGCCTGTTCCAGTTCAGTGCCTGCAGGGAGCAGATTTGGAGGGTGTTCAGGGAACTGCTACTGCTCATGGCAGGAAAGTGCTTGCATATCCTGGAAGGGACCCACTGTAAATATCCTCTTTGCTCTGTTGCTCCTTGTGCTGGAGCTGCTGAGGGCCCTGGAGCAGGCACAGTAACCGGGGCTACTTTTGCAGTCTGTTCTCCTGAATGCCTTGTATTGAAATATTCCTCCTGTGATCTGAGCAAGGAACTGGCCCGGGCCTGCCTACAGCCTGTGTCAGGTGGGTGGTCACCAGAGCCTGCTCCGGCCAAGGCCAGGGGGTTAAATTCCCTCCTCACATGGGCAGGGTGCTGGCTGGGCCGGGTTTCTCTGCCTTGTTATAGGTCTGGGGTGGGATACAATTAAGCTGCTGGTCTGTGTTGGTTTTCTCCTTGCTATAGAGCTGCCCAAGGGTCTCCTCCGTGGCCTACCTTTCAGGTTAGCTATTAGCCATTTCTTCCTGTGGGGGTACTTGTTCTGCATCAACCTCCTGCTTTTAGCACCTAGAACATTTCCCTCTGCTAAGCCTCCTGTTGTCTTAATGGCCTCTAATCACTCCCTGGCCCAACCTGTGAACTGACACCAGGACTTTTGGGTGGTGCAGGGGGTCTGGGGCCATCCAGATGCCTTCTGTGCTAACATGAGAGAGCCGAGGGCCCGTTTCCTTTTTTATGCACAGGGGCTCCTGTGCAAAAATTGCGGCTTTGCTTTTGTTGCTGGCATTCCCTGCCTTGTTCTTCGTTCATGTTCATCAGGTGCAGGCCTGGGTTTTCACGGTTCACACTGTTTATTTTCTTTTAATCTGCACCAATCTTGTATTTCACAGTTTGCACTTTTTGTATTTCAATAAAAATCAAAATGTAATCTCAGATCCATGTATGTCTGTCAAGTGGCAGCAGCAGTGGCATGTCTGCAAGAAACAAGGCTGTCTATACTGCCAACCACAACCATGCTGCAAGGGAGGAATGAAAGTATGAAGTACCTCCTATGTGAGTAACTTTGAAGAAATACTAGTTTGCAGGAGCCTTGGGCTGGAAACAGAGTTAAAACAAAAATGAAGTAGTATAGATTTGGCTCTTTCCTGAAGAGAGCTGTTCTTCCACATGACCATTTTCCTGTCATGATGAGCAGTCTGCCTAGGATTGCCAAGGGTGCCAAGTGGGAGCCACCTTAGGATTAGCTGGCTAAGTTTATCCTGTGGCCAGGTGATACAGCAGAAGCCTGCACCTTCCCATTTCAGTGTATGTGGATTGCTAACTTGATGAACACTAGTCTGGTTAGGACCACCACACTCCCCTTGATCCATATTCAGTTCACTACCTTTTCCTAAAGACTGCTGTTTGCCTGTGACATCAGTAAGCTTTTTGGCTAGGATGCAAGAATTAGGAGTTAGAATGGAGAACACTGGAGCTCAAACCATCAGCATTGGGCAGTGGCCTGACTGCTGGGATGTCAGCAATGATGTGTCAGGGTGATGTGTTAATGCTGATGTTGACACTTGCATGTCTAAACTGTGTGCTGCTTGTCAGTTTTTACTGGTCACAAACTGTCCAGTTAATGGCTTCCCAGTGTTGCTAGTTCCTCTTCTGCATGTTGACATGGCCCCTGTAATGGGGTCAGCGTGGTTAACATGCCAACTATACAGCGAGATCTCAAACCTCTTCTCAGTGTAGCAGCTGGTCCTGACTCTGGGCTTTGTCACAGTGACCTGCCTGGCATTGTGCTGTAGAGCTGGAGAACAGGTGTCTCTGTCCCTGACAGGGAGCTGGCGTTGGCAGGACCTACATTATGTGCAACCATGGGCAGGACAGAATGCAGTGTGAACATGCAACTGGACATGCTCTCATGAGTAGCTGCCCCCTGGCTTTATGGACACTGTTCTGAGAACATTTTTTTATAAATACATACAGTAGGCTCACAAGGTGATGGTATGTAATTGTTCCTGACCTAGGTGATTACTCATACTTCTGTAATTGTTTACTTTCTCACTTACTTGCTGATACTTTTTCCAATCCCTTGTCTTACTGGTGACATGGTGTAAATAGTGAAAGCCCTGTAGTAAGCCCCAGATCCCACTGGATGGTTTCTGTGAGTTTTGCCACTGTATTGTGTCTTTTTTAAGTTCATGAGAAGACACTCATAAATACACATGTATGCATGCATATAATGTAGACAGATTGGTATCCATAAGATTACAGTGGGATGCTCAGTTTGCCTTCTGAAGATGTGATTAAGAAAAGATTGCTTTTATTAGTTACCCTTGTATTCCAAGCTGGAATATTCCCTTTATAGAAGCTTCTAATACACTGAGTCATTTTTCTTTTTTTTCCCCTCCCCCATTCCTGCCATTTTATCCACTGTGGCTTTCTTTATAATAACCAGACACCCTTTACACTGAAGTTTAAATCAGCAGTTGTTATTAGTACACGGATTTTTATAATCTTGTCTTTCCTTTAAAGGGAAGATATTGGCATCATACCTGGCATTGTGTGTTATAAGGGTTAATTTTTATCAATACTGGAATCATTAGTTAAGTTTGGTTATTCTTTCCATATTTTACTAGTCTCTGCTGTCTCTCCTGTCAACTGAAAACATTGCTATGCTTTCCATGTAGCAACCAGGTACAATGCAAATTCTGTGGGTATATTTTTTCCCCTTTTTCCCACCCCTTTCCTCTGGAGATCAGTTAATATTTCAGTTTCCCGATTCACTGGTGAGATCAGCAGGGTCAAACACTGTATGACTGTTCCTCCCACCTCCAGGTGCCTGTTCTTTCTGTCCCTCGCTGTCCTTCCAGTCAGTTGATCTCAGTAGGATCCACTGACCACTCCAACTATAATGCACCAGTCCATTTTGCCCTCTCTGATGGAGGCAGCAACTTACTCTGTCCTGCATTCACCGACAGTCCCCTGACCCTCCTGTTTCCTGGAGGAAAAGCAGCATGAGCCTGGGACAGTCCCAGACCTGTTGGTACACAGAAAAACACAGAGTGTTGCTTACATAAAAGTTTTATTGGAAATTCTTTGAATACTTGAAGTACACCGGAGACTTTCCAAAACAATAGACTTGAGGAGCCTTCCCGTCCATCCAAAGTATCTGTAAATCAGCAGCTACATACATACTGTACTTACTATTGAGTCGAGCAGAGAGCTGCTAAAATAAACAGCCTTCATAACACAATCTGTGCCAGGCCACAGCAGCAGCTAGATCTTTACTGAAGCAGAGCATTTGTGCAGTGGTCAGGGAACTCAGAGCCTAGATGTAGCAACTGTGTTGAAACTGAGGACTGTCCAGAGAAGAGGCAGGTAACTCAGCCCTGGAGAATCTCTTATTGCTATGGCCATCCAGCTCAACACTAGCAGCTTATATAGGCAATTTTTCAGCCTTTTGCAGAGAAGAAAATGTGCCACAGTGGCATTCTACCTTAGGAGATGTGAGAGCTGTAGCCACGTTAGGAACATCATCAATAAAGGAGCCCAAGTACAAGCCCTGGCCTCCTGGGTAGGATTAACAAGAACAGCAGTGCTCCCTGCCAGCTCCACAGCTTGTCAGCAGAAGAGCACAGCAGGAGTTCTGGCTGGCTGAAGTTTAACCTCTACTGTTCTCTATTCATACGGTGTGAACCAGCACTTTGCCTTATCTCTGCTGCTCTGCAGCCCAGATAGTATCCTTTAGAGACTAAAGGTGACAACCACCTGCCTGTGAGCTACTTCCTACAAAGTGGCAGACCAACTTGCTGAGCACAGGTGAGAGGCAGTTGATCCATTAATTCCTTGTGTTCCTGCACCCTTCTGTGACCCTTTCCACCTGTGGAACAAGGTGGCTCTTGGATGGGGATCAGCCCATGTAACTAAAGCCACATTATAAACTGTTTTATCTTGGAAGCTTTCTTAAATGTTTGTGCATCTTACTTTGCACGGACAAAGCAATTTCCATGTGAAGTTGCTAAAAAGTTGAATTGGTCGAGTAAAATAAAAAGGTTCTGGTGGGTAACTTTCCTTCAATGAAGCCCTTACCTGGAGTTTTAGAACTTAAAAGGCCTCCCACCAAACACATCTCTCAACAAAAAATCTCGTAAAGTTCAAAGCATTGCATTATTCTGGCCTTACAGTAAGCTCTGTTCTGAATTTGGCTCCTTGCTCCAGCAGTGGCACAGAAATAGTGTTCCAGAGTGGAGCTGGGGTTCCCCCATCAGCTGCAGGCAATCTCTTCCAACTTTGTGAATGCAGCTAAGCTTAAGAAGCTGCCACATTGCACCAACTAGAAGGCTGGTAACTCAGCCACTCTGAGGAAATGGTTTCTCAGTACTCAAGCAACGCAACTCCACTTAAAAGAAAGAAGGAGGGGAAAAAAGGGGGTTTGGACAGTAAGGAGTCTTGCAGTTGCTCACTCTAGTTACACAGGGGAGGAGGAGAGAGAACCACAAGAAAACCCACTTTATCCAAGTGTCTGTTTAGTGTCACTTTTTCTCCTCCCATCCTTACATGAGGCAGAAGACATGCAACAGCCAATCACCCATAGAGCAATGCCAGCCAGTCACACTGTCAATGGCCAGATTATTACAAAAATAAAATTTCAGCTACTCAAAAGCCAGCTGATTAAAAAGTACCATAAGCTTCCCAAAAAAGTGTGCTTCTTTGAAGAAGCTGCCTTCTGAATAGCCAAAGAACACTACAAATTCATCCATGCCTATCAGAAAACAGCTTTTTACTAAGTCCCTGCCATTCTATTCCACTGATGTGTGCATTTCATTCTATCAGTGAGCCCTGACTGGATGCAATGGACACACAGTCCCCAAAACAGAGTATAATATTAATCAAGTCTGACTTAGAAAATAAATATCTTGGATATTTTCCTGCAAAGAGAGACCAGTCTCACTGGCCAGGGTTCCATGGCACACTTACTCTCTGCAGTGATCAGGACAGAACGACCCGCACTATAACATGAAAACAGAACATTTTTTAAATATAGGTTTCTTTTAAAGCAATAAATATTTTTTAATTCTTAAGATCATCTATTAACCATAAAGCAGGAAGGCTTGCAAGTATTAGAAGAAAAAATCTTGGACTAAGACTCCTAGTTACATAACCCTAAAGAAATAGGATTCCTAGTATTTACAGTTACGTTTCGGAAGCAGAGACTATGAATTCAGCATCATCACAGCTGCTACGTGCAGGCTTGCCAACAGCCAACACTGTTAAACTCAGCATGGCCGAGTGTCAGTGCACTCGGGAAGGAAATGTGGAAAGCATTCCTGTAGTTTCACTCCTGCTTATCAGCCACCTAACAGAGGGCCTTGCACAAAATCACTGTGTAGAGATCCAGTTCCTTAAAAGCAGGAAAACAAAGGTAACTTGTATTATGCAGGTCCCAAAGCTGATGTGTCTCCCTGGGCTCCAAGCACGCACTCTGAAGTCAGGATGAAATGCCCAGTTCTGTGGAATGGATGTCCTGGACTTCAAACAGCTGAATTTGCTGAACTCACAGATCCTGGAAATAAATCAAAGCCTTCTATGCTCTAACAGGATCAGAGACTGTAGGAAAAAGTCTGTTAGCAAGAAGCTCTACCTAGGGAACTTATACCATAGGACCCTTCGAGGAAGCATATGGCAACTTTCCACAAAGCCCCTCCATACAGAACACAAACTGAGAAAGTAAGTTTTCATACACTGGAGTTTGATTTCCTGTGTCCCTACTGAAGTCTTAAAACTGACTGTGAGCAGGAAAAGCAGTCCAGAACTATGTGGTGGAAAAGTTAAGGAGAATCAGCAGATGAGCAATATCTGTCATTGAAGAGAGAAAAGAGAGCTCACTTGATGGAAGAACTAGTCAATGTGAACAAAAGGCAGAGCAGGGGCGATAGAGATATTTGTTGATGTCATCTCCAGGATGCCTTGAGGAGGAAGAATTACTGCAATGGAACTGAGAAACAGCTTCACTGTAAGGTTTCCACAAAAGCATCAAATTCTTTGACGTTTTTCTCGTGGACTGCCAGCTTCTCTGGTAACGAGTCCTGGAAGGGTAAGGAAAGGTGTGGATCAGGGCTCGTTCACAGCAGACAGAAGGAAATTTTAAACACACTAGGAAAAAAAAAATCTGTTTCTGAGTCATGCAATCCCTTGCCAGTGCTCTGGGCTCACTTTTCTACGTGCACAAAACCAGGAGCTCTCTGGCAGTATCCAGCAAGTGACCCTGAGAAGGGCACTCTGGGCAGAGTCTGTTTGTTCTGCAGGAACAGGAGGTGCACTAGGGCCTCACCTTGTGCAGTCCCCACCAGCTGCAGCACAATAACCCTCGCATCACTGCCTTCATCAAGTCACTTGCTGCTCTTAGACTCTGGTTTTCGTTTTTCTCCAGAGTATGGTACAATGCCAGAGAGCCTAATAGAGCACTCATCCAGACATGACTTTGACCAGCCACACCAAAACTCCAACTCTGCTCAGGCTGCAGAGTTATGCCTGATTTGCCACCAAGTGAGACACCCTAGTGGCAGGATTAGTTTGGGGGGCTTCAATGACAACCAGAGCATGCATGCTGCAGCAGCCTTCAGCTTCAAGACAAACACACCAGTTTCAGAGGCTCAGGTGTGCCACAAACAAATCTGGAGCACCTCTCCTGTTAAGACAGACTGAGAGACTTGGGGTCATTCAGCCTGGAGATGAGAAGACTCTGAGGAGACCTGATTGTGTCTTTTCAGGACTAAAATGAGACCTTTAAGAAAAATGGGAACAGACTTTTTAGCAGGGGCTGTTGTGATAGGACAAGGGGCAGTGGTTTTTAATTGGAAGAGAGTAGATTAACACTAGATAAAAGAGAGAAATTTTTTATGAAGCTGCTATAACAGGCTTCCCAGAGAGGTGGTGGATGCCCCATCCATGGAAATAATCTAGGCCAAGTTAGATGGGACTGAGCAACCTGATTTAGTTGAAGATGTCCCTGCACATTGCAGAGGGGTTGGACTAGATGACCTTGAAAGGTTCCTTCCAACCCAAACTATTCTACAATTCTGTGAAGATACTTTTCTCAAACTAGGAATAGGGAGAGCATTATAAAGTACATATGATTCCCACCAACAGAGATTTCAGGGTTCCATACCAAATCCTCTGCCATGGACTGTGCTCCAATGTCAATGGAGAGGCTGCTAAGTTGAGGGGGGTTCTGAAATTCACGGTAAAATGTCCCCAGGTCCATTGGAAGAATGTCATCTTTTGAAAATGCTGGTTTCTAGAATCAAAGACACTGCTGTTAATTCCCAGAGACACTGGCTTCCCTTTTGTTATAATCTCAGGTGAAGTCATTACCTGCTATTAGTAAACATCTTGGCATTACAACTGTTGCTGCAATAATGCATATTAAATAACTGAAGAACAGCCAATATCACTTGGTATCACAGTATCACTTGAGCAGTTGGAAGAGAACATTTCTTTGGAATCTGGCTCCTCTAGGTGCTAAGAGAGAGGATGCCAAGCCCAGATGTTAGTAGAGAACTGAAATGGTGTTTAATTTGTAACTTGATTCCTGGTACCAGTGTCTTTGCAGTTCTGGGACTGTCACACCCTAGTGTGGAACTGTGAATGATGTGTCTTTTCCACTCCCACTGAGAACTCTCTGACATCATTTGCCATTGCACCAGCATGTAAAGCCCACCTAAGGTGCAGGTGTTGTGTGAGAGCTCTGATGAGGGCACTTACAAAGTCGACCATAACAAAGTCATCATGGGTGTTCCCTGTGCTGCTGCCACTGGAGCCCTCCGAGTGTAAGCTGCCTTGTAGAGGAGATTCCGTTTCTGGGGATGCAGGAGGATTGACCTGCCCAAGAAATCAAAGACGGTGAGTACTGATCTTACAGTCATGTCTGTCTGTGTACTTTGGCAGTGTGGGGGCAGTTAGGAGGTTGGACAACAAACATTAACTAGAGCAGGGGCAGCAAACACATGCTGTTATTTGCATGTCTAGAGAGACCAAGATTCAATACAGGAGACTTCTTGAAACCAAACAAATCTGAGTAACTAGTTATTTTCTCCAAAAACAAAGTGTATTCAAGGCAGAGAATAGCATGGATGTTTGCATAAGGGATGCTGAGAAGGCACATATACCTCTGGAAGAGTCTTACCATGGGATCGTTATCTTCCAGCTCAACATTCTTGGGAGCAAACATGGCAAAAGGAATGTCTAAGTTGGCCATGGTCACCTGAGGAGATTTAGCAAACAGAATTTCACTAAGATGCTCTGCTTACCTGGCACAGAAAAGGATACTGAATGTCTTTGTCAGGCCAGCTAAAAACAGCCCCAGATCATGTCAGCAGTTAGGCAGGAGGCTGACAACCTCATTTAAAAGGCATGAAATCCAGAGATGATAGTCAGTTGACCTAATGCAGATATATACCTTGAGGTAGGATTGCTTCCATACATATCTTGTATAATATAGGCAACGATTAATGAACTGCTACAAATTGAAACAATTCTCCTTCCTTTATCCAAAAGGCCTAGAGCTGCAGCCCTAGGAACTAAGCAGATCTCTAAGCTGCCCTAGCTGAACTTAAATGCTTGCTTCTACTGATGAACTGGTCTACTGCATGTTCCTTCAAGGAAGGGAGACCTGCTACCAGCTTTCCTCATTTATGGACCTGTGGTAGTGGCAGATCATTGTGAGACCTAAGTGGAATAGCAAGTCTTCTATTCTCAAATAGGATGTTGGCAAAGTGGAGCAAATTCAATGGCTATCACATCCCAAAAGGATTTTATGAAAACCAAAATATGTCTTGGCAAAAGCTTGTAGGGAAATGCAGCAGGCAGAAATATGCACTCTCAGTCTCTGAGGTTGCCCTGGCATTGGGGTGCTTTTACTCCTCTATGTATGAACAGATGGGAAAAGAAGGGTATTATGGTGCTCTCTGAGAAGATCTACTGCTCATTACCTGGTTAATGGGTTTGTTGACAAAAGCTCCCACCTTTCGGACAAAAATGGTCTCCAAAAGGTCATGTGGGGAGCCACACTTTCCTTCACTGCTGTTGGATACTGTTTCTGTGTCCTCACTGGGGGAGGAAAACACATAATTAGTGCCACCTGACACAAACAGGGTAGATAAATAACATTCTTTAGGAAAGTCCTTCATTTTTCTTGGTTTACTCCTAGTATTGGAAGAAGGACAACAGAATTCTGTCCTTGTACCATACCTCCCTCCTCAGTCAGGAGCACAAAAGCAAAGTGGACACTCGTGGAATCAGATTTTTGTTTCAAGCTGGACAAAAACTGTTTAGTTGAATGTAAAGTTGCTGAAATAGGCTTTTCTTCTGGGAAATGTACTTTTAACTTGTGTGTGTTCACAGCAATTCCTGTTCCTCACTACTATTTTTTCAGTAACACAGCAGTCACAGATCTCTCAGGAGGTGAGGGCAAGAGCCACAATTATATATGTGTCACTCAGTTTACAAATGCAGCAGTCTGGTACATCACAACAGTCACTCCCAGCATGATTAATTCATTCCATGGCTATTAGGTACTTCCATGACCTATTTGTTTTGATTTTTTTCCTACCACAGGTATTCAGAACTTTAAAACAAAAAAACAGTTTTGTCCCATGAAAAGAGGATTACCTAGACAGTATGCCCAGGAAAGTGCTAGTGCAACTGAGTTTTGGTTTCCCCAGAGCAAAATCTCTGTGACTCACAACAATGTGACCCCAAGAGAGATTTCTCAAGAAATAAATATGGTGATCAAAAAAACAGAAGGATTTAATTAGCTGTGAGGGAGTTGATTTAGGACAGTTTGAGGTTGCATTGTTTCCTTTTAAGTAACTTTGTGTCTAAAGTTTCTTGCTAAAATGGTGAACAGATTTATGGTAACTACAACTGGCTCTGGTAACAACACACATTAAGTCTCTAGAGAATTTAAGACTCATTTGTGAACTTACTGCATCTTGTTTTACAATCAGCAAAACCAGCAGAAAGATTGAAAAAAATTATAAAGCTGATAATAAAGTTGGCATAGAAGATACACAGAAGGATATTACATGGACTAGGATGTTTAAATGGGTAAGATCGTTGTTTGGAGAAAGGCTGAAAAAGCCCCAACCAGAGAAAGCTGTAAGTTGATTTGAGGGATGGAAAGACAATAGTTATGCTACAAACAATAGATAAAAGGGGAAACAAAAATTTTTATCTTAGTAGGCTTACAAATGGGTTAGCAAAAGTGGTGGATCATCTAAAATCAACCTACCTGCTAGAAGGAGTAGCTGCTGAGTAATGAACTCCATCCAGTGGGGTGCACATCCTCTCTTGGTCAGCTTGAGTGCCATGTGCTGGCTGGCTAGGAACTGGGGGAACTCCCCCTTCTTTGCCTGGACCAATCAACTGAGATAGAAAGGAACAGTCAAGTTAAGAGATCTCAAAATCAAACCAACACCACAGTGCAATACAAAGTATATTCCATCACACTGGGCATAAGTTGTGGGGGGTTGTGGCCTATGACTGGGCTCTTGCCCCTATAAGCCTCAGAGAGATGTAGGATTGGATTATCACAATACAAACTCATTTTTTACTCCCTTTCTACTCTACTCCTCTCCACTTCAGGCCTGTTTTACACTGCACAGTTCTCTGGCTGTAAGTCCTCTGCTTCATGGGTAGAAATGGAGGAAAGCAAACTTACATCCTCTTGCTACAACCTCATGGCTCCCTACAGCTTCAAGAGAAGGGGAAGTGGAGAGGGAGGTGCTGATCTCTTCTCCCTGGGATCCAGTGATAGAATGCATGGGATTGGTTTGAAGCTGAAACAGGGGAGGCTTAGATTGGACATTAGGAAGCATTTCTTTGCCGAGAGGGTGGTCAAAAACTGGAACAGTGTTCTAGTACGAGAGAGGTTGTCAATGCCCCAAGCTGTCAGTTTTTAAGAGGCATGTGGATAATTGTCTTAGTACCAGGTTTTAACTTGGCCAGCCCTGAACTGGTCCTGGCAGGTGGATTAGATGCTCACTGTAGGACCATTCCAACTGAAATTATTTTATTTTATTTTATTAATATTGTGTCAGCAAAATTGGTGTAACAACAATATCGCAAGCAGAAAAAGACTTCTGTCAACTTGGCTTATTTGTCTGATGAACCAATATAACTTATGTCAATATGAACTGTCAGTGTATCCTACATCTAGCCTACAGAACTGTGCTTGCACAGCTACAGGGGCAGCACCTTTGTAAGGCAGCATTTCGAATCAGTGAAAGGCTGGTGCAGGCAAACAGGTCTGGTGCCTGCTCTCCTGGCATAGTTTTTCCACATGATCCCATACCCCAGTAAAGTCAGGGATGCTGAGGAGCCAATTCCCAACTCCTGTGGAATTTGTGCTTTCTCAATATTTACTTTACATTCTTTCCATTCCTGACAGACAGGACACCAATGCATGCACTAGTTTCAGTGCCTCTCTCAGGTGTACAAGTGACACAAATGGCTGCAATACCAGCCACGCTGGTTCTACTCTCTACAAGTACCTGGTGAGGGTGTGCAGCATTCAAGCCACCAGCAAAGAGTACAGGATACCCCATGTCAGCTGATCCAACTCCCAGGGCAGCAGGCTGATAGGAAAGACGAGAGCTGGAAAGCTAAGAAAGAAGAGAAAAAACAAGGGCAAAGGGAGAGGAGAGAGGAAAGGGAAGGGGAATGCCCCATAGCCTGAATAATCACCAGTCACTGAAGAAGGAACAGGAAAAGTCAGAGGCACAGCATTTCACGCTGGCAGAAGGATGCTAGGTTTTCACTGGAATCAGTAAGGTAGGTTATTGTTCTAAAAAATTCTTATTGCTATGAGGACTACTCGACAGTAGTCCAGGGGACTAAGTCTGAGCCTTGACAGGAAAACACGATTGGCTTCCTACACAGGTAGGAGGAGGCTGTGCAAGGCATGACTGTCATCCAGTCTCAGGGAAGCTCTGCTCTACAGGCCTATTTCAGATACTGGTGTAGTGGGTTGACACTGGCCAGGTGCAGGAATGCCATCGTGAACTTACTAAAGAGCTAATATTTGATATTTTTTCATCCCAAAACAACTTCATTATCAACTGTTTGAACCTACTCCCATTGCAAATTAAAACAGCTGATCTTCCAGACCTGTTCAAATAGTTTCAGTGAAAGAATACATGGTCCCATAAATGTGCCAGGTAAAGAGAACTGGGAAACTAACCCTGGTGAGATTGTTTTAGGAATTAAGTGTTGGGAGCAGTGAAACCCAGCAGAAATTCCTTACACATCCCAGGCAGAAATCTACCCAGTCAGGTTAGATAAAACTTCGCTGTTTTGACTTGCCTGACCTCAAGAGGAACATTTCTTCCAGAGCTCAGCGTGAGCTCCAGCAGTACCGAAGCTCATGTCCTTTACAGGGATCAAAATGAGGAACAGCACTTTCATTCACATGAGGCTAGTTAAGCTGAGTGGAGCTCTAATGACTGTACAGGTTCTAGGGACATTGGCTGTTAACAGAAAACACTCAGAATTGTGCCTTACTACTTGTGTCTTTCACTAACAATCCTTGACAGCTGTTGTGTTTTTAAGGGTGCTTGTCCTGTCTTTGGGAGACCTTCATCTGCAAAGGCATTTAAGAAGCCAGTCTCAGTGAAGTGCCTGGCTCTTTGTGGGTCCACCAGTCTTTCCCATGCACAACAAACACTCCACATTGTCAAATCTGTATTTTCCTGTATGGGTTTTGTCATGCCAGAACTCATATTCTGGCCATGTAGAGCATATTCTATTGACAACTCACTTGATGTGAAAAGGCCAGTCCCATCACTGGGACCTTCAAGGTGTCCGTCACCACAGGAGGAGGGGTCTGAAAATGTGCCTTTGTGACAGTAAAAACACACTGTGCACAGACACAGACAAACAGAGGAAACAAGGAAAAGAGAGAGTGAGGGGGGAGAGAGAAAGAGAGAGAGAGAAGGACTTCAGAGAGGAATTATGAAGAGTTGGATGAACTGAATGCTAGTGAAGAGGTTTTGGCTGCAGCAGCCACACCTACACAGAGAGAAGTCTCAGTATTGCCAGAAGCACATTCATTTTGTAAAGAATTGACTGTTTTTCAATCTGAGTGAACCACTGAACACAGGTAGTATTTTATACTCCAGTCTACTCTAACAGAAAGTAACTGCCAGAGACTCTGTTCCACAGTTAATTATAATTGGTACCAGCCAATTTGCAAGGAGGAGGCCGAGCAGATGCCAGAAAAAGTCAAATACTTTTTTTTAATTTACAAATTGTATTTCAGCACTCTCCATCCATCCATACTCCCCATCCTCCAGCTTTCTGAGGGATTCTGTCTTGGCAGGTCCGTGCTGCACCCTTAGAATAAAGGGGACCCAGACTACAGTGCAATTCAAACACACTGATGTGAAGCAGGAACTCCATCAACAGGAGCAAAACTCCCGAAGTAAACAGTCTCTCAAAGGGTGCTAATGCAAAAAGGGCAATCTAAACCTGGTTCAGTCCCACACCTCCTCCCAGTTATTTTCCTACCACTGGTTTTCACTTTAAGGAAAGCTTCAGCTTCATTTCTGGGTATTACTCATGGCCAGACTCTTCTGAATTTTGGGCTATGTCACAACACACATACACAGACATGCAAGCTCACAGAGAAGGTAACAACTATTTCTTTGTATCACACAGGTTAGACCTCATTTTACTGAGAAGGCAGGTAGAGATTCACACAATTTGCCCACAAAATCACACCGTTCCTAGTATTTTCCTAGTCATTAACCTGGACAGGACATACAGAAAGCTGGAGGAAAAAAAATTAACTTCTCCTTTCCTTTTTAATTTGAAGTCCACTCTGCCAAGGCAGCCTTACAATTCTAACTGTGGTAACAAAGACTGGCAGTTGCTTTACAAATAAGGGCACAGCATATGGCAACTATGAGCCACAGAAAAAGCAAGAACGTAGGCTCATAATGTGAATCCTCAAGGTTCAAGTGGTTTCATAAAGCTTTTCCCCCTCAATGACAGTAAAGCTTCATGACCCCTGGGGAAATGTCAGCTTCAATGTAGTTACATGCACTGCTACTGGTAAGTAACACTAGCACAAGCAAGCCATTGGAAATTTCCTTATGAAATCTTTTGTATTTATCCCACTTTAGGAAAACACAGGACACAATTCAGGCACAAACTCATTTCCTGAACTGTGTATTGCAGAATAAGAAAAGCTTGATTCCATCAGACTTACTGTGAGTGCTGGCTAATTAGTTCAACATTGCCTGATGCCTGGTCACCTGAAATCACTTTGGCACAAAAATGCTTCCTAAGAGAAGCTCATTTCTAGCTCATTCATACAGCAGAATACATTCTGCTAAACCAGGCATATCAATTCCTCTAAAGCAGCAGAAAGACCCATAGCAAATTCTTTCAGTTTGGAACAACTTTCCAATTATACTTCATTCTATGTTTCCACATTGACAGTGAAAGAGATTTAGAGTCTTTAGATTGTCTTTAAAGGTCAGTAGAGCCATCTGCTCCTTGGCTGAACAAGGCAGGCAATCCCTGAATATTTAAAGTGATAGGACAACTGCAACTCTGGCCAAGTCTTCAAAATACAGAACTGTGGAGTCAGATACACAAGACAGTAAAAGAATTTGGGAGTTTCTGGGGTTTTATATTCAAAAGGAAACCATTATCTATTAATTTCAAAATTGAAACTTAAATGAAATTTGCATGGGCAATTTTTTTCCCAATACTTATTCCTGCTGCCCCAACTACTTTTAGATGGTCTAACAAATACAGCTTTTTTCTTTTTTCTGTCTTTCTCCAGCATTTTCCTGGTATTTCAGTGTTTCTTTCTCAGTGTCAGTCTGTTACTCCTACTTAAGCTGCCTGGCATCAAAGTCTTGGATTCCTCCTCTTGCAGTATCGGTATATAAAACGTATGAATACACTGCTTCTTCACACATCCTCTTCAAGCACACCTCAACCCAGCTACAGGAGTAGGCTCTTTTAATCCTTCTCAGTAATTCGGTCTTTCTAGGCCCCTGGAATTTTGTTGAAATTAGTATCTAATTTCAGTAGATTTTACTCAAGAACCCACACGTTAGATTTTCATTAGCAGCAGGAAGCTTTCTGTTTGCACAATAGCTGATGTAGGAATATGCAAACCATTCTTACAGCAATTGTTCTATCTAGAAGTAAAAAGAGCCTGGTCTCTCTTACCTGAGATGGAGGAGAGGTGGAAAAAGATGTGGTACACACTTCTTGGGAATCTTCTACTGAGGGGTATACTGCACCATTGTCCTCACCAGCTCTAAAGCAGCAAGAAAAGACAAGTTTTCTAACCAGAAATATTTCTTAAAACAGACAAATAATAATACACACTGGGACAAACACTGCAGGGAGGTTGAGAGTATTTGGGTGTTGTTGAAAGGAGAATTATGAAGGGCTCTCATCTACTTGCCAGAACTGAGGAAAACAAAGTGGGAAAACATCAGTTTTCCTTCGGTGTTTCTCTTCTACCCCATGTAAAATAACAGAGCTGTTTCTAACTCATGCTTTTGTTTTACCAGTTAGTGCTACTGGCTTTGGTGTTTACACATTGTCAAACACCACCACTGGTCCCAATTTGAATGCCCTCACCTTCGCTTCCGAAAAGATAAACCTCCCATCTCCAGGGAGAAATTAAACTGATCTTCCCCTAGTGGAAATATCCAGGGATGCATGCATCTAGGCATGCAGTTCTGCATCAGCATTAACCATTACACTTTCAAATTCCTGAAGGCAGCCAAGATCAAACATCCTTTGTGTCCAAGTGCTTCTGTGAAGAATTTGGGAAAATACTGGGGCTTGCTGCACTCAGTCATCTCAATGTGAGGAGAAAAATGTCACCCTTCATCACGTGTTTAACTATGCCAATATGACTGACACTAATTCTCCAGTGTCCCTTCCCATGCTGTCAACAAATAGTGGAAAAGGCTCTGTATTTGGGCATAATGGATGCCTTTACCATGGCCCATGACTTCAACTCAATATTTCCTCACCTGTAATTGCAGGCATGCATGGGTGAAGAGCTGGGATAGGGACGGTCCACAAAGTGATCAATTATAATCCCCATGATAGGAGGGGTCCTCTCAAACTGCCTGCAAGGCAACAAGCAATGGTGTTATTGGCTTCTTCTCTCTACTCTTCCAAATTCCTGGTGCCCTCACAGAAAACCTTTGTGTCTATAAATGGGACCAGAAAATCTTTATAATTTAGTCCTGTGACTCCAGGCATGCATCAACATTTTGGAGTTCTAGAGCCTGGCTCAGGGCTACCCAAATACTCCCCTTGCTGCAAGGCTGAAGCATGAGAGAGCGTTCTTCTTGAAAGAGAATCTCAGCAGGAAAGGATAAGCAGAAGGGAAAGATTTGGGAGCTCAGAATATGAGGGGTTTAACAGGAAATTATTGTAAGACAGTTTCTGGCATGATCACAGTTTCTCACCTGGTTGACATGAAAGCAAGGTTGATTCTGTAGGCACAAGACAAAGTGATGGTGCCCACTGGGGTACCCACTGTCCCAACACGGACTGTCTGGAAACCTGTAAATTTAAGGAATAATTATCAGTTTGACTGATCATTTATGATCCTACTTTCTTATTCTGAGGTTACATTATTTTATTTCAGTAGTGTTTCCATTATCTCTTGCAATCTGAACTCCAACAACACACATAGAACCCACAAAAAACAGCAGCACTAGGTTGCCTTGCTGGTAGGCTTCACCTGCAAGACTTCTGATGTTGCCTCCTATCTTATGGGTCTAAAACATTGTTCTGAAGTGCTTCTTGTTCCTCAGTAGATCACAACCTTCTTTACCAGTTCTGCCCCTTATCAACATAACTCCATATTCTTATTTCAGTTCTGTATCACTAGAGTCAAAATGGCAATCACCCAAGACTTTGTCCAAGTACCACCATCATACTTGTCACCTTGTGACACAAGGCTGCACTGGCAGATCCAGACAAAAAGCATTATGTAAGCCTCAGACTAATTTTCCTTATGGTACTTGGGAAAAGTAACCAAAAGGTAGTCAGAATGAAACATAATTCTGCTTTTTTTTGTGTGTTGTCTAATCATACCTTCTCCCAAGCCACTCAGCTGGACTTCACCAAAATATATCCTGAAGAAAAAGGAAAAAGAAAAGCTGTTAGATCCAGTTGGGACATAATGCTATACATATCCTTATTTCTTATTTAATATTGGGAGTTGAAAAGCTGGAACTACTTTTCCTCTTCAACGAAAAAAACCCAAAATAAATGGCTGGAATGCCCATCTCAAAAAACCTTACAGCTGCTTCAAGAGAAGAACAGGTCATGTAAAAAAAAAAAAGGAGAAAGAGAAAATGGTAGTCCAATCAGAAATTTCTCTTTAAGTTTTTTAATCCTCTGTGGTTAAGTCTACAGTTCAGAGCAAAAATGTGAAGTGATACAAACTTCCCAGATAGGTCTGAGTCTAAACGTTGATGCTCATCACACAACATAAAAGATTAACTGTGCTGTAAAGAGACCTGTTCTTAAGTACATGCCAAGTCAGCAGTGGAGGCAAAAATGAGAAAATGGCTGGAATTTCTTTTTGAGTTCTCAACTGTGCAAATGATAACAAACCTGAGATTTACAATCATATAAATTAGCTGTGCAAACATGTCAAAGACTTTTCTCACAGCCAAAACCAGAAGACAATGATGATCCACAAGTCAGTCAGACTCACAGGGTAAACAGAGTTGAACCCAGTATTTGGATGAGTAAACTGCAAGAACTACAGGAAGTGGAGTTAAGGATGCATCTTTAAAATGGAGTAACAGGAGAGAGTCTGTATCTATGTTGCTGAAGTACACATTGCAGTTATGTGCAATGCAGAGAGGCATTTATCAAACACAGGCCAGACATCCAACAATTGGATGCTAGTAAGCAATTTAACCAGGGATTGCATGTAGAATTTTTTTTTATACTCTTCCTAACATGGTAGGCAAACACTTCACAGCCTGTGCTTAGCTTTTCTTTCAGTGGCTCAAGTGAAGGCTATAAGGTGATACATAGACCAAAGTTTTTTTCTGTCACTGATCAACAGTACTTCTATGCAAATAATTTGATTTTATTATTACTCATACATTTTTAACTACATTTGCAGCTACACTGTGCAAGTCTAGAGTCTCTGCTGTTTGCATTTCAAATGGGGAATTTCTGTTTTACCTGTACAATATTACATATTCATGGCCTTGTTTCCTTGAGAGTCTGTAGGCTGGAGTAACTCTGGTTATAGCAAGCAAAGACTTCAGCAGTAGTGACAGCCTGTTGTATACAGTGTATGAAACTTTGATTTCTTTGTCACACCTAGAGAACACAAAGAAAAAAAATTAGTCTTTTGCCCACAACTAAATTGCCTGTGTTTGGGGTTCTTGTTTGTTTTGGTTTGCAGTTGCTTTTGTTTCTTTTATTTTAAATAAAAAATAGTCTAGGCCAGTTGTTTAATTTTATTGCCAAAATGATAAGTAAGGGTCCAGTGTGGCTACCTGTACTGACCAACGAGCTAAGAGTCCTGCTTCAACCTAGTCACCTGCTGTAGAAGAAATTGCTGAAAAATGCCATGCAGCCTTCTACTAAACAGAGATATCTTTTCAATATTAGAAACATTTGGCATTACCAAATGTAATTGGTATGAATTCTTGTACGAGGAAGCCTACTAGTTGTAATGGAAGAATGAAGAAGGAATTAAATTAATTGTTTACTTCCTTGACACTGGTGTTAAGACAGTTTGACTGCTGCTCTAGACAAAGAGTTCCCTCTGAAGTGCCCCTGGCCACACAGCCAGTACGTGCTCACTGATCACCATGGATTAACCACAATGTTAATCCATTTCATCGGCTAAAAACTACAAACACAAAGAAGGTGTGAAGAATGCACTTACTTTTCATTCATTTCTAGACACCAAATTTCCAGCTCCATGGAGTCTCCCTGGATCAGAGAAAAGATGGCAAAGGCTCATTTCTGAACACAGACCTCTTCAAATCTCATTAGTCATCAGCAATGGCCACACCTCCCAGTGATTTGTCTCCTGGATCCCACTTTCTTGTGATGCAATGATAGAAAAAGGTGACTGGAAGTATCCCTGCACAATTATATCACCTGAGGGAATACCTTCCTCAGAATGCCCAAGTTCTTCATGGTCTAAGAAATTAGTTCCTTAAAATTTAAGAATTTAATATTCTTAAAATTAGTTTCTTAAAAAATTTAGATTTTGCTGCTGTGTCATTTGTGTGTTTGGCCTCAGATTTTTGCAGTAAACTGCTTCTACTAAACAACACTTTTTTTTCTTTAGCATATCACCTTACTTAATAATATTTAGATATTCTCACGTTGTCTGGGATTAAAGGACAGGAGCTCTGGCAGTTGACTGAAGATTCACACAAGAAAAGCCCACAAACAAAAAACAGGGCATCTGTTTTGACTCAGTTCTCACCTCTGAGGTTTTGAGAGAAATCTCCACACACATAGACCGTCCAACAGCAGGCAGCTGTCCTGCCAGGGCTTTCTTTGCTTCATGAGTAACCTCTGGTATATCTTTGATTGCCAAATTGAACTGCAGAATCAAAGAGATAGAAAAAAAATGGAACTTTCTTTGAAAAACTGCCTGATGGTACATTTCAGACAGGCTCACAGAGCCATATATAACACACTAGGTCAGTGTCCACTGAAATATTTATGAAACAGAAAATTCCCAGGTGGGTTCAAGCTTTTCATATTTACAAAGATTCCCTTGGCTGCTAATTCAAATGTTTTTCTTGATCCTGCTATAAAAAATTTACCCCTTTTCCCTCACTTCAGCCTTATCTTCACCCACAGAGTATCTTGAGTCTTTTCAATTTTATTAAAGCTCATTATTAAACAGTCCTGATTTGCAGAGTAGCAAACTTCTGACAGATAAGAGCTCATCACCCCACCCCCAAGCAGATCTTGGAAATGTGCCTCAGCTGGCAGGAGTTGGTGAGAGGCATCATTTCTCTTACCCCTCATCAGCCTGCAAGAGTCTGGAGTGATTTGCTGCATGTGAATGACCACCACCAACTCTCCACACAACATCACCAGTGAACATAACTAAATATAGTACCTATTCTATGCATAATTATTATTGTTTGCACCAGACTGTAACAATCACATGGTGTTCTCAGCACACACACACAATTATGCAGTTGCTTTAAAAAATATGACCTTACCCAGTCAGAACCTGTTGGGGAGGATGATGAGCGGGTACAGATTTTCTCCCCAAGTCGGGCCTGGACAATTACTTGTACTGTCTGGAATAGAAAGAAAAGGACACATGGTAATGTTTTGTGCTCGGCACAGCCCTCAGTTCAGAGCCTGAGCTACACAAGCTCCAGGTGGAAAAAATGGAAGGGCTGACCAGGATGTAGAGAAGTAGAGTTTGCTACACTGATCTTCAGTTCTGATCAATTTAAATTATTAGATTTAACAGACAAATGTATTCAAGAAAGAAAATAATTTTAGGCTGACCTTTCTCTGTAACAACATTAAGAGACTAAGTCAATTTTGCAATCAGTATTTGCAGTTTTCAACAGAAAATTCAGAAAAATTTACAAAAATATTCCAAGCCTGGACAACTAAACTAAAGCCAAATGAATCTGTACATTTATACTAAAGCCACTGTCAGATTATCTATTTGCACCTATGCATGAAGTGAGGCCAAATTTTATAATTACATACCAACATCATTCAAAGAACATTTTGCTATTATTGTTTTTGGATGCAATATAAAAATTTAGATAGGCTGAAATAGCAGGGTCCAGCAGAATAAACTACCCAAGAGCTGGGTGGTTACACATGCTTCTAGAAACCCAAAACTGACAGAGGTGTGAAGTGACTACAACTGATTCTAAAGCAGGATGCTTCTGGAAGATGGAAGAGGATTTGAGGCTAGAAAAAATGGGAAAGATGTTTCTCTAGTTGCTCTCAGGAATCTCCTAAATTTGACATCAGCTCTTCTTGCTTCATTCTTAAGGAAAACAAAACAAAACAAACAAAAACAACAAACCCAAACCTCAATCTTGTTACCCTAGCCACACCAAGTACATTGTTTGGTTTTTGGGTTTTTTTAAACAAGGAAGAAGAGGTATTTGTCCAAAGGAGAAAAATTACCTTTAAAGCAAAAAATTTGATGAACTTGTCCAGGTCCTTCCTGTCCTGGGAACTGAGATCAGTGTCCATTGCATATGGCAATCTGAAATATAGCATAGGTTTGGGAATGAAGCCTTCCTCCAGCTTTCTGTTTAGATTTCAAAATATTTTGGCACCAGAGGCCACCTCTTAAGAAATGATAAGCACCAAAGCCTTCCACCTGTCAAAATCCAAACATGCTAAAATCTTTGGGATGTGAGTATGAGGTATAAATGCACATTGATAGTTTATCTGGTCAGTGCAAAAATAAAAAAAAAAATTAAAACCCAAGAAGGCTCACAATTAGAACTCAGTACAAGTTCTACAATTTTGCTAGCTTAAATTAAAAAAGCAAAACAAACAAACAACCAAAAAACAAACAAACAAACAAAAAACCCCACAAAACAACAAAAAAACCCCAAACAAACAAACAAAAAAACCCCACCCTGGAACACCCCAACACCACAGTGACTGCATTCTATGCCAACCTAACCATCAGATATGGAGGTCTCTGCTTCAAAAATTATGTATCTTCAGCTATCAGCACTGGTCAAAAGCAAGCCAAATTGTTTTCCTGTGCCTGAAATTCTTAGAACACTATTTCAGTGGTATTTCAGCAGAAATCTATATAATAAACCATTGCTGGAACAGGCTACACTGCTTCTTTACTTTCAACAAATAGTACTTGCAGTAAAACTATACAGCTACAAAATTTACCTACAACCAACTGAAAAGACATATTTTTGTCAAGAAATAGACCAAAATCCTTTGTTCACTTCTCTTGGAAGCTCTGATAATAAATACTTAGCTTTCACATTGACACTGCCTTGTTTTTCAAAATACAATTGTTTCTAGGAACACAATGAACTTGCACAGCGTCTGAAGCAGGGCGAGGCAAGGCACTAATCCTATTTCTGCCACCATTGTGTCACATGGCCTGGGATAAATCACAATTCTTCTGCCTCTCAGTTTCTTCACATGTAAGTTAATAATCGTATAGAGACCATTGGGGAGGAACACCTTAATTAGCAGCATTCACTGTAGTCTTTGCTCATAAGCCTTCAAAGTATTAATTCACTCTTAAGCCCTGTTGCAGTTTTGAGACAGCTAATCAGCCTGCAGCAGCTTGTCAAACATGGAATGTGCTGCTCCTCACAGGAACGCCGGCGAGCTCAGCTCAGGGAGCACGAGCAGCTGCTGTGCCAGTGGTACTCAGTGTTCAATCATTCAGCAAAGACTGAACTTACAGCAAGCTATGCTGCAAGGTATGCTATTTATGCAAATTAAAGCTTGCCGGGGAAAAGGGCCAATAACCCTGTTCACACAGAAAATACAGAATCTTTAATGACCATGCACGTGCAGTGCTTGTATTTAAAACATCTCACTTAATGACAGTAAAGGCCTAATGCTTTAGGAGCGTCAATCAAAAAGGGCTGCAAGATAAGAGTACTGCAATTTACAGAGCATTTTATAGAGAACAGTGCTGCTTTCTGAATGACTCTATAAAAAAAAAGCTGGACATGTGGTTGAAAGTTCCTGGGCTACACTCATACCACATCTCCTTAAGCTGTAGTGTTCTTATTACAAATTACAATTTAAACTGAGAACAACACAAGTGATTCAACAGCAGAAGCATTATCAAATTATCCTTTGGATATTTTAATCTCCTTATTAAAACTGTTATGCCTTCTTTCCCTGCATTTACCTCCACTAGACAGATTACAGACCCTTTCCACTGTGGGAAGTGCAAAAGGAAGTCAGCATTTAAAGTCCTTGATGCAGCACTCAAAATTAAAAACAATAACCATTTAGTACAGACATGTACCACTACAAGAAAACCACAACCCGCCCTAAACAAACAAACAAAAACCGAGGCAAGAACAACCTGTTTTTATTCTTTTGACTTAATTAAGTAAAGCACTGTAAGGGTCGAGGAGTTCTGAAATCTTTGATAAACCTGGCTGATATAGGCAATAAAATACTGCATTAAAAAATACGTTTTTCTCAGGGAAGAGAATGCTGACATTTAAATACTAAAAAAAAATTCATACTGGCTTTTAATGTGAAAAGTGATATGTGACCCCTGCAGAAAGATGCAAGGAAGTATATATATCCTGACATTGTGGGACAGCTGTCAAATAAAGCACCCACATTTGTCTTTTGAGGCTGGATAAAAGCTCTGGTATCAACTATTTCAAGTTTGGGAACTAACAGAAGAAGAAGG
Organism: Illadopsis cleaveri; assembly: GCA_013399915.1. NCBI lineage: Eukaryota > Metazoa > Chordata > Aves > Passeriformes > Timaliidae > Illadopsis > Illadopsis cleaveri. Next base: position 342,875 of record VXBB01012322.1, read on the forward strand.
CTCACTGGCCTGTTAGGAAAGGAAACAAAGATGATCATCAGCATGGCTCTATGTGCAGTACAGGAATTAGTTCTAATGACCTGAGTATCTCTAGAGGAGAGAAACAGTCACCAGAGGGTTCAAAAAATGAGAGCCTCATGGTTCTGCCCTGCTGCAGGAGAACTGGGATTCCTCCTGGAAGATCTGAAACTACCTGTAACATTCATGAAAAATTTGGAGATTCATACTGTTACCTCCCAAGCTCCAAATGCCAGCAACAGTTGACCCACCAGAGCCCAAAGCAGAGCAGAAAGTATCAGGCAAGGTTTTCTGGAAAGGAATAAGTAATTTCATGGGGAATCTGGGACTTTGGAACTCAGCTCCTGAAATGTCTAAGGGCTCTCATCTGACAACCATCATCTCCTCATTTTTGTAGGAGGGCCTCTGGTCATTGCCTGAGACCTTCTAAGGCTTAGAATAGTGTTCACCTTTAGAATCAGTCTTGGTAAGAGTTAAGATGGAGCTAGAATTACAGCAAACTTTTTATTTTTGTTCTTTGGTACTCTCAGGTTAGCTGCCACAGCTGACCTGAACAGGAAGGAAATTCTTTAAACTTAGTTCCACCAAACTCCATCAACTTCTTATGTCCTGTAGGTTGCAGTGCCAGCACGGCTCCTTGTTAAGTGCTGCTGCACAGGCCTATGCTTAACTCAAGGAAAGCACTGTTTCATTTTACACTGAATGAAATCTAGAAGGAAATAACCTTTGGTCTAGGTTAGAAAAATACAAATGACTGATTTCCACTCAACCAGGTAATCCCTTAAGTAAACTGATATATTCACCAGCACATGATGCAACAAGCATCTTGTCCATATGGCTTTTTGCTTTCTCTCCCACTTCCTGCAATACTCATTTTTATACTATTGCTTTTATTTATATGCCTTTGTCTTCACTTTACTGTGAACAGAAACATCAGAAACAGGATGTTCAAAGGAGAACTGCCACATGTGATTCTCTTGACTAAATCCTTATTCTTTCTCTCAAGGTTCAGGCAGATTTTATCCAACAGTTTAACATCTAAGCGTTGTGCCTTATACGCTCTACTGCTATTTACACCCTCTTTCTCCGAGGAGAAGGACGCATCAGCATAAGGTGATGGCGCTGTTTGCATGATGCAAGGAACTGCAAGAGCCCTCCCCTTAATGCCTCGGCAGAGCCCAGAGGAACTACAGCGACCGGCACGCCGTGCTCCAAGCCCTGCTCGGCGCTGCCGGCCGCACTCCCAGCCGAGAGGAGCCCAGCTGAAGGCAGACACCTGTAACCCGGCACACAACAGGGATACAGGAACACCTGGGATCACGGTATTACACTGCGTGTTCCAGACATGGGAATTGAGAGAGTACATCTCTGACACTCCCATAAACAGGAAAGGAGCAGAAGCACCTGACATATACCAGGCATTATTATTGCTCCTGGGGAAAGCATATACAGGCTGCTTCCATCATCTCCCCTCTGAGCCATGGCTGCTACAATTTACCTTGCTTTCCTTTCAACCAGACATTCATCAATGCAAAAGAATTACGCATGTTCTTATCCAGAGTGAAACTGAAAAGACAAGAGGGAAGAAACCAGAGTGGGTGTAGCTGTAAGTAGAGGGCTGTGGACAGCTCTCATCCCAGATGTTTGTTACCTGACTGTGCCCCCCAAACTGCGCTCCTTGCCCATACCACTCTTCCAGAACTTCTTTTTTAATACAGGACCCAAATCCAATCCCCAAAGATGTCCTATGAGAAGCTCAGAAAAGCCTCATTGAATCATGCAGTAAACAAGAAGCATACAAAAGTTTCTGAAGCTTTTAAGAGTGCCTAGAACACATCCCCCCTTCAATGAACAAGAAGCTTCACTGCAATGGCATATTTTGAGCACACTAATAAGCAACTATAAAAAGATCTTCATAAACACAGTGCTCTGTTTCAAAGCTGGGCCTAAAAGTCAAACTCCAGTATCCTGCAATTATTTAAAATTAATCTCCATTTTGCCTTCTTAGTAGATTAGTCAGAAACCTAGGGAGAAGTAGCAAACAGTTCTAAGGTGTGACACGCTTATTCTTTAAAGTTTATGGATTTTTTTTTAAGAGAAGATTAAATTCTAGCAGAAAAACTGTGTCACATAATATGAACACTCTGATGCAATCAAAGGCTCTGTAGTTCACTATATGCTCAGGTTTAGACTGATAAAGAGGTAATTTTTCCTCCCGATCAGGAAACAGATTCACTTTATAACCAATAAATAACTCTGCAGCTTAGTAAATACCTTACTAAAGCCAGCACTGCCAGCTCCACTGACTTAGAAACAAAATTAAGTAATTCCTATTAACCAGCAGTTACATTCCGTGCTTCCCTAAGGTCTAAAAATGGTATCAGTTCAAAGGTCCATCCTCTCAATTTGTTTGTCAAGCCAAAGTATACAGACTAAACCAGAATCTGCTTCTACATATCCTGTACTATAACCACCAACATAATCACCACCTCTCAAGTATTGTATGAACACATGTTCAGAAATGTTAAGATTATACAATACCATTTAAGCAAAATAAAATGATCTTGTATGATCCTTCTGGACATCTACGAACAGCCTGGCTCATCTGAAAGACTTATTTCTTGCCACAAGAAGGAAGGGTCCTCCAGGTCAGGCCACTCCTGCAATAACGTGGAGATGCTCTAAACTTTATTTGGACAGCCAACTAATTTTCAGCTAAGGCAGTAATTTGCCATGTTTTTCCCCCTTGGTATGTGCCTAGTCACACTGCTTTTCAGATTTGTAAGTAGGCAGTTTGTAGGCTTAGTCCAAAGAGTCCCTTTTCTACCTGTTCACTGACATGGAAGGTGTCTCTGCTCCCACCGAATCCACGGGAATGACTCTGACTGTGCCCTAAGAGCCACACCTCCAACAGGAAAAAAATATATGACCACCTGTAAACCTCTGCTCTTTCCCAGCATGCTGCAAGCTCGCACGTTACAGGAAGACTATACAATGGAGCGTGGGGTCTCACATTCTACTATTTCCAACAGGCTCTGCAGCATTTTGATTTTAAATGACCACTCGCTGAGATTACAGCGGGCCATATCTTTCCCAGCCTCCATTGACAGCCACCAGTCGTTACGAAAACGAATCGCAGCCGACATGCGGCTCTCGGGAACCGATCCCCGCGAGAAGCGAAGCAAAGTAAAACGGAGACACGAAGCCGAAGCCGNGAAGGAGGAAGGGACGGAAGAAGGGAGGTACCTGAGTGTCCGCAGCGGCACTTTCCGCACGCAGCCGCCGCTCCCAGCCCGCCCGCGGCGCGCCGAGCCCGCAGTCCGGCGGGGCAGGAGGGCGCCGAGGCCAAGAAAAGCGGGACAGCGCCCGGCGCCTTTCCCGCCGGTAGCCCCTGCC
>VXBB01012322.1:347699-515092 GCA_013399915.1 Illadopsis cleaveri
CCGCTGAGGGCGGGGGGGGAAGGAAGAAGGAAGGAGGAAGGGACGGAAGAAGGGAGGTACCTGAGTGTCCGCAGCGGCACTTTCCGCACGCAGCCGCCGCTCCCAGCCCGCCCGCGGCGCGCCGAGCCCGCAGTCCGGCGGGGCAGGAGGTCGCCGAGGCCAAGAAAAGCGGGACAGCGCCCGGCGCCTTTCCCGCCGGTAGCCCCTGCCTATGGCGAATCTATCGCGGCGAATGTGGGGCCGGGCCGGCGAGGACCGCCTGGGAGCGGTCGCGGGGTCGGCAGGGAGTGAGACGAGTCCGGCGGGGGTCGGACGGCCCGTGGGGTCCGGGGCGCCCGGCAAGAGTAGCGTCCGCCGGGACTGCGAGACCGCCCGCCCCGCTGCCCGCGGCTCGAGTCTGCCGAGGCCCGGCGGCGGTCACTGGGGACGACTCCAGCTCCCTCTCCGCCACGGGAGGTAAATTCCTGTCAGCGCCGGGCAGAGTTGTCGGCTCCGCGGTGAGCCCACCTGGCTGCCCGTGTATTTAAAAGCAGAAAAAGAAAAGTTAAAAGGTTTGCTGGATGATCAGACTAAAAGGAAAATGGTAACGGAGTCTGAAAAGCTCACCAGTAATACCTGTTCTGAGTATCCTCTTTTGTTTTATGCAGGTGAAGCCTCTGGGAACGCCCTGTCAGAGAGGAGCTCCAGGGGACGCCCCTGGCCGTCAGCCATGGCCGTACCTATCGCAGTTCTTGACTGCGACCTCTTGCTCTATGGCCGCGGACACAGGACTTTGGATCGTTTCAAGCTGGAGGATGTCACGGATGAGTATCTAGTATCCACGTACGGCTTTCCCCGACAGTTCATTTGCTACCTGGTGGATCTCCTGGGAGCCACTCTCTCACGCCCTACACAGCGGTCCAGGGCCATCAGTCCAGAGACGCAAATACTTGCTGCGTTGGGTTTCTATACCTCCGGCTCCTTCCAGACTCGCATGGGGGATGCTATTGGCATTAGCCAAGCCTCGATGAGCCGCTGTGTTGCCAATGTAACCGAGGCACTGGTGGAAAGAGCCTCACAGTTCATTCACTTTCCTAAAGATGAAGCTACTGTGCAGACCCTGAAGGAGGACTTTTATGGGCTGGCAGGAATGCCGGGAGTGCTGGGGGTGGTTGACTGCACCCACGTGGCAATCAAAGCGCCAAATGCTGAGGACCTGTCCTATGTGAACCGAAAGGGTCTCCATTCCCTGAATTGCCTCATGGTGTGTGATTCCAGAGGAGTCCTCCTTAGTGCTGAAACGCACTGGCCAGGCAGCCTGGCTGACTGCGCGGTGTTAGAGCAGGCTGCTCTCACAAGCCAGTTTGAAACTGAGCTACATAAAGATGGCTGGCTACTTGGTAAGTCAATTTTTCATCCTTGTTTTCAGTAGAAAGTCTGTTATTTATTGTCTCCTTACTGAGTGAGAACCTCTGGGCACAAGTGATACGTTTATTTTCAGTTGCTTTCCTGCAAATTGCTTTGAGATTTGTGATTCAGTGTGGACAACCCTTGCATTGTAAGCTTGGAACAGTAACTTCTAATGTATGTTTTATACAGTCTGATTATTGTATGTATTATTCCTCATTCATTCTGTTAATAGCTTTCTTTCAGTATTCTACACCTTTCCATGCTGAATTATGCTATTTTTAATTCTAGATACTGTCCTACTCCAACTGTTTCCCCCTGTTTTATGCAGTAGATTAATTCACTTAAAACTCTTCTGTGGAAAATCTTCCAGGATTTTTTTGTGTAAAACTTAATGCCTTTACTTTGTCCCGTTTATGAACCAGAGTTACTTCTTCCATGCCTTCTCTTTTAGCCAGAGGAAGAACTTACTCTGTATCTGCTACCAGAAAACCAGGCTGAAATCTGTGGCTAACTGTAGGTGTGTAACCTGTCCTGCTCCTTTCCACTGCTAACAGGTGACAGCTCCTTCTTGCTCCGGACGTGGCTGATGACCCCTCTGCACATCCCCGAGACGCCTGCGGAGTACCGCTACAACATGGCCCATTCCGCCACCCACAACGTCATTGAGCGCACCTTCCGAACCATCCGCGCGCGGTTCCGCTGCCTCGATGGCTCCAAAGGCACCCTGCAGTATTCTCCAGAGAAGTCCAGCCACATCATCCTGGCCTGCTGCGTGCTTCATAACATCTCCCTGCAACATGGGCTGGACGTATGGTCTGCACCAGCCACAGGACACGTGGAACAGTCGGAAGAAGAATACGAGCAAACGGAATCAATGGACTCGGAAGCCTGTCGTGTTCGTCAGGAACTTTTACTTACTCATTTTAGCTAGTGTTGTGACAGAGAGAAGGCTTCTAACAGTTCATCTGGGAAGTTATCTGGAGCAAATATACCCTCTCCTCTTCTTTAAGCCTGTAGAGACTTAAGGAGATGTGAGATGAGAAGAAATTTACTCTCTGCATTTCAGGCAAATTTCTGAACTTCTATCAGTCTCTCCAGAGATTCATTGGTACATTTAATTGGTACATTTTTGCTGTCATGATGCTTAGAGATGCCCCTTTCACTTGACTAAGAGAACAGTGACTAATGTGACAACAGTGGGAAAATTAGGGAAATTGTCTTTTATAGTGATGGAAAATCTGTAAACCTTGCACTGTTTTACAAAGCAACAGTTCTATTCCACTGTGTAACTCAAAACACTTCTGATTGATTTTTTTAAACAGTATTTTGCACAGATTAAATTTCCACATGAGCTCCTCTCTACTATGAATTCATGAGCAGCAAAGCAAACATTTATATTTTGGTTTGCAGGTATAAATTCTTGCTTAACCCTATTTTGCAGTTTTGCACATCTCACAAACCCCAGTGATTTCTTTGAAAGCTGGCAGCTGTGGGAGGGGTCTGGCATTTTGCTGGGCACACACTAGTGCTTGCACATATCTAGAAGGGTTGAACATTTCTTCTTTCCCAAACAGGGTGAAGACGATGTTAAGCTCTGGTGACTGTGTCGGGTACTGTACAGATATCAGGAAATAGGCTAGTGGAGGTGCGGCTGGTTTTCTCCTGCAGCGGGAAACTGGTCACCTTGTTGGCTGCTGTAAAAGAAACGCCAAGGACTGACTGGGTCACAGAAGTTGCAAAAGTTCTCCACTTAGATCAAGGAAGAGGTGTGGAAAGGCTGCTCTAGCACTGCTGGCAATCTGTTTCCTCAGTGGAACAAGATGACTGATGCACGCAGTTGTTGCTGGCACAAGGCTGGGCAGTTTCCTGGAAATGTTCTCTTTCTAAAAGGCACAAGTGTTTCCAAGGATCTCATGACAGCAATCTAAGAAAATTTTATTTCTTAGATTTTGTTGTTTACTGAGCAGTAAATGTAACAAAAGTGGTAGGGAATGCAAAAAATTACAAAACTGTAAATACTTAAAGTAGCAGTGCAACTGCCTGACGTTGTGGGTCTGTCCTTTTAGAGGAAGTGAGCCTGGATCATGCCCCACATGTGATGAATACAAGTGTATGGGGCACGTTTCACAATGCAGGGTGGAGATGCAGGGTTAGATACACTCTGCCAGGTTTGCAGTGACAATAAGCACTTACTATCTCACAGGAAACCAAGCATGCTTGATGACGTGTAAACAAGATGTTTTCAGAAGCCTCAGTGAGAGCTTTAAAACGTTATGTACAAAAATCTCAGACGTAATTCAGTTTTCTTTACACAAGGTATATTATACAAGAACTACTACTGGTCACTGCAGCAAAACTTCTGCTCCTTTTACCTAGGAAAAAGCAGACAAGTATTGTTTTCTGAAATAAGCATTTTTAAGGTAAGAGTTGCTGCTGTATATGGTGCCAGATGCCTCATAATCGCATCTGACGGTCGGTGCTAAAAATACTGTTCACTAGACCAAAACACCAGCAGACACTGAATGAGCTGTGTGGGTGGTGGTAAGGTCAAGTGAGACTTGGACTTGTGTAGGTACAAACATTGTCACTTAATGACAAGCTGGCGTTTCTCAATTTACGCTATGAATAGCTCTTCCCAGCATGTGCCAAGGCCAGAGCAAACTCGGAGTGAAGGCACTTCCTGGAACACATTTGCTGCTTCTTTCAGCCACTGTCATCTGTGGTAGAGTTTAATTTCTAAACTGATCTCCCTGCTTGTCAGTTTGGGCAAAAACTGCATCAGGCCATACCAGACGAAGCCAATCCACTGACCACTGTTCTTGCCTGAGTCAGATGTCAGTACCCTTCTCTTCACTCAGGAAATGTAGGGAGCAGTTTCCACCACATACTCTTAAGCAGCTTCCTTCAAAACAATTCATCCAGACTTTTTACTTTTCCTTCAGAAAAGACTTTTTTCTTTTCCCTCATGGGGCCAGGTTGCTTAGAACTCCCTCCATCCACCCAAGCCTTGAACACTTCAGGGATGGGGCATTCACAGCTTCTCTGGACAACCTGGTCCTGTGCCTCACCACTCTCACAGTAAATAATTTTTCTAATATCTAATCTAAACTTAATTTCTTTGAATTTAAAGCCCTTCCCCTTTGTCCTGTCACTACACGTTCTTGTAAATTGTCTTGCCCTATCTTTCCTCTAAGTTCCCTTCAAATACCAGAAGGCAGCTGCTAGGTCATCCAGAGGCCTTCTCTTTCCCAGGCTGAAAACAACTTGGTAACAGTTATTTGCTGCTACTTGCTTTGAGATTTGTGATTTGGTTTATGCAGAAAATCACGCTGTGAAAAAAACCAGTGTCCACAAAGGAGACAGAGGAGTCCTGCAACTTTATTTACTTTATTTGAATAAAGGGAGAGAATTTCACTGGGCCATACCCCCGCGGGGTCGCTCAAGATTTTGGAGGACTCAGCCTCCTTTTATCCTAGACTCCCGACTGCAGTTGTCCTCTTCCTTTCCCCATTGGCTGGAATATTGGGAAGGTACAGCCTTCCCGATCCGCCTGCTATATATGCCCCTAAAGTTCAGGAGTTCAAACTGTTTGGGTGTTGTGACAACCTGGAGACCTCCACAGCCACTGCCCCAGCACTGGGCCGGTTCGTTCAGACCTGGGCTTTTGTGAAGATATTAACACCCATTTCNGGGTGGAGCGCGGTCGGGAGGGAGTCGGGGCTCGCTGCCGGGGCCTTTGTACGTGAGTTCCGGAACCGCGGCCTTACGGTGGGGGGAGCCGGGAGGCCGGCGCGCTGCCCCGTGCCCGGCGCCGTGGCGGGAGGGCGAAACCCGCGGCGGCGGAGCCCCCGGGGAGAGCGGCCCGTGCCCCGCTGCCGCCCTCCTGAGCGTGCCTCAAAGCGGGGTTTCTGTCCCAGCTTGGGTGCCTGGCGCTTCCCTGTCTATCGCCTCCGCCCCTCCTCTGCCCCCACGGCACCGTCCGGGGGCCCGTGGTCCAGGCTCGGNACTGGGCCATACCCCCGCGGGGTCGCTCAAGATTTTGGAGGACTCAGCCTCCTTTTATCCTAGACTCCCGACTGCAGTTGTCCTCTTCCTTTCCCCATTGGCTGGAATATTGGGAAGGTACAGCCTTCCCGATCCGCCTGCTATATATGCCCCTAAAGTTCAGGAGTTCAAACTGTTTGGGTGTTGTGACAACCTGGAGACCTCCACAGCCACTGCCCCAGCACTGGGCCGGTTCGTTCAGACCTGGGCTTTTGTGAAGATATTAACACCCATTTCTCCTTTGAAGTCTGGACGACCCTTATCTTGGAAGTTTAGAACAGTAACTTCCAATCTGTTTTATACAGTCTGACTATTGTACGTATTAGTTTACATTCATTATTTTAAGAGCATTTTTCCAGTATCCCACACGTCCCTAAGATAGATTATATAGTTTTTTAATTCTGGGCAGGGGCGCTGCCCCGTAGTTCTCGGGGCTCGACTGCTCTCGCCTGTCCTCCGTCTTCCCCGGGCGGCGGTGGAAGACCTCGTCGCTCGGCTAGCGCTGCCTGGCGGCGTTCTAGCCTCGGCTGCTCGGGCCTTGATCCCGCGCTCGGCGCCGCCGCCGTTGGGCNGGGTTTTCTGTCCCAGCGTGGGTGCCTGGCGCTTCCCTGTCTATCGCCTCCGCCCCTCCTCTGCCCCCACGGCACCGTCCGGGGGCCCGTGGTCCAGGCTCGGTCCGGTTGCTTTCTGGGGCTGTTGCTTTTGACATAGTGTTTTTTATTGTTGTTTTTGTTATTTTCTGCCCTTACCCAAGTAAAATGTGCAGCAAGTGTTGTCTGCTCTATCTCTCCTGTTGTTCAGGTGTGTTGCAGAACACTTGTTTGTGAAAGTAGTGTTTGGCATAAAATGTATTCAGGTGTGCCTTTAGTTACGTCTTGTCTTGTGAGGAAACAAACCCAGCTAATTCACCAGCTATGGGAACGTTTTTTGTTGTCATCTTCCACATCTTTCCTGACAACACATACATTCCTGTAGTGTTCCTGTAGCGTTTTTTGGATTACTTGTGGTCCTGTCAATACCATTCAACTGCCTTTGGAAAGCAATTTTTCCTGCACTAAATCAGCGTTTCATCTTCAAGAGACCCTGTAGGTGGTTACGAGTAGCTTTTCTCTTTACACACTTTCGAGTATTGTTCTGTGGTAGCAGACTGATTCAAGAATTGTTATCTAGAAGCAAGCCTGTCTTCAGGAAGATCAGTTGTATGAATGTGAAGTCTGTAAATATGGTCAGTGCTGCTCCGTTTTCTCCACTGCATGAAGTGTTCTTTGGTCTTTATTTAAAAACCCAGTGTGTTTTTCTATATTTGTCCGTGTTTACTGCTCCACCCAGCTTGGTGTCCTCTGCAAATGTCATCTGGCTTCTTTGCCTTTGCCACTCCCATCCTCTTTCAAATTGCTAATGGAGATGTTAAAAAGGGACCTAAGAATGACCTGCTGGTAATGTGCACTTATTGCCAGTCCATTACTGGTCTGTTAAGTTTGTTGTTGGGTCAGTTTTCAGAGTGGGGTATGGGGTTAAATCCATACAGAATTGAATGCTTTATGGGTGATGCAGGCAACAGGACCTGAAATTCTCTGTTAAATTCCTTTCTTGTGTTCTGAAGGGCTGCTGTAATGCATTTCCTAAGATTCATAACTCTAAATTGTAGCTTGTGTGCTGGTTTTGGAGTCCACAATTGATGCTTCTCTGGGTAATTTTTTTTAAAAAAATTGGTCCATTTCTATTTTGATGGCCACAAGTAAGTGTGTTATTTGTGGCAGTGTGGCTCTTAATGAGTAGGGCCGTGCACTGGCATTTATATTTTTCCTAATACTTGGAATGAAGAATGTATTTGGATCCAAATGTCTGGACATGCCTTTTCAGATTGAGTTGCTGGGCAGTTTCTGCCGAATGTTTACTTTGCTGACAGCTTCTTCTCGGTTTTCTTTCTTTTGCCCTTTTCTGAGTCATAAGTGACCCTCTAGATTCTTGTTTGGTTGTTTCCTACTTTTCCATTTTCTGAGCAGCATTTCTAGCTTTTATGCAGCTGTAACAACCAGTTCTAAAGAAGGCAAGCAATGATACAGTCTGCTGCTGTCCCTCTGCCAGAAGTTTGGCATTTGAGTAATTATTTTTTAAAGAAACTTCTGGAAAGAAACTCTAGTATCTTTTATGCCATGGTTAGCAAGCTGATTGAACTCATGGGTCTCGCAGAGTTATTGTTGATGTGAATACTTACTACTAATGCAAACAGCACTAAGGTACTTTTTTTTTCCCCTGTTGAGTTTCTGGGGGCCTGATAAAGGGCACAGTACATGGTAATAGTTACCTTGTGTGTTTTGTGTTAGTAACCCTGTATTATCCTAGCAAGGAGGGTGATAAAAACAAAATATTAGTAAGATAAGGACAGAAAAATTTTGGTTTACAAAAGTGAATGACAGTGTGATATGCAGTGGAAGAGGATTAATATTAGAAATATTTTACTGAAAGGTTATTACAGGATATAGTATTTGCCTAATGAAAGACCCATTGATTGGGTTGCTTGAAACAAGAGGAGACCTGCTTTCCTCTGCAAGATGAAGCAGTACTTGTCTGCATCTCAGGGCCTACTTGGTTGTTAGGAATTCTGACTGGGATTGTTGTCTAGTAGCTGTTTGTTGTGTCCAGTTTTGTAAACTGTTTGTTGGATAGGATGATGAGGTGTCAGGCTTGAGCGTGGAGAGCATCATCTCAATCCATGTGCTCACACAGCTCCACTTGACATGTTCTCAGTGAGGTGTTTTGGGTCATCCTTGCAGAGTGATTCCTGCTTCCTTCTTCCTGCTCCGTGTTACTAATCCTCCACCTTGAGCAGCGCAGAATTGCTGAGAGGAATCTCTGACTCATGGTTTGGACATGTTTTCCCCTCCCTTTTATATTGCTCCCACAGACTCAGTCTAAGGCCAGGAAGGTCAGTGGTGTCAAGAACTGGCCGTGTTTCTTTGTTCAGAGTCTAAATCTTCATGGTCTCCCACCTCTTCAAAAATTCTGATACATCTTTGTGTGAAGACTTCAGCTTCTGTGTGGATAATTTTTGCTTTTTGTCTTGTTACCATATTTCCATGTGAGCAAGAAATTATATGACCTGTATTTTCCAAAACATGTTCTTGCTTCCAATTGCTTTTTCTTTTTTACTTGGATGAGGTGTATGTGCCTTAAGTGCAGCCTTGAATACATAAAACACTTTGTCTTCACCTTGGGGGTATGTGATGCTGCTTCTGCTGCTCTGTAGTGTTGGCACTCCCACATTACTGTGGAATGTGTGATGTCACTTGGGAGCACTTGACTGTGTCCCTTGAGCCTGAGGAACCTTGATGTGACTATTAATGTAAATAATGGGATTTTGAATTGAAAATTCCTTTGCCTTTCTATCTAAATGAGAATAATTTTTTAGGGGGTTAATCTGAATTCTGTATTGCTCTGGCTTTTTCTTCTCTTTGTCCCTCATTTCGTGCTGTGTATGGTACTTAACAAAAGATGCTATGGTTTGAATATGGAATTCCGGAAACCAACTCCTAATCTTCCAGATCTCAGTTCTGCTGTTTGACTTACCTTACAGCTTTGTGAAATTATATTTATTCTCTTCCTATTTTATGGATTGAAACTAATATCTCTCTTCTCAAGAATTCACTACGTTTATGTGGAAGTTGTAATAATAGTTATGAAAGTGCCCCATATTCTCATTGGTAAATGAAAGTGTCAGACTCCAGACATGGGTGATCACTTACATTTATTATTATTACTTCCCTTTTTATATTTACCATTCATTTTCTGACCTTTAGGAGTTGATATCTACAAGTTTCTCTTCCATGTCTTCATCAGTTTGCTGTAAATAGCCAGCATTTTAATGTACTACTTTTGACTGAAAAGTTCTTTTATGTCTAGTTAGCTCATTTAATCCAGACTGGGAAGACAAATTAAGATTCTAATGGCAATTAGCCCCTTGTTGCAGTCATACGGGATCTTGAAGTGACAAAGTACTATTGACATCTTTGTAATGTAATTGAATTTCCTGAGCTGTTTGTAGTTGCAGTTTAAAACACAGCCTTGAGATGTGAATTTTTCCATCATGAAGCGCTAAGACAAGTTATTTTTCTTTAGGAATCTTGTTTTATGTGTAAACACTTACTGCAGTGAGTGCAATTTAGAGCAGTGTGTCTACTGCATCTACAGAAAATGTGCTTTTGAATTACTTTCCATCTCTCTCTGGCTTTAATCAAGGAAAAACCCCAGCTTACAGTATAATACTTTGGGGAGTGTTTAAAAACTTGGAAGAGTAAAACCAGGAACATATAATGGAAGTGCCTTCATGATGTTAGTTTTGGATTCTGTTGGATAGTTGCATCATAAACTTTCTTTCACTTCTCGTAAGTGTTTTTTATTCTCCATGTTTAGGGACACTTAGTTGAAGACTGACTCTTGTTCTAATTAAATTCTTAAATTAAACAGCTTTTTTTTATTTTTTAAAGCATAATCAAGGACACAAGTAGAAACAGAACAAAATAATGGATTCTAGCTTTGCTTTTTTCATTATTTTTGATTATTCATGCACAAGATAGTTGTTATTACCCATTTGTAGACTGTTTTTGTTTGTAGGTTAGCCTTGTTTAAAGATTCTAGTCCAATGTAGCTTTGTTTTCAATTTTTTGTTCATTTGGATGTTACCGCAAGGTATCTTGAAGTTTGCTCTGTGCAAAATGTTTTCTGGTGTTTGGGGGTTTTTTTGTGTGTGTGTGGTTTTTTGTTTTTGTTTTTGGTTTTTTTTTAACACAAGAAGAGTTAATACCTCTACAGACAGTCTCAAGGCTTATATGGAACTGCCACAAATGGAGTTAAGGGAAGACAAATCGTGTTGTTTGCAGTAAATTTAAACATATATAGCTAATCAAGTACATTGCCAAAAATTCATATGGTCCTGTCATTTAAGAATGAACATAGTCCAGTTCTTCCAATACCTATGTTTTGGCCCGTGCAACTATTTGGGATCTGAGTCCTGTCACCTATATTTTACTGATTTTTGTTGTTGTTACAGCATTGTTCAAATGCCAGTGCTAATGGCAAACCAGGACTTACTTACCAGACTAGGGCTCCTTGAGTTGTCTTGTTTGTTGAGCTGAGTTGATGCAGTGCAAAGAGGGCAAATCAGCTTTTCAGTTTTGTTTTTACATAAACTTGTTTTTAAATTTTGCTCGGTTTTTCAGGTGGAGACACAAAAAAGCTTAGTGGGAATGGCATGACATTTGATATGGATTGAATCAGTATTTTTAATAAAACTGCAAGTATAAGTCAGTCTTCTATCCGTTGTAGTGCTTCTTGAGCTTCTTACATGGTATTGTTTCATGCAATTTAGGAAAATGCTGGCCTCAAAATCTCCATATTGAAGAAGGGAGGGAAACACAGATTGTAAACAAGGAAGGGGACTAGGAAGTCCCTGGAGCTGTGTGATTGCTTGTATATATTCCAAATTATGTTCTAGGCATCTGGTTTGTTCTTGGAGTTCTCTGTCTGTGTGTGTCAGAACCAGATTTTATTGTTTTATCAATGAAGTGCCTGCAAAAGGAGGGGCTGTGTAGTTTGTAGTCCTTGGCAAGATGTTCTTTGGCTGTTTTCAGTGGGCACTTTTTGCTCTTTCGAGCTTCTGAAAAGCATAAGGGGTCTTGGTAAGGCAGTTTACTTCAAAATTAAGCTGTGTAAAATACAAGAGAAACCGACTTGTAGAAAATCTTTAGAGGAAATAGTCTGTCTTGTGACTGAAGCCTTCATTAGGATCACTGTCAGTGAAGATAAAGCATTTGGGCTGTAGTGCTGCAGACACTGTTTTCATGCCTGTCTGATGATGTGATTGCTCTTGGAGAACCCACCCACACGTGCAGTAGTGGGAATGCTAAATTATTGCTAATATTTATTAAATGAAACTTAAATTACTAACATTTATTAAATGCAATAAACAGTTCTCCTGAAATTTTTAGTATGTTGCTGGTGTTAAAGCCTGAGATGCTGCACTTTAATTTGGAATAACTGCAATTGCATTGTTAGTACTTAACACGCTGCTTAAGAACAGACATTTTGAAAAGAGAAGTAACTCTGGCTTACAAGATAGGTAGGCCCCTGGCCAGAGCTGGGGGAGCTGAGTGTAATAACCTGTTTCCTCTTCTTCTCTAGAGACAAGTTTGCCTGTGGCTTTGTGTGACAGTGGCATGCCTCAGTGTTCACCACAGTTTTGCTCTTGTTATGTTTTGAGTTTGTTTTTTTTCTCATGTATGTTCTTTTAATACCAAGTATACAGCCCTGGCCCATCAGCTATGTGTGGATCATGGCTGTTGTACAGTCAATACATTCTGGAAATCTTAGAACTTGATAAAGGGACTTGGACACTGAAATTACTGGCATGTGGGTTTTTTTCTCTGGTTTCTTACACGGAGTCTTATAAATTCATTCTCTCTGTGGAACCCAGATTGCAAAGTCAGTGACAGCTTTAATATTTTACTTCATATTGCCTCTTTCTTCATCAGTCACATGAGATCTCTTTGGGCAGCAAAATTGTCTGAAATTATTTGGACATTTGTATCTTCAGGATAGATCTCCCGTTGCAAATATCATTTACTGATTGCAGCTTTTTTTTTTTTTTTTCCTTTTTAAACACTGATGGAGCTGTTTACACTAATTGTCTGCATATGCATTAGGAAAGGCTTTTAGTGTTGGGCTCAGCACACAACCACGAAGTTCTTTGCAGTGGTAATAGATTAGTCTGAGAGCTGAAGGCCACATGAAATAATGTTTTTCCCCCATGAAGAATGGAATAACATGAAGGTAATATTGCAGTTTTTGTCTTTGTATCAAAGCCAACTGTGCTCCCAGCGTGTTGGTACCAGAATCTCCACAAAATGAATAGCAACAAAGATGGGAAGGGGGCACATTAAGAGATGGGACCATCATCTCTGTAGAGTGCTGAAATTTTGAACTGGAATGGTGAGCCATTGCATAATTCATAAAATATCTTAACATCGTTTTTATATGGCAAATTGAATATGCTTCTTTTTATTCCTCTTCTTGCCCTGCCTATTTTTCATTGTTTCCAGGGGGTCACGTACCACTATGAGGTATCATCAATTTGCAGCTTCACTTTGGTTTTTTAGAGGTTCAGCATCCGTAAAGCAACAATTACAAGTGAACTTACATTATTCCAATATTGGGAATTCTTCAGGCTTCTTCGAGGGTGGGTGGTACAGAGCAAGTAAAAGGCTTGGGTTTGGGCTGTGTAATGCTCTTTTCAAAACTGTAATCAGCCCAGCATGTTGTCCTGAAATGCCCTGAAGGGAGAAAACACTTAAGGGAAAAAAGCTGCCAATTATAGAAAAATTTCTTGACTCTCCATTTTCAGAATTTTCTGTGGTACTCTGGATCGCATTCAGGGCCTCAGCTAATCTTGCAGTTGTTGGACACTTTTGGTCATTCTGATTAAACCAACCATCCAAATCTCCCTTCCTCCCCTCAAAAACAAGTAAACAAAACAAACTCAACGAGAAGAAGAAAACAGAACAGTCCCAATCCCTCTTGGAGTGGTCAGCTGTTTATCAGTTGTGATAGTTGAGGGTATTTGTAATAGACACTGCTACAGAATCAGTCCACCACTCACCTGAACGTTTGATCCAATGAGCTGCAAGTTTTATTTATGCTGAATTCCAAGAAGTATTTTCAAACCCCCTGCATTTAATTTAAACTTTGTTAGTCAGATGGCTGATGAGTGGCTGTAAATATGGTTGGTACTTCAATGGTTTATCTGCTAATGTTATTTAATAATATGCTGTCAATAATTGTTCAGCTTGTATTTGAGCAAAATGTTTGAAGTTGGTGGGTATCTTTACTAGGTGAGAAAAAAAAATGGCTCCTTTAACAACCTCACAAAAAACCCCTATACAAACCAAAAACCTAAAGAAAAAAAAAAAAAAAACAAACCCAAAAGCTCTACACCAAAACAAATTGAAACTGAACACATGTTCCAATAGAAAGGTTAAAGGCTTCCTGCTAAAATAAGCCAAGATAATGCCAGTGTTCACTGCATGCCAATGCTACACTGCATCTCCTTCTCCATTTGAAGACTCTGAGTTTCTTTGCTTGTCTGAAGTATTGCTGAATGTGTGACCAGCTAGTGACGCAGTTACTGTGTTCGGTCTAATGCAGACAAAGGATAAAGTTTGGCCCCCAGAGGGACCCAAGGTAACCTCAGCATCACTCAAGAGGGATACATTCAGTGTTTTCTGAAGAGATCCCTACTCTTAAAAGTGTTGAGCGGTTTAGCAGGGTACTGTGAAGGCATTAGAGCCCCGAGCATTTCCTTTGTTTACTTTTAAAATGGGATAAAGACATGAGTAAGAAGAAGCTGAAAAATCAAGGTACAGTCCCTGAGGGAAAAACATGAAGTTCAAACACTCAGGCTCACATATGAAGTATTTGTTATAGCTAGATTAGTTGAATAAATTAGGACACACATAGAGAGATTTAGATAAGCTGTCTTAAGGTATGTACTTGGTTTTATATAGTGGAGATGACTTGGACTTTCAGTAAGGTAAATACTAGAACTTCACTGACTGCAGTTGTAGGAGTTATCTCCCTGTTTATTTTACAATATGTAAACTTGTCCATGGCATAAATAAACTTAAATTCATTTGTTAAATGTCTTGATTTCCTTGTTGCTATTGTACTTTAGGGAACATTAGTTCTGATAGGACTGAAATGTTGCTAGGTTGTCAGAGCTTGTTCTTTCTCATGAGTGATTGTTATCCTGCTTGTAAATTACCGTGATCTCAAGTTAGTTATCTGATTTATCCTTCTCAGCTATCAAAAGGCTATTCCAAAGTTTAAATCTTTTCAAACTTCCAGCTTATTCCAACTGCAAGACTGGACTTCCATTGATGTCCTGTTTATGTTTATTCTTGGGTTGTTGCAGTCTGAATTCCTTGAATACACCCACATAGAATATTCAGCTACTGTTTTCTTAATTTTACTAGATCAAGAGTTAGACTAGACGTACAGTTTCCTCCTGTAAAGTAGACTCTTTGTTGTCTATGTTGTTCTGAGCTGTCCTTCTCCTCCATTCTGTTAACCGTCTGAATCTAGTCACCTCTGAACATGGGTGCCTGGGGCTGTTTGCAGAATCTGGATCAGGATTTATTAGCACTTAGCTAAAGAAGATTTTTAGTTTAGGGATTCCTGTATTATATTGTGCTTTTGGATGTATTTATTCCAGTTATCCTTCTAGCTTTTTTGGATCTGAGTGTTTTTTAAACTGTACAGTTATTTTTAAGAATTCTCCTGCAGTATGATATCTTTAGTTTTGGTGTTGCTTTCCAGTAAGGTTTTTATTTTGTAGAATAATTCCTACCTAATATTTGGCTAACTTTCAGAAATTCTCAAAAGAAGGCTTGTTGTACACCATGGAGTTCAGCTTCTCTGTCATACATGATCCCCATGCTGTTCACATTAAGCGTCAGGGAATTTCCAGCTAGCTCGACTTTCACTGTGGAGAATTTCTTTTCTGGGAAGATGGATGCCTTTACTTGTTAATTACTTCAGTACTCTTTATTTTACTTCTACAAATAAAAACTGGTGTGCTTTTTTAGAACTCATTTTCCTGGCTTATCTCTTTAGACAGCTCCTCCCTATAAACTGCAGCTGTCTTAAATCATCTGTTCAGGAGAGTTTTTTTAGGGAGTGTGGGAGGAAAGAAAATATTGCTAATGACGATTCTGAGTTCAGTCATTTAACACTTTGTCTCCTGTGCACATGAACCTTCTTCCTTCTTTATGTGGTTTTTTTTTGCTTTTTTAAATTGTTGTTTCCTTCTCTATTGAATATTGATAGTTTCATTCAGTGTAACATGAACTGAGTAGGGCTTGTCTTTAGATCTTCATGTTATCAAGAGATGGCAGAGTAGTATGCACACTCTGCTGGGGTCAGAAGGTAATAGCATTGCAGCTGATTTTCTTGGTTTATCTGTTCTAAGAAACTTTTCTGGAGAGCTTTTTGTGACAAACTCCAGTGTATGTCCACTGAAAACCTGTGTGACTTGGTTGCTATTAGAGTTGCTATATTATTTATTTATTATGTTTGTTTAGCTTTTTTTGTAGACAGTGGGTATTAAAGCTTTCCTTTGCAGCTTAAAGTGTTGCAAAATCATTATTCTTTGCCACTTTGCATTACTTGTGTGAACAGCTGTTCTAAGAGCAATGCAGATTGAAAGATGATGTGCAGACAGTGGAATAGTCTTGGTGGAGCTGTCTCATACATCGTTTTCGTATTTTGTAAATTGTTTATGGAGTTGGAAATAATTTGGACTTGAGATGTATCAGTCGTCTTTACAGTTTGACCTGTTGCTGAAATTTGAGTAGTTCCTGGGAGATTCCTCTGTCATATTGTCAATTTGGTAATACTGTTCCTCTAGCTTTCAGACACCCTTCCCAGATAGGACCTGCATCTTCAAGGTGTAAAGACTGTATCTTCATGAATCTTTTTTCCTTGATTATATACATCAAGAGATCAAGGGAAGGGAAAGAATTTGAAGGCCAATTTTTAATTCTCTATATGTGTAGTGTGCTTAGGGCACATGTACAAGGGAAAAACTGGATGCTTTCAAAGTAATTTTTGGCTGCAGAAATATGCAAGTGAGGCATTGATAATGGAAGGAGGTAGCAAAGGCTGCATAAGAAGAAAGATTTGTCTCTCAAATCTAGTATTTTTGGTATTTAAAGCTTTTACTTCATCTGAGTGATTAAAGTAAAAGCTGCCTTCCTTATAAGTCTCTTATCTTTTTAGGTTTCCATGAAGATAAACAACTGAAATGTGGATAGCTTATTTGTAGCTTGGTGGTGGTTGTCATCTGGAGCCTGCTGGTGTCTCCTCTCAGTAGTGGGCGTGGTGTTGGCAGCTGAGAGCCATGAAGGTTGTCCCAGAGAAGAATGCTGTGCGCATCCTGTGGGGTAGGGAACGGGGTACCCAAGCCTTGGGTGCTCAGCGGCTTCTGCAGGAGCTGGTGGAGGATAAAACTCGATGGATGAAATGGGAGGGCAAGGTAAGGTTGTGGGATAGAGCTGCATAGCTTGATCTAGGGGTGGGGGAAGGGAGGCAGGGATTTGAAATAAATTGTCTTGTGATTATACCTTTGATGTGTTACACTTGATATGCTCTCTGGCTCTGTTCAGTTCCTGCAGTGATGTGATACTAGATATGTTCCTGCAGCGGGTTCCCCTTGTTGTCTATGTGGCTTACAGTTAAAGTCTGATCATATGACTCTTGCAACACTTCCTGCTTTGTTGGCTTTTTCAGAAAGTTGAGTTACCAGACAGTCCACGCTCCACCTTCTTGCTGGCGTTTAGTCCAGACAGGTAATTAACTCCTAGTTCGTTCCCTGTTTCAGCAGTCTCCCTACACTTACAAAAGTGATGGAGGCTTGTGCCCATTGAGTTGTCCAGTCCTCAACAGCTGAATGAAACTTCTGGTTCCTGAAGCATGGAAGGAATGTGTGCACCTTCCTAATCTCACAGCTTCAAGCATAGTTGGTGTTTAATTTCTGAGGTACCCAGATGATACAAAGTTCTAAGGAAAAAGGATCTGTGCAGACACCGTGGGATTTCATAAGGAACTAAAGGGAGTAAAGGATATTTTAATACAACATGCCCAAATGATGTGACACATTCACTGGGGTATCTAGGAATAAAGAACAGAGCAGAATGATGTGTATATTGGAAGCAGAAATGGAGGTGGGATCTCTCATAGATTTGCCAGTGGTTGAGACAGTGTGGAGAATTGGGAATATTTATTTGCCCCAGACTGTCACTCAGGAGTGCCTTCTGAGCTGCATGTTCACTCTGACGTTCAAGGTCAAGTTTGTGCTTGCAGCTTCAGATGAGCTCATGTTTGCATGGACTCTGAAATCTGGCTACAAAAAGCTTTATGACCATTGGTGAGACAGTAGCCTCTTACCCTTTGAGCTCTGTGTGGGAGAGCTGCTGGATTAGGTGTGGACAGACCCTGTTGAGGTGAAGCTAACCATGGTCTAATTTTGTTGTATTCTTCTCATGCTGATGTTTGTAACACCTTCTGCATTCCCAGGACCCTAATGGCTTCCACACACGTGAACCACAACATCTACATCACAGAGGTGAAAACGGGCAAGTGTGTTCATTCCTTGGTTGGACATCGCCGCACTCCCTGGTGTGTCACCTTCCATCCCACCATCCCAGGCCTCATTGCTTCGGGATGCCTAGATGGGGAGGTTAGAATTTGGGATTTACATGTAAGTCTTTTCTGAAAGATATGTTCCTTTGATATTTGGTGGGTGGTGACTTTTTTTTGGCTGAGTTTGTTTTCCAAATGTTACCTGGTAAGAGAGCTGTTAGGAAGCTTTTCTGGGACTTGTGTCTAAAAGCATAGAACAGACCATAGCCATCCTCTTCTCTCTAAGAGAGAAGGTGACATTCTTCATTCAGTTCTGCCTGGTAGGTCATGCTTCTTAACAGCACCTGTTTCATTGATTGCAGTGGTACAGGTAGTGCTGGAGAACTTTGTGCAAGGTGCCTGTTTAGCCTTTGTGAGAGACATGCTGTTTGTTATTCCACTGAACATATTTGAACTGTTCATTAGAGAAGCTGCTGCTCTACCTGGTTTGGTAAATGGCACAGAGACAAAACACATGGACTTGTCTGGCTTTTTGAAATGAAGCGTTTTTGCAGGCTGCTTGAGACACACTTACCTACAAAAATACATCTGTGGTCATTGTTGCAAGTAGTGTTACATTTTAGACCTGGCACATGACCTTGTGTGGGAACAGCTGTTGTTGCCAAGGCAGCCCCTCACTTGCAATGCTCTAGGCAGGCTGGGAAGTATGGCAAGTACATGGAAACTTAATGATAGCAAACTTTGTGATAACTGCTTGTGGTTCTTGACTCCTCACTCTAGGGTGGAAGCGAGAGCTGGTTCACAGATAGCAACAATGCCATTGCATCACTTGCTTTTCATCCTACGGCTCAGCTCTTGCTGATTGCCACTGCCAATGAGATCCATTTCTGGGACTGGAGCCGTCGGGAGCCTTTTGCAGTGGTGAAAACGGCCAGTGAAATGGAGCGGGTCAGGTGAGCTCCTGCCTCTGGGGGAAGAGAGCACTTGTATGTGAAAAATGGTCAGATTTGGAAAGTGTGTGTGAGGTTCCTCTGGGATGCTGCACCCTCTGCACTCAGACAGTGAAGAGAAGTGTTGCTTGCAGCTCCTTAACTCAGCTGGTAGAAAACCAGTTCTGTGGGTAGAAAGAAAAGCAATTGAAAGTAATAGATCAGCTTGGTTGTTCATATTTGTAATAGAGCATGTGTCCATTAAATGTCCGGAATCTACTTTGTGTTGATTTGTAAGCTTAGTAATTGAACTTGTCAGCCATAAGGATGAGAAAACCCAGCAATTGCTGGAATAGAATGCTGAGCTATTACTTTGGCACACTTGTAGAGGAAACTAGATTGCAGGAAACCTGCTGCCTACTTTTGAGCGATTTAAAATAAGACAACAATGTGACATCAAGGCAAGTTAATCTCTTCCTTTGTACCAATTCCATTTTGTAATATAAACACGTGTATTCCTTTAAATTTTCTGGCTATTTCAATTGATACAACAGTACTTACTTCCAGCTTTTAACTTCGGTGTAGTGTTGATGTGGACTATAAAATAACTGCAGTCTTCAGCTAGATAGGTACATCTTGTTCTTCTTAATGCATAAACTTTTTGACATCCTTCATAAAAAGATGATGATAATGTAGTAGTGTTCTCATTGCAAACATGTCATGTGTGGTTTTCTTCCCTGCTGTGTTCAGCTTCCTGTGTCAATGTGGAACTGATGATTGATATTCTGGCACTGCTTTTGTTTTAGGCTGGTACGGTTTGATCCCTTGGGACACTACTTGCTCACGGCGATAGTTAACCCTTCTAACCAGCAGGTAAGAGGAATGTCAGGACTGGTATTGACTGGCTAATTGCAAGGTGCTCTATGTACCTTAGCCCTAGTCTGTTTCTAAGCAGACTTGTGTTTTTCTGAAAACCTGAAGTCTTCTTAAGCTGAGTTCTGTCTCACCTTGATTGGTTACATGAATGTTCTTGTGTTACATGCATGGCTGATAAAGTGCTTTCCAAAATGTGTTTGTTTTGCCCTCTCTGTCTGACTAATGGTGGGACAGAGGTCTCAGTGGTCCTGTTCTTTCAGTTCTGTTGTGATGTTCTTTTGGATTTGAAGCTGAGGTATTAACAATTGTCCCCTCAGCCTCTGACCCTCAGACAGTGATACTTCTGTCTGTGAACAGTGTATTGTGAAAGCTCATTGGGCTTTAGGAAGAGATTGTCTAGATCCATAAAATGAACTTAGAAATCATCTCAACTGGTTTCCTCCAAGTCAAGGCCTTTAGGAAGGGACTTATCACATCCTTTCATCTGTCTGGTTGGTAGCTGACTTTCTGCTGTTTATTTGGAAGTTGAGGATTTTGCCTTGAGGTGACTGAACTTTGACTGTTTCCTTCTGCAGAGTGATGAGGAAGTGGAGATCTCCGTGGACAGCACAGAGATGCCTCATTATCGTCAGCGCGCTATCCTTCCGTCTCAGCCTGTGAGGCGCACACCCCTCCTCCACAACTTCCTGCACATGTTGTCCTCCCGCTCCTCTGGCATACAGGTGGGAGAGCAAAACAGTGTTCAAGACTCTGCTACCCCATCCCCTCCACCGCCTCCACCACCACCACCTCCGCCTCCAGCCAGTGAGAACACAAGGGCGTCTGTCTATAACAGGCTCCGGGAGCGAGTCAGCTATCCCACAGCAGAGTGCTGCCAGCACCTGGGGATGTTGTGCCTTTGCAGCCGATGCTCTAGTGCAAGACTTCCTTCTTCTCTCTTCCCACACCAGGAAAACGCACCCTCCACGTCTTCTGGGGCCACTGGCACTTCCTTCTCCTCTGTGCAGACAGAGCCTTATCAACCCCCAGAGCAGGCATCCGTAGCGCAGGAGGAGCAGGGGATACTTAACAGGCCCTCTGCTTTCAGCACAGTTCAGAGCAGCACTGCTGGCAACACCCTGCGCAACCTTAGCCTGGGCCCCACGCGGCGGTCCCTCAGCGGGTCCTTGGCAGGCCACCAGTCCCGGTACCAACAGTCTGCGAGAGAGATGGCTTCAGGCTTGGGTGGGTCTGACTGGTCCAGGACAGTGCTGAACATGAGCTCTCGGTCCGAGCTGGAAGCCATGCCTCCCCCTAGGACCAGTGCCTCCTCCGTGAGCTTGCTGTCCGTGCTTAGACAGCAGGAGGGAGGTTCCCAGGCATCAGTCTATACCTCTGCAACAGAAGGGAGGGGCTTTCTGGCCCCGGGGGCTGAGGTGAACAGTGGTAGTAGCGCTGGCCCGAGCAATCCAGCCAGCATTCGTAATGAGCTCCAGTGTGATTTGAGGCGATTCTTCCTGGAATATGACCGGCTTCAGGAGTTAGATCAGGGGATTGGTGGGGAGCCCAGCCAGTCGCAACAGGCTCAAGAAATGCTCAACAACAACATTGAGCCTGATCGACCGGGTCCCTCCCATCAGCAGACTCCACAAAGCAGTGAAAACAATTCCAATTTGTCCCGGGGTCACCTGAACCGCTGTCGTGCTTGTCATAACCTGCTGACCTTTAACAATGACACGCTGCGCTGGGAAAGAAGCACGCCTAGCTACACACCAGGGCAGGTCCAAAGCACATTTGAGGGTGTGCCTCCAAATACCAGCCAGGTGCAGCCTGCAGAGAGAACCGAGGGCAGAGCTCCTGCCTCTAGCAGACTGCAGCTGGGCAGCTCTTCCACCCCGCAGGAGGAGAGGACCGTGGGAGTGGTCTTTAACCAGGAGACGGGGCACTGGGAAAGAGTTTACAGCCAGTCGGCTTCAAGCAGACCTGGGAATGTATCACAGGAGGCCTTAAACCAGGAAATGCCTGAGGAAAGCTCAGAGGAGGATTCACTCAGGAGGTAAGATACATGCTTGCCCTTCCTCCTCTATTTTTTCTTAAACCTTTCCCATCTAGCCTGAGGTCTTTCAATATTTTCAGAGTTAAAAACTTTTTCTCATATGGTTGTGTGCCATTCATGTAGATGAAAACAGAGATGTTGATGTCGATGTGTTTATAGCTGCTATTGTCATGCTACAGATGGGTTCTGAAGATTGTAAGTTGTTAAGTTAAAAGGGTTAACAGTAATTTTCTTAGTGTTGCCTAGAGGGGGGAAAAAAGTCAAAGCTCTGTGTCAGTGGTTTGGGTATATGCAGTTGGTTTGCCCCTGACAAGAGAGGTAAGTTTTGAAAGTGGCTCCTGTTGACCTGAGCTGGTTGGGGACATACTGATCACTGAAAATTTAGGCTTTGCTGTCTTGTTTTTTAAGAGGGTGGGTTTTTTTTTTTTTGGAAGGATGTTTTTCTTCTGCTTCAGATATGATACAAGAAACTGGATAAGCTAAACTGGACTTGCATCAGGAAAGACCTGTCCTTTGTGTGAAAGTGTCTTCACTGGCTTGTGTGGATGATAGAGCTGCATTGGTACTTTGGATAGGTTTCCATACTGGGATTCAGTTTCACATCTTCTCTGTCAAGTGGTTTGTGCTCTCACCAGAGGAAAGGTTCAGTCTTGCTGTTTCTCTGAAATAGATGCTTTGAGCTGTAGAAAAGCAATATTTCCAGGTTGGATGCAGAAGTATCTAAGAAGGCTTTGTACACAGGAGTGCCCGAGGAAAGGGAATTCTTTCCTCTGTCCTGCAGATAAGCTGATTATACTGAGGCTGAAACAGTGGCTGTCTTTCTTGTTGCTGTAGTTGCATAGCAAATAAGTGGTGGTGGTCATAAAATTATTCATCTGTTTCTAAATCCTTGCCCTAGTTTTGGGTTGTTTTTTTTTAATACCCTGCCGTAATGAGTCTCAAGCTGATTACATGGGAGCTACTTCTTGGGCCTGAACTTACCTACTGTTAATTTAAGTCAGATATTCTCTTGTCCCCTATTAAAGGGCATGAAAGTAAGAAGGAGCTGACAAATTTAGCTTTAAAATGGCACAGGAGTAAGTCTTGCGTTATCTTTCTTTTGAAATAGTGGTGCATACTTATGTCATCTCCACTGTGTCTTGTTTTCTGGGATGAGTCACTGTAGTGTCAGAAATAATGGGGCAAATAACCTTCCTATTGATCAGGCACTTGGCACGTATTTGGACAGTGAGGTGTAGTGGGATATGTAGATACGATCTTTTCTGTGGTAACTGTATAATTTAAAAGGTATATAATTCAATCCACCCCAGCCTGCAGGAATCTAACAACGAGAGTCCTATGACTAAATCTCTGGGTCACTTTGCCTGTCATCCATGGTGGTTGCTGCTGCCTGCTCCAGTAGCTGTGGAATTTGTGAAGGGTTACTTGCCCACTGGTCACCTGAGCAAACAGGTGCTTTTTGCTCAGACTTCTGATTTGGAGTGGGTAGTTCAATGCATGACGTTAAATCCAGAGGATTTTCTGTAAGGTGAAACCTTTCTGGCAAAGGTTGTTGAGAATCTCCTAGGGACTCTTGTTTTCCTAGTCTCCTGCTTCTGTTATCAGGCCTTTCTAAAGAATAGGCACAGCAGGGATTTTCTGCTTCCCTTCTAACTGAAGTTAAGGTTGTCTGTAGAGTTCTGAGGTAGAAGCTGGAAGCAGTGGGCAGTCTGGTATTAAATGCTCGTGGCAATTTCCTTGAAGTAAAATTTCATTTCCTTTCTTGTTGAACACAACGGGTGGGCTTGAAGCTTCGTGAAGTCTTTTTCTTAGAAGGAACCCTGCATGCAGGATAGCTCTATCCTGCAGGTGTAATTTTCTGCCATTCTCAAATTAACTGTTGATATTTTTCTTTATAGAACGTGGGAGATGAGATTAGCTCAGTTGGGTTAGAGCACGGTGCTGATAGCACCAAGGTTGTTGGTTCAATCCCCATATGGGCCGTTTACTTAAGAGTTGGGCTTAATCATCCATGTGGGTCCCTTCCAACTCAGAATATCCTGTGGATCTATTAACAAATCAGCAAGCACCCACTTACCTAAATTTTGCAGAGAGTGAACATCTCACCCCAAGCCTTTATGTCTCCCAGACCTAGGACGTGCTTTCACAATGGGAAGTGCTGGAACCACTTTTGCACAGCAGAGTCCAAAATGTCTATTAACCTTTGAAGCTACAGAAGCATGCAAAGATGGGGTCTGAGGGTCCTGAGGTATAAGCTAGGTGATGCTGAAAGTGCTGAGGGGGAGGATAAGCCTTCAAACCTGAGGGTACAAGTGGTAACTGC
Organism: Illadopsis cleaveri; assembly: GCA_013399915.1. Lineage (NCBI taxonomy): Eukaryota > Metazoa > Chordata > Aves > Passeriformes > Timaliidae > Illadopsis > Illadopsis cleaveri. The sequence goes on from VXBB01012322.1 coordinate 371,488, forward strand.
ATACACATTTCCAATTAATGTAATTTTGTGCCTATCAGCCTCTGATTAATTCTTAGTGTTGGAATACAAAGTGTGCTCATAACCTGTTTTATAATTCTGTTCTTCTTTGTCTCTCCATTAGATGTCCTCATTGGGCAATTGAGCTCTATATTCTAAGGTCAGCTGAAGAACGTAAGATAAAAATTGTATCTGGAAACTGTGTACATTCTCATTCCCTGTCTATGGGCATGATTCATTCCCTGACATGGCCTTCCTAGCTGAGAAGTAGCTTTCTGGGAAAACATTGCCATTGAGGGTCAATTAAGTTAATAGGGTAGTTTAGTGAAGGCTGTTCTTTGAATTCTGTTGATGCAACTATGTCAGCTGGGTAAGGAGAGAACTCTGCTCTTTCTGATGGTCCTAGGCTAATTATCTTGGAGTAATCACCAAGGCATTAATAAGCATGTAATGACACTATTCCTAACTAACAGCTCTGGCACCTCTGTTAGGAGAAGCGTGTCACTGAGAGCCTCAGCAATACAAGGAGTCCCGCCACATTCAGCTTGGCCTGAAAGCAGTGTGGCATTGAACTGCGTGCTTCTTGAAGTTGTGCTGGTGAGGCATGAATTTGGGGAAAGTTTATGGTCTACATTAAACAAAAGTTCCTGAGATTGAGCTTCAGCTTTTCTGAGGTTCTCCAGGCTGATCTCATTAATTCAAATGTAGGGGGTTTTCCCCTGAAGACGTCTTTGCCTCACTTTTAACATCAAAGTAAAAGAATCTCAGAAATCTCTGAAGTTGCCATGTGAAATGTGCTGCATAAAATTGGTCATAGAAGCTGTTGGAAAGACATATATGAAGGAAGGATAACTGAGCAACAGATAATAGCTGGTTTAATATTTTTTTTATAACTACCTGTTAATTTAAAAATGGGTTATGGAGGTATTGTATTAATACTGTAATCTCAGTGAGGGAAAAAATCCTCTAAGTACTTAAAGCCATTGTTGCTGTGTGGACCAATTCAGGCTGATAATGAAAAATTGAACAGGGAGTGGAAGAGGATTCTTCTAGTCAGCTGCTTGTTTGAGAGGAGCTGGTGCCACCTTCTTAAGACAGTGATACACAGAATCTAGCAGTGATCTCTGCTGGAATGTTTATCAATTAGCAGTTAATGCTGGGTACAGTGCAATGCTGACTAACAAAACAGATTCAGATTTTCTCTCTCTTTGGCTATTTTTTAGTATGACACAAGTGACATCTACAGAATTAGTGTGGGGCTTTTAGAAAAAAATAGGAAAATAATTAGGTCATAAATTTGTTTGTTTGTTTCTGAATTCTGGCATGACACCTCAGGCCACAGTATTTCTGGAATGGAAGTGAGGAGCAAATAGTAATGTGTGTCCCTGCTAACATATTTTGAACCTTATTCAGTGAAATAATTCCTATAGATAGGGAAAAGAAGGAAGTGGAAAATTGTCCTCTATAGATTTAGCTGCTTGTAATACATGAGTGGGACAATTTTTATATTGTTTACCTGTTTATTTTGTCTAGAGATTTGAGTACATTGCTGCAAATGAAAAGCGTGTTCTGTTCTATTGCCAGGCAGGTTTGCATGAAACTTGCATTTCACAAGGAAATGCTTATTATCCTTATTCTTCCATAAAGAAGCTTTGTCTGATTCAATGCCACACTGCTTTCAGGCCAAGCTGAATGTGGCGGGACTCCTTGTATTGCTGAGGCTCTCAGTGACACGCTTCTCCTAACAGAGGTGCCAGAGCTGTTAGTTAGGAATAGTGTCATTACATGCTTATTAATGCCTTGGTGATTACTCCAAGATAATTAGCCTAGGACCATCAGAAAAAGCTTCTTACATTTAACTTCTCTAACCACTCCACTGCACTCACCAGAGGTCAAATTCTGTAGGCTCTGGTATGAGTAACTCTGTGCCTGCATTTTGTGAATGCATAATGTTTTCACCTTGCCTCACCTATTTAGTTTGACAGACAAGATACATTATTGAAGTTACCCGAAAATCTAAGAAGTCTTTTGAACCATTCTGGGTGACACTTGTCATGCATACAGGCAGAAAGGAGTGAGCATGTGTGAAATGGGGAAATTCTTGTCTGGGGACCCTTGTATAAACTCCTTTATTTTGTTTGTGAGTGTATGAAAGGCAGAGTCCTCTGTGCTGTGCAAATATTTGACTTGTTGAAGTTGGCACAGCTTACCAAAGGCTTTGCTGTGTTTTAGTCCGTTGGATGCACTGTGCACAAGTGACACATTTGCCCTGAAACTGTGTAACAAGGTCCAGGGACAAGTCTGTGTCTTTCATTTTGTCAGGTCTCGTTTGAGGACTCTGGTCCCTCCTGCCTTGTTCCTTGCTGTGTGATGTGAACCCGGTCACATGTAGTACAGTGACTCCAGCTCATTTCGTTTCTCTTCAGTGTTGATGGCCTTTCTGGCCGCACGCAGCTCTCCTTACAGCAGCTACAAAGAGAAACACCTAGTCTGTTCCCCTTTGAATCTCGCAGACCTTATTTCTATATTGCTTTGCTGCCACAAGGGGGTAATGTTGCTTCTGCTCCTTTCCGTCTCCTTTCCGAACATGAAAGTTTCCCGTTCTTGTATGAAGGGTAGCTTGAGGACCCTCCCCACTCCCGAACCGCGTCTTATCTCTGTAGTTACCATACAGTTGCAAGTCCTTCACTATTTGGAGAAAGGCGTGAATGCGGGGATCCGGATGGGAAATGGCTCTGATACAGAATGCAAGCAAGGGAGAAGCTTATTCTTTTGGCTTTTGTAGGGGTTTGAAAGAGATAGATGTGGATCTGAAGTGAGACAGGTATTTTGTGTTTCGATATGTAAACGCTCTTGAGTTAGAGCTCTAAAAGACCTCAACAGCCTTGTAGAATTCGTCTGGACTACTTGCTTATTGCCTACCAAGCCTGGAGCAAACCTTTCTCTGTAGTCTCCCTTCTCAAAGGTTTTGTTTTCATTTTGATCGTTGTCCACCCCCTCGGACAACTTTCATAATATGGGGCTTGTTTTCTGGAGGATTACTTGGCAGATGTTGGTTGGAGTCTGGGCATTCACTTTTTCCCCCAGGTATTTGTTCTCTTGTTCAAGTATGCCTTGAGCTATTACCAAAATTTTGGAGCTTTTCCATAAGAAGGTGAAGAATATGTTTGGGGTTTTTTTTGTGTAGGGTTGTTTTTTTTTTACCGGTGCAAATAGGTATGGCTTGCTCAAGACCTTGCGAGGATGCCTCTTCCTGCTCTAAGTTGTAGATACAGTGCTGACTTGTGATCAAATTGGGACCAGTCTGTGGTTAAAGTAGATTGACAGGGTAGGAGCAACCCTATTCTTGCCCAACAGTGTTCAGTGCTGTATATGAAATGGAAAAGAGTACAGTCTTTTCTGCAGCTTTTGTTCCTGAGTTCATGCCGGCAGAGCCTGAGCTTCTTACGTGCAGCTCTGGTTTTTGAAGTAAATGACCAAGGCTGATCGGATCTCTGCATGTACTGACTTCTGGTAACTTTCTCACTGTGCAAAACACCAAATGAAAGGGTGAATGCCACTCATATCCTTGCTTTAAAAGCTAAACAACCAGAACACTTCCTTGTCCCCTGCCATGGATACAGAGCTGCCTAGGAAGACACAGTTCTGTGACTGACATTTACCATCAAAATCAGAGAGGAGGGTAGTGCTACTCACTTTACTTTTTGGGGGAGAAGAACTGAAGCAAGAGGGAATTACCTTATATAAAGCTACAAATGTATTTTATAGTGGAGACACAACACATACCTAGTGTATTCTGCCTTTTGGTCCATTCCTTATTTCTCAAAATCCTTGTAGTTGCTGGTTTTTTTCCTAATTGCTTACAGCAGTTGTGGCTTGCTTATTCAAGTATTTAATATATATTGTGGCACAGAGAAAAGGAGGCTTGAGCAGAAGGGCACACCTGAGCTGTGGAGAAGAGGTTGGCTGCACAGACTGCTCATTGGTGGGAATGTGGCCTGTGCTAAATCTAAATAGACCTACCCAACATAATTTTCCTGACTCTTTGTTCAGACTCATTACATGTGGAAACCTTGCTAGCCTTGTGTCCTGGCATTTGTAGTTTGAGCTCAGTATTTTGTTTAAGGTTACGGTGTGTAGACCTTACAGGTGCTGTGGAAAGAAGGATTTTTCTGACAAGCCTTGTAGCCTCATGTGCAGACTGTGATAGTTTTGGAAGAGTTTATGCTGTGCTGTTACCAGGCTTGGTAGGAAATAATTCCAAAGATGGTTTGTTGCAATTCTTGAAAATGATGGTGATAGAGATAAGTAATATCTCAGCAGTTAGTGAGAGTATTGGGGTAAACAGAAGTTATAAATGGATTTGCAAGCAGAGAGAAGAGGTTTGGGTTTGTGCATGGGAAGATGTGCTTGAGGAGAGAAAGCCAGAATTGTGTGGTATGGGAATGATTTCTGTAAATGTTAGCCAGGACACTTAAGAGTGAACAAAGACTCTGTTTTTCTAATTTGTCTGTTGTGAATATAAAGTGAAATGATAGTCTGAAGGTGACATGAGCATTTGAATATGATAATTAGCAGTGTTTATGTGGGAGATGTGCAGGCTGTGGACAAACTTGGTGAGTATTGTTTTTTTGGCCTTTAATAAAAATAGGAAATACAAATTAGTTTTATCATGAGACTGTAAACATAGCCTGAACTGTAGGAGAGGCTGCCATGATATCTAGTTGGTCAGTTATTGCCTGTGTGAGCTCTGGGGTTAATACTGTCACCCTTCCAGCTTTGGGGGTTTTTTTCCAGACCAAGCCTGCTGTCTCTGTGTGGGCAGGAAATACTGTTTTACTGAAGTTCTAGAAGTTTGAGCACTTTAGTATGCTGCTAGTTATGTGGAAGAACAAGTGAAAAAAGTGTCTGTATTCTTGCACAAATATTCCTTCCCCTGCCTTTGCTAGTTTCCTGATTTAAGAATAATGTAAGGTTGCTAGAGTCCTATTCTTCTTCACTGAGAGTTGGTGGGCGAGAAAAATGGTGCCTTGTGCTTTCCCTTCTTGCAATAAATAATAGAGGTCACTCCCTGCTGCTGAGTTTCCCCCAGTGCTTTGGAAAGCTGGACATGTACCTGCAGCCTTCGCCAAACTTGCAGAAAGGCGTAAGCTGCTCTTTCTTTTTCTCGGCCTGAATTTAAATATGCAGCAATGACTGTAGCAGACTAAAAGAAATTCTTTTCCCCATGTTCTTCTTGTAGCAGCTTGACTTGCAAACTAGGCAGGTATAGAAATAACTCCTTCTCGAATATCTTCATGGTATTTTCCCATTTGAACCACTGTCCTTCTTTCACCCCTCTTCTAAGTCCAGGCCTAGCAGTGAAGAGTTCACCAATAAAAGAAATAGGTAAAGTTTGTTCCTCTGCAATCTCCAGGCAACAGAAACTTCTTTTCCTACAAGTGTCTTTTCTGTGGGAACTGTTCTGGAATTTCACCTGCTGTAGTGTGGCAGCAAGGAAGCTTACTGAATTTGCATTATAGTGATGTTTTAGTGAGAAAGGAAGAGGTATATGCTTCCAAATTGGCTTTTATTTTTGCTTCTGTTGAGATCTAGAGTTGGGTGGGGTTTTTGGGTTTTTTGGTGGTGGTTTTGTGTGTGTATGGGTTTTTTTAATTGGCTTGTGGGTTTGTTTGTTTGGTTTTTTCATGCGTGGGTGTTGGTTGTTGTTGTTTTGGGCAGGTTTTTTTGTGGGGTTGTTTGTTTTCTGGAGGAATGCAAATATGAGGTGACTGTAGACCTAAGATCTTGAATAAACACAAATTGCTCAGAAGTTTAAAGACAGCTGACTTCAAACAGATAGCTATTTGAGGATACCATAAAACATATCAGTTCTCAACTTTCCTACACGGAGGGAAGAAGTGTGAATAGCTTCCCTCTCTTGAAAGCCATCTTTTGGTAGGATGTCTGTCTCCTCTGCTGTCTCCACATACTTTCCCTGCAGCCACCTGATCCAGCTGCTGCAGGTTGGGCAGCATGTCCAGACAAGCTCACTTGACCAGGTACAGTTGCTCCTGTTTCTGTTTTTTTACCTATGTGCCTTGAGTTCATGTAATTGTATTCTGTCTAGGGGATGATGCTCAGCTTAGTTTAAGCATGTCACAGACCTCCATTAATCATATCTCGCTGTGATTTTTAGGGCTTATAGTCTGGCTTCAGGTAAGTCACATTAAAACAGTGTCTAAGTTTCAATTTGGTTTTGGTTTTTGCCAAGAAGCAAGTTTTGGGCAGGCTCTCAGACCTTCTGTTTCAGGCCTGCTTGCTCATCTAAAAGTTCTCTGTAGCTTTCTTCACTGTGGGGAAGAGCTGGAGATGTTGGCAGTAGTGTGCCTTTTTATTGTAATGCAACCCTGTAATTTTTAGATATGCATTCCATTTACATATACTTCATGTGTGCACTCACTCCTCATGCTCTTTAGAAATGCTCACAGCGTGGTGTGTCTGAGGAGAAAGTGCCCTTATCCAATTATTTGCTCCTTGTTACAGAATCTGGGCTGGAGAACTTGCAGTAGGGCAGCATTTATCTAAGCTGTGGGCCTGGAGCAAGAGGAGAGAGGGAGACCTGTGATCTGACTCAGTAATACAACTGTAACCAAAATACTAATGACTCTAGATTTCTTCAGTTGAGCTGTTCTGGTCTGTTGAATAGCTAACATGCATTTTAAACATTTTCCACATACATATTTAACTGATTGCACCAAATGGCTGTTTGTGTGGTGATGTAAGTGACCTCCTCCCTTGCTCTTCTTGAGAGAGCACCTGCTGAAACTGAAGGCTGTAAATAAACAGGGTTCATTATCTGCCAGGAAACTGACTCATTTTTCTGCTTGAAATGCATTAGTATGAAATCATTCCCCTGTCTTCCTGAAGTGGGAAGGCTGGACTAAGTGTCTGAACTACCCGCCAGTCATCTGTTGACCTGACTTCATTACTCCAGCGTGAACAAGAGCATTTTAAAGGAATTGCTTGATTTGTGATGAGACCTCTGTTTTCATAGCCTTAGAAACCTATGGAGATAACAGTATCCTTCTGCCCCCTCAAGAAAGACACCTCCTCTTCAATTCCCTGTGGAGAAACACAAGTTGTATGTAATTATCCCAGAAGCTGACGCAGATCTGTGTATGTGGGTAAGCAGAGATTTCTGCTGTCCAGAGTCTGTGGTGTTGGGAACTCCTAGAACAAGGAGAATTTGCAGGAAACATACAGATGAAGGTAGGCAGAAGAGCTCTTAGAAGAGTAAAGCTGTCTGCAGGCTGAGGGAGTTCAGTGTGCTAGCTATGTTCTGGCCTTGCCTTTAAACTTCGTGATAACTAGAAACCCATACCCTCCAGATGAATTTCTGGTATACTGGCATGTTGTTAAGGGTCTAGGTGGAGAAATGTGATGTCTGTTTTCAGCTTGGCATGTGTGCCTGCCCCATCCTGAGCACTGATGTGAAACTGCCACTGTAGACCAAAATAGCATGTGCAGCAGCTTGAACTGATTTTAATTTCTTCTCCCCTCTTGTCCCTCAAGCTTTGCCCCTGCGAAATGAAGTGCAAGATCTTTCATTGTTCTTTTCATGTTGGAGTTATTGCCAAAACTAATCAATGCTGCTTGCTATAGCTGGTCTTGACCCTTTAATGTCTGTCATGGATGTGTGTTCCCTCTTGCTTGTTGAAATAATGAACTAATCATTCCCCAGATGTTGTATGATGAGAACCTCTCCATAATGCTCATTCATCTTTTGTTGTGATGCATGGCCCTTTTCAGCAGGTGGAGTAATAGATTAACAGTGCAGCCTTGAGTCTTCTTAAAAGAATCTGTCACTCTCTGTAAAGCCATCCACTTTCCCTGTGATGAGCTCTAAAGTTGCTGGGTAGCTCCTGCAGCATCAGGTGGTAAATGGAAATCGGCGTTCCTAGTCCAGGAGCAGAGGTGCAGTAATAGCACAATTCATCATGTGGTATTACTTTCTAGTTAAATTGAAGTAAGTTTAAAGGGTTAATTAACCATATTTTTCTTGAAACTCTGCTCCCCATCTTGTAATTAGGAGAACTCAATTCCCAATGCTCACTTCTGCTGTTCAAACTCTTACTGACACGTCCTTGTTTTGTGTAATTGTGCTCCTTTTCTCTGCACTCCTTCCCATCTTGAGTGAAGACCTTATGTGCTGTCTCTTTTCTGACTGACAAATCCTTACAGTTTGTTTTCTACAGAATTCTTGCCCAGAATCAGTGAAGGGGAAAATATCACTTATTGTGATAACTTCTGCCTTATATCAGACCTGCTCCTCTGAACAACTCTGCACCTCCAGCTGGGAAGGATGTCTTCTCTGTCCCTAGTTGCACCTTCAGAGTTAACACAAGTTCTTTCCCACAAACAGGCCAAAGTGTTCTACAAAGGCTGTGATTGGAACTTGTGTCTGATCACATATTGCATCTCTGCCTTCCATAAAAAAAGGAAATTATCTTGTAAAGGTTGCTCATTGTATGGAATAACTTTAAAAAAAAAATGGTGATGAAAAGGATGCCTAACAGTGTTTGGATACAAAGACAGCCACCAACTCTAGGATGAGTTGTTTGGCACAGATCTGAACAAGGGGATGGAGGAGCTAACTCGGAACTGTAAAAGTGACTGTTGAGGTTTTAATGAGTAGTGATAACTTCAGGTTATATATGTCTTTTAGATGGTTACAACTATCTTAAGAAAAGCTTGATCCTTTTGTTCGACTATATTTTTTCTTTTAATCATCTGTTTCTGACCTGTCTTAATCCAGTCTTGATGCCAGGCTAAATATGTCTAACCACAACCATGTGAAAGCTGAAGCAGTCTAGAAATGTTAGCTTAGAGGTATCAGAGCAGATTATGTTAAGAACTTAATTTTAGAAATCATTTTTTCAGGCAATCTTTAGAACTGCATACTGATTGCTTTTTTATTTTAAGCTTGAATATGAAACTGGCGAAGAGCAATAGTGTTTTTCTGTTTGACAAGGACTACAAAACTTTTGTGGAAAATCAAGCTATGGAACAAAATGCTTGATGGTTTCTGCTTACGTGATTTCAGTTTGCTTTTTGAAAGTATGCAACACAATATGGATGTCTGAAATAATTTTTTCCTATTCTTCTGAGAAAAGGGAAAGAAAGAATATCCAAGCCAGTGGATTGGGTTGGGTTGTTTGAGATTTTTTCATAAAATAGTTTCCTAATGCTCTATCAAGGCTATAATTGATCTCCAGGAATTAATTTGATTTGTTAACAGTTAATTGAGTTCAAGGTTTGAGGGAAGGTGTTAGTGTTATTGGACAGCTGAAGAGCATTGAGCTGTTTTCATGCTTTAGCTTTCTTATCTTTAGGTTATGCATTGCCTGGCTATAAGAGGAAGATGATTGAAGGGAATATAGTTTTAAACTGTTGCTATTCTTTACCTTCTTATGAGGAGCCACAGGAGCACATTCACAGGGATGAGTGCTCAGGGGAACTGAGTGCTGGCTGTAAATTGCAGGGCTGAAAAAGGAATGTAATATGTAGTGTGATAATTTTCACCTCCAAATGGGCAGTATGCAATATAAAAGTCTTTTCAGGGAAGACATAAAACCAAGGGAGGAAAGTCAGAAGCTGCCAAGAGTCATCAATATACTTTTCCTTCTAAGGATAACTAGGAATTTTCTGTTTTCAGCTCTCCTCATAGCTGAAGGCTGGGAGTAGGGGAGAGGTAGGTGTGATTAGTGTCTTAAGAGTGCTTCATTTTACTGGTTTGCCCTGGTTCTTGGTGTAGAGCAGCTTTGGAGGATGGCAGCTGACTGAACACCCTTTTGATTCTAAGGAAACAGCCTCAGTGCTGTTTGTTAACACCTCCCTTTTGGATAGGGAGGAAAACCCTTCCCTCAGTGTCGCTTGGAGTAGCGTTACTCAGTAACGCTCATGCTGTGACAGCAAATCTAAGATGTGGTGTAGGGACTGCATATCCTTAAACTATTACTGAAAAGTTAAATTTGCTGCAGTTAAGGATCTTCTCAAAGCCTGCTGAGATGAATCGCTCTTTCCCAAAAGGCTTTGGTGGTGATTCTCACCCCCGTGGGGAGAATGGGGCTATAGTCCAGTGGCTGATGCTATGGGGAGATTGCTTCATGAACTTTTTTCCCCTTGAACTTCAATTTCTGGCATTCATCTTCATTCCTGAAAAATCTTCTTTGCTTGTAATGTCTTGTATCTGTGCACTCTTTCTCTCTCCCTTGTCTAGAGGTGTCCTCTAACTTGGAGTCTGCTTCCTTTACCCCCTTGCTAGTGGTTGCTGCAGACCTGAGTTAACAGAGCAAGTGCAGAGCAGCAGTTCCATAGGTGTTGATGTCTGACAGAAAGGGAGCCTGATCTCAGTCAGAGAGTTGAGATTTCAATGCTGCTGAACAGAGGCGATTTATATCTTGTAGTAGTTTTAATAAAAAAAAATAAACCAAATAAAAACTACAATCCCCCTCCTTCTAATTTAGCAAGCTGGGACAGAAGCATCACTCAGGGTGAGCAGAGTTAATCTTCATCGTTTGCAGGATTGACTGACAACCTGGAGGATGATAATGTGTGATTTTTTTTTTTCCTGGTGAGTGGGGGAAGAGAGTAGAAATTGCAATTTCTCTTCTAATTGTACTTTAGATGTCATTTGTGACAATTTCATATTGTCTAGACAGAGATAGTGGAGCAATTGCTTCCATAGAGCCTAGTGTTAGCCTGTTATATATCTGGATAGCAAAAATGGGGGATGTGGGAGAGGAGGAGGTTGCTGTAAGCTGCAGAAAGGATTCAGGAGTCAAGCATGATCTGAAATGTTTCAAAAGGAGATGCAAGCAATATGCATTTCTGTTCTTTCTTTTCATGCTTCTCTGTTGGAAACTTAAATATTTAGTGGCTAGCTGTTTACTGCAACAGAGCTACTTCTCTTCATCTATGGATTATGTTTGTCCTCCTTAGCAGAATTGCTCCCAAGCTTACGTTTACTGTGGACTACCTTTCACCTTGGGTTTACTGAAAACAAACAGTCTGTGTCTCTCTTGGGATTTCAGGTGCCAGAAGCTATGAGTGTGACACCTAGGACTTGGCAGAGTGTAGCATGACTTACTTTAAGAATATTTATCTGCACCTTCCTGAGGGACAGTAGGTTACATTACCAGTGACAGATGACAAACTTTGAGGATTATGGCAGTGTATCTATTATTGAACCCATTTGTCAGTACTGAATGCATTTGGATTTGTAACTTTGGGTCTCAAGGGCTAAGTCTAGAATGAGTTAGTTAAAAATGGATTTTAATTGTGCTTAGTACTCTGCCTCAGTACGGATATTGTTATCCTCTGGAGCATTAAGCACAGAGATGGTCTGTCTGGATCTCATGAGATTGCTTGTTGCCTTGTTTTGAATTTTTTCAAATTCAGTGTGTGTGTATTTATATCCCTCTGTTCGTTCTGTGATCTGAGAGGGCACAGTCGTAGGATAATTAACATCTACTAATCAGACTTAAAATCAACTGTAGCTTTTAGCAGTTACTGTTAACTGAATTAATTATCTTTGTCCATGTGATCTGAATATGGCCCTACTATGTGGCCTGTGTGCCTCAGTGCGAGGTAATGCAGGAGCTGGATTTGGTCTTGGCAGGCTTGGAAGGCTCTTGCTGGAAAGGCCAGGTTAACTGAGGCCATTCAACTCGGACAAGCTCAGAGGGAGTTCAGGGGAATGTATTTAACAGTTTGTAATCCTGTTCCTTACAACCCAGTAACTACTGGTCTTCCAAGGGAGCCCTTCTGGTGAAGGAGATGCTTCTGCTGCAGCAGCTTTTGTTCTGCATGGCATGGAGTTGCTGCCTGTTCAGGTAATGTCACAGGGCTGTTGAAGCCCAGAGGAAGTCTCTTTACCTGGACACTGCTGTGGCTCAGGCAGCTGTTGGTTACTAAAGTAACCCATACCCATTCTCATCTGAGGTGCCGAGTACCTGCTATAGCAAGATTCTTCAAATATTTATTTCAAGGATCTGTTGCAGTGTAGTGGTGAGAATTATAGATTTCCAAAAGTGCTATTCCTAAGCCAAGCAGAGGCAGACCCACACCAAGTTGCAGTGATGTGTGCCCTGCTCCTGCACCCTTGTGGTGTCCTCTGCTTAGTATAGATTTTGATTTCTTTCAGCATAGCTGCTGGATGCTTTCTGAAGGTGATCCCTCAAAGGCAATGATCATCCTAGGCAGTTGCCAGTTTTTCCAAAGGTGAGAAGACAAATACGGGTGGAGAAACCAGGAGACTTCTTTCTAACTGGGTTTGCTAGGCCATGCAGCATGTACTGGTCATCTACCTTTGTGGTTTTGATTTTTACTGTCCCACTTTGTGGACAGGTGCTTGAAAATCTGGGAAAGAAGGTGGGATGCGTAGTGTGTAGGCACCTTTTGATAGGGGTGAGTTTGATGATTATTTGTGTGTATATGTTATCAAAACACCATAGGCATTGCTCACGTTAGGAGGAAGCTGCTGTTTCTAGGTTTGTGACCCTACCAGAATATGCATGCTCTGGAAGCTCCTTCTCCTTGACTAAGTCCAGTAATCAGGCAGGATGTTCCAGTAGGGTGGCAGCTTTGGCATATCCAGGTTGCTTCAAAATGCTGTTTTTGAAGCAGCTTAGAAAAGCAGATTTCTCAAAAGCGTGTTGGTATTGCAGTGGCAGTAACCTAGTCTCTGAACTCTGAGCCAGTGGTTTAGAAGGGACCAGCTGCCTGAGCAGGTAGAATATCCCATCTGCTAATTTTAATCTGTCCACCTTTCCCCTAGAAGGAATTAAAGCAGTTTATATGTGATGCAAGTAATAGATATACCTCACAGATGTAGGACTTCAGGTGTATCTCATAAAGTTGTAGCACTGTTTGTTCTGGATTGGCTGCTTTTTGCATATATTGATATGTAGTTGGAGCAGAGTGGAAGGGTTTAGTAAGACAGGATTGAAGCATACTGACTTTTTGGGTGGCCAAGGGTTTCATAATATCTAGCAGTGTTGAATGTTAGAGCTTTTGACTCAATAACCTAGGAACCAGGGGAATTAATTAATCTCAAAGTTTAAGAGATTTAAAACTGTTCTTGAACAAGACAAATGGTTGCCGAACAACCATTGTGCTAGAAAGGACAGGATTTCTTGTCTTATGCATAGTATCAGTGCTTTGCAGCAAGTACTGAATTTCTCAAGCTGACACAGACCTTTCCAGCTGGGAAACTGAAGCAATCTCTTGCTATTTTCTGAATTCTAGCTCTGTAATGTAAAATTGAATTTTTTTTTTTCATTACTGGGAGACAGTAAAAATTTTTCTTGAGATCCTGATGGGTGGGCTGCTGCTTTGAAAAAAGATATCTCATTTGCAATTCTGCTGTCTTTATGTGGCTAGAAATGGGAGGTTGAGTGTGGATTTTATCTGGTCCTTCTTCCTGCTTCCTGTGTTGATACTTGCTGTCCTGCACTGCAAAGGCTAATGGATTATTATGAGTGCTAAGACTGAAAGATTCAAATCTTTCTCAAGGGCTGTGTGTGTGAATAAGCAGAACATATGTGGTGTTGAACCTCTTTGACTTTCAAACCACAACCTCTTTCATTAAGTTACAGACTGGAAAACAAAATTTAACGGGAGTTCTGAGGTAGAAAGTCTTAAAGGGGAACTCAGCAATCTTATAAGTTGTGAGAGTTGTTTTTAGCACTTTCTGTACCTGCCGCAAATCATCTCTCTTATAACATGCATGAGTCAGTCTTGAAACAGTGCTGTCCTCTGATTCATGACAGAAGCTAGACAGAGGTGCTTGTAGAAGCCAGGGTGTGGGACATGTTCCTGCTGTATACTTTTGATTCTACTGCCTTCATGACTCAGTCTCACTTCTCATATTTTCAGGCTATCTGGCTGCATTTGCATACAGTTACTTCTTGAGTGAATATTTGGTATCTCTCCCTGTGGCTGATTACAGTATAGAGGAAAAGAACATTTTTAATTTTTGTGGTTGAAAACCTCTCTTTCAGAGCCTTGAGTCTAAGATTAAGATCTTACTGTGAATAGACACCAGTGGTGCCCTTAAAGTCCACATGCTCCCATGTGTTCTTTGTCCCCTGCCCCCTTGCCCATTCCATGTGTAGCCACCTTCGAGTAGGTGAGAATCTGACAGATAGCCAATGCTGTGGTAGTGTTTGTGGACCTGACACATTGGGATGGGTTGTCTCCAGAGAAGACATCTATATCTTTCTCTTGGAACTTGGACACAGATATGGGACTGCTCTTCTTCCTTACCTGAGGTGTTCTTTCTGCTGTGCAGTGAGAATATAAAACTTTGAATACCTGTGTGGTGAAAACACTTATGGCATCAGGGAGTGGTTCAGTATGTTGCAGAATTCTCTGCACTAGTGATAGGAATAGTCTTAAGAGGTTTCAGAAAGTAGGTCACATATAGGAGGGATGTTCCTGAATGGTCTTTGATGTTGTAATTTGTTTTTCCTTTCCAGAAGGTTGCTGGAGTCTTCTCTCATTTCATTATCTCGCTATGATGGAGCAGGATCTCGGGAACATCCAATCTACCCAGATCCAGCCAGGTAAGATCTAAATGCAGTCTAAAGGCATTAAAGTTTTATATGCAAAAGCATAACTCCAGTGTAACTCACTGAAACCTCTGCCAATGGTTCTAATATTGGGCTTATCTCCTTCCTAATGACTTGCCATGGGGAAAGAGAGCAAAACAAGTGAGCAGATGCTGTTAAGTCTGGGGGAAAATGAGGAAGACAGGAGGGAATTTGGGTTGAAGTAAACACATAAGAATTCATGAAATCATTTGGGATAGAGAACACTAGGTGGCAAACAGGTCCAACAGTAAATGAGCTATATTAATATTTTAAAAATCTCTTTTGAAGAAAAATGAATTAAAAAACAAATAGTCTATTCAGGAGAAAGAACGAATGCAGTTAAGAGGTGGTATGAGCAGACAACATGCTTGGAAGCATGAATTGTCTCCATAAATTTATCTGTACAAGAGAGCATAGCCAGAAGGTTATGTATACTTAACTAAGAACAAAATACTGACAATTATTTTTGAAGAGTCATGAATCATTGACATTAGACATAGAAACACCTGTAGTGCTGCTTAATCTTCAAAAGAGGTGGGAGTGTTTCAGAGGACTAGAAAAAGCAAATGTGGCAGTTATCAAAAATGGAAAGAAATTATCTTTGCAGTTTCTATTTAGTGTATTAAGAAAGCAACAGATGGGATAATGTGACCCAAAGACTCTGTCAGAAGAAATGATAGAATCGTGAACAGCAAGCAGCTTTGGAAACTTTCAAAGAATAAATCATGACAAATAAGCTTTCTTTAGATGGGTTTCGGAAAGCTATGAATGAGGAAATTTAGTAAGTGTAAAATATATCTGATTTAGCCTTTTAGGGAACCTCTTGCATAGCTGCATGAATTGAAGGCTACTAGAATTTATCGTAAAGAAGAGTACAGGAATACCACTGAAAATTAAGTCTTGAGTTGCTGAAGGAGTTTTTTTGTTTTGTGAGGTTGGGGGAGGGTGGGGGTATTTATCTTGTTTTCTTCATCATTAACCACAAAATCTGCATTTTGATACATATGCTACTCTTAAATACAAGTTCTGACATAAAAGGCTGTGTTGCAAACTGGCCAGATGGTGTAACTGTGTTGGTAAATAACTCCTTGCTAACTGTCTCTGTAGATCAAGCCTTGTAGAAATGAAATCTCATATTTCATTTTTTGCCATTTATCATGAGGAAGGTTGACTTATAAGGATAACTCAGAGGCTTAGGAATGATGTAAATATAAGTGTAGTGAAGTGAAAGTACGATGGAGTGTGCTGCCTATATATAAGATCCTTGGGAAATCACCCTAGGTGGTTGCTGTAGGTCTTGGCAACTGCATGTCAGAAATGCTGATAAATGTAAAAGCTTCTGAATGGCAGTTGGTTAAATGGCAGGTAAGGGGATTGATTTACCGGGAAGGATGAAGATTATATTCTGCAAATGTTAATTTAAAGCTATTACTGCATTCAGGTTAAATTTTGAGTGCCAAAAGCTGCTATATTGCTGGAAGTGCACCATTCCTTGTTTCTGGAATGCATTGTCCAAAGCAGGCAGATTGATAGAGCAGAGATTTTAAGATTTGATTCTAGCCCTCTGGGATCTGCCTTTTAAAAAAGAAAAGGAAGGCCTGCCTAGGTATCTAGGTTTTTTTTCCCTTTCTGTCAGATGTCTGCTATGATGAAGCTCAATAAAATGTATGAAAAGGGATCAATGCCAGAGACATTTCCTAGAATAAGGGGCATGGTCAAAAATATTTTTCTACTTGAAGCCATTTTAGAATTGATACAGTGCTCTTCATGTGACAGTTCAAGTGGTTTTAGGCTGTGGTAGAATCTATAGTAGCTTGAGTTTACAAGGAGCCTTGGAAGTAAAGTCCAGTCTCAAAACTCTTCTGAGAGGGTTAATTTGTTCCAGTAAATATCACTGTCCTTTTCAGAGGATGAGATTCATAGAGGCGTGATCAGTACCAGCTGGAAGTTTGAGTGGGATAGGATTAGAGTCTTCCTCTATAAACCCTACTGGTGTGCTGGGCTGGTAGGATATTTTTAACTGTCCCTTTAACTAGTTAGAAATTTGAAAAGTGATTAAAAGGAGTGTTACTGCATTTTGAAGAGTTTTTTGTAGCATCATAAGTTCCAAATGTAAAGTTATGTCTTTGAGAAGTTAGTTAAATAAGAAGGTGGAAAAGTGAAACATAGGTGAAAGAAACACATCTCTATCTATTAATAAACATCTGTATATGTCTGTGTGTGTTTATGTGTTTTAAATTTATATTAAATATGTATGCCTCCTTAAGACCAAGCTGTCTCCAATGGAGTCTTTTTTAAAGAGCACATAAACCACATGATCTGAAAAATTTATTTTTGAGAGTGTGTGTATGTGTTAGTTTTGCTTCTACATTTACTGTCTGTAATGGTGCTATATTTGTATAACCTAGGTCAACAGTGAGGTGGGGAGAACATTTTTTGAAGTTCCCTCAGATTTAGAATGAATATTTTGATATAGACTGCAGCAGTATTTCTCAGTGGCCTTGCTGAACTACACTAAGGTCAGCTTGGCTCTTCTATCATTCTCCACAGTTTCCACATGTACTGGGCTCAGAAAATAATCTGCAGAAGAATCAAATTAAGCTGTCATCAAATAACACCTATAGTAATGGGTTTTTTTAAATAGAAATACTCAATAAGAATTATATATGCTTCCAGACTGCATATATAAAGGATCACAGGGTGTTTGTTGGATATATCTCTAGAAAAAAATCTAAGCAGCTAGAAAGTATTTTATCCCTTACACCTTTCCCTCTGTGTATCAGATTTAAGCTTCTTGTGTTGTTTTTGGAGATCTTTTTCACAGTCTATTCAGTGTACACACCATGTGCTGTCAGGAAGCTGAATCTGACATCTTGTCATTGGTTATGGCCACTCTTTATTGCCTACCTTTCTTCTAAAAGGCGTCACCGTGTTTTTTCTTCTGGTGTCCTGCATAATTTTAGAAAACTGCTAAACTCGTTCTTCATATTCCTCTGTAAAATTCTCCCTTGGTGTGATATTAGGAAAAAGAAAAGTTTCAGTGGTTACACTGCTGGGCTGCTGAGACCACTGTTCATGTTTTCCAGTGTTTGTCTTGTTTCCATGTTCCTCTTTTTTTTTCTCTGTACTTATTATGCTGTAGCTTTATTTTTAGGTGTGCACAAAGGCTTTGGCTTATGGAAAAGCCCAGAGGAGAGAACAGCTCCTCATTTGTGAATGTGCATCTGTAATGCCTTGCTTTTTTGTATTTGGCCTATTAAATCTTGTGGGGACAAGAGAGAATTGTGGGGAGTAGAGAGAAGTGATGGTTTTGTCGAGCAAAGCCTTCTTCTTTATGTAAGTATGAACAGGTTTAATTCATTAAATAGTGCGTAAAAGATTCAGGAGGAATCAAGCTGATTGTGTTGTTCCTCTTACCCTTTTGATGCTTATTGGCTTAAGTTTTTACACCCCTGAACCTGTAGTCTGTCTCCTAAACTTATTGTCCTCCCAAATTAGAATTCTAGTCTAACCAGGTAAGGCTAATGAAAGGATAAATCAAGCATCCGAGGTGTCTGGATTTTAACACTGAGTACGTGTGTCACAGAAAACGTGTGAGGAGCTGTGGTTATACACAGGGTAGGAAAAGAGAGTGTGTTTGCCTGTCTCAAGGGAGTAATACTGGTATGTAATAGCTGATGCAAACAAATGCTAGGTTATGCATGAAGGAGAATTAAGAGTTAATTACAGAGGAAAGATTTCCTTTCAGGTGGGATTCTAGGCTTTTAAAGCTCCACTTAACATATACCTAGTGGATCTGCTGAAATTGCCACTATATAAAATCCCTACCATTTAGATTACAAAGTAGTTAAAGATGTGAAACCTTTTTTTCTCCTGCTTGATATTCCCTAAGTACCATCAAAACAGCAGCACCTTCCTTCAGTGTTTATTGGAACAGTGCTGCTGTTTGGCATTGCAGGCAGAGTTCACATTGGACCTGGGCTTGGTTCTTATAAGCAATCCTTGCTGAGCTTACTTGAATGAACTGGTAATAAATGAATCAGGGAGCTCCAGAGAATCCTGAGATCAAATTTCTCTATTCTGTGGATGAGCTTTTTGTATGTAGGTACAGTGTGGTGCTACTGTTTGCAAAGGGGATCACGTGGGAGTACAGCATATATAGGGAAAATTACTTTTCCTTGCTTTCTTTATTTACTCTATCTTACGAATAAAACACAAGCAGACAATCTTGTGATAGGCTGTTACTGGCCTGGCACTTGGAGTTCAAAAGGAAAATTAGGACTGGCTGTCATTCTATACTTACGTAAGGAGTATTTGTGTATCTTTTTCTTGCTCAGGTTGTCTCCTGCTGCATATTACGCTCAGAGGATGATCCAGTATCTTTCCCGGAGGGACAGTATTCGACAGCGCTCTATGCGATATCAGCAAAACCGTCTCCGCTCGTCCTCCTCCTCTGCCTCCACTTCAGAGAACTCAAGCCCATCTGTGGAGGGAAATGATCTGGAATTTGAAGATTTTGAGTAAGTGTGTGTGCTGCCTAGCCCTCTTGCTTGTGTCTGTTGTCAGCACAGGACTGCTTTCTGCTTCCCTACTGTTTATCAACCAAAGACACCTTAGGCTCCTTGTAGGAACAGGTTAAGTTATTCAATCAATAATTAGAGTATTGTTTGCTAAAAATAGGTCTTGTCATTTCTGTTATGAAAATTAAGGATGTTGTAGGCTACCTTCAACACATTAGGGTATCTCAACCACATTTAGAAGACTGGTTAAATAAAGAAAATGAGAATCTTTTTCTCCAGTGGAACAGATGGAGAACTAAGAGTTTGCTGGATTTGTCAAATCTTGAGACAGAACAAGAGTCACTAAGAGGCTTTGCAAGACTTAGTTCTTCGGTCTAAGGCTATGGGAGACAGACAAACATGTCCTGTTGCTTTTTGTTGCTCTATCTATGTAGCTTTGTCAAATTAGCCGAATTCTTGGGATTGGATTTTTTTTGTTTGGTTTGGGATTTTTTTAAAATTTGGTGATTGTGAATCTGTGTTAAGGCTTAGTTTCCTGTAAGGAGATAAAAAGGCCTCTTGTGTCAGAGTGAGGAATGGATCTGCATCCAAACCTTAGAAGAATATTCCTGTTGGCCACTGTATGTCCCTCTGAGTGGTTCTGCTGACAAACTTTTAAAGTCTGTTCTCCAGCATCTGCTTTTTTTTTCCAGTGGTACCCAGTGTAATCCCAGCAAAAAATTAACTGCAAACCCTTTCTAAAAAATTGAAGAATATAGTATTCTTTAGATGACATGTAGATCAAAAACTCAGGAATTTAGATTAAAATCCAATTTAGCAGGAAAGAGAATATAACTCTCTAGCTTGTCTTCAGTAATTTCCTTTTAAATGTGGGTTTTTCCCTGAGTAGCCTCAAGTATTTGACTGAATTTGTGTATACTGCAATTAAAACATGGGATAATTCTGAGCATGGTTGTAGGAGCAGTCTGTGGTTATATTGTAGTAGGGAGGTGTGTTTGATGGGTGCTGTGAGCTCTTCAAAAAATCTGGTTTGTTATGTTGCAGCTGCCAGCAAAGGATGCTGTCAACTTCCCTACTATTTTAATTTGCACATTCACTTGCTGCAGGGGCACATACTTGAGATGACATGTTGTTAAAGCTCCATGTCCTTTGTGACAGGGTGAAGTCCCTTTATGAAGGACACTAGTCACACTAGCTGTTCCCAAAAGCAAGATACTAATCCCTTTCTAACTTTTAAGTGATGGTAGACTATTTTTTTTCTTAAAAAGTTTTTCTGCGAAGCTGTCGTTTCATGTTCTAGCAACTGAATATTCTGAAGTTCAGGGTGAGAGAACATCTTTCCCTCTCATAGTGGCTTTGTTTATGTAAAATTTAAATGAGAGCAGATAAGCTATTAGGCAGTAACTCTTCTGCATTTTCTCAAGCATCTTTGTGGTCTGGAAAAGCAGAAATATGGTGGCTTCTGGGCCTGTTTTTGTGAAGTGGGTGTGTTGCAAGCATAGACCTTACTATTTCTATTGTTCCATTTTATTTGTCTGGGGCAGCTTGTTCTTCTGGAGAACTAAAGGATGGTATGCTCTTTGTTCACAGAGCCAGGCAAATGCTTGTAGAGGAGTGTGTTCCCCTGCAGATAATGTTCACACAGTAAGAGCACCCAGTCAGGGAAGCAATTCAATCAGCCGTACTCAGGTTGTCTTTCATTTCATACTGAGCAAAAAGAAATGTTTATTCCTTAATGTGCAATGCCTGAATGTGTTGGTTGAATATTTCATGTCGAATTCAGGTGTGTGCATTCAAGACCTGCTGTCTTTTTACTTCTCTGCTTCATTATTTCTCTTGGCTGATTAGAGGGCTGCTGTGCAGGGGTCCTTAGAGCTGGTACTTCTCGTGACTCATTTGATTTCTTCTGCTGAGATTTCACAATTGAATGTCTTACAGAGTTCTTCCTTCTCTTTTTGGCTCCTCTATCCCTCCTTCCTTGCTTGTTCACTTGTGCAGTCATGTATTGCTTCATGGATGATTTTTCTTGCTGTGGTTTAGATGCTCTGACTTCCCTGTGTCTTCAGATTTGATATAGAGACGATTGTTGCTGCTGTGTCTAGCTGTCTGCAGCTCATGCTTTTCTCTTGAAATACAGGGAACTTTTTTTTTTCCCTCCATAAAAGCCAGAAAGTTGCCTTGGTACTTTATCTTTCTAATCTGGCTAATATAATTGGTAAATAATCTCTTTTAATTTCCCAGAGATTAGGAGAAAGATGTAAGGGATATTAAGGACCAGTTGGTTTTACTATGTATGGAGCACTGGGCAAGGAGTGAACCCTGTGCTTGTTCAAGATGCCTGGGTGACAAGCCTTCCTCTGCTTTCATATTTTATGGGATTTAGAGGGTTTTTTTCCTCCTCAAAAATCCATTTTGGGTTTTTTTTAAGTTTTGTTTACCTAGTGGCCTAGTAAGGGGCATGAAAAACTTGGCCTGTGCATTGCATGTGTGCTTATGGCCTCTAAATTTAAGTTAAAGCCTCTCCTGTGTCTCAGTCAAGGGTGAATTCATTCATAAATACATTTAGTTTGTCATGACAATAAGAAGTAGTGTTGGCATAAGATTCTGTAGTAGTGTTTTTTATAGGTGTTAGTAATATCCTTCTTTTACAGCAGCTTTTACGGACGGGAGAGGAGGAGGGAGACACACTATACCTCTGTTTTTTGGTCTAATAAGATGTTCTCTCTCTACATGTGCTCCCTGTGTTTAACCTGTCACTGTTGTCATCTTACTGCTTATTGAATGCAACTGTCAACTGTAAACTTAATCATGTCTTCATAAAAGCATTTAATACAGTTTGTAATATATATACAGATTGTAATATTAGGTTATTACCAGATAGATTGATATGAGTGGGTTTTAAGGTTAGCTTTAGTAGAATCCTAAGCTAAAATGAAAAGGCTTCCTGAGTTGTGGAATAAGAACCTCTGAGTGAAGAATGACATCACTTTAGTCTTCCATCATAACTGGTAAAAATAGATTCTTCATAGACAAATTATACAACTTGAACTTTCTAATTTCAAGTTCTTATTTGAGTATCTTACGTTTGCATCACATAGTAAATTTAGAGTTCTAAAGCTAAACTATTTTCTTTTGATTTTTTCAGGATTTTTGATTTGGTCTCTTCTGTAGACTTTCTTTAGTCTAGAGCAGCTCTCTGATATTCAAGACTGTGACTGATGCTTCTAGGTCTCCTTGGATAGTGCAGTCTCATTTCTTTCATATGTAATTCTGAATTTTTTGCCATAATCAGAATGTGAAGGTGTTTCTGTAGGTGAATTTTGGCCATCTATGTCCCTTTTTGTCTGCAGTAACTATGGGAACAAATACAGAAATTCAGGTTTGTTTCATCTGTCAGACTGAAGAGCAGATATGTAGGACAGTGCACCAGCTCTGAGCGCCTGAGTCAAACCCTTCACTACAATTCAAAAAAGGCTTTCAAGCTAAGGCTAAAGGTGTGACTGTGGCTGACTCCTCTGTCTGCTTTTGAGAGTGGGCTGCCTGACAGAATAAAGATATGAGGGAGCTTGGAGATTACACTCTTTTCATGTCTCCAGCTTTTCCCTGATCTATTTTATTGTTTTTCCTTCCTCATAGGAGAGTTTGTGCTGGCATGGATCCACTCAGTTGTGCCATTGTCACAGGCTAGGAAGGTCCTCATTGTGTCTATAACAAGATGGGTTTTACCTCACAGACCTGAAGTCTTGTTTTAGTGCTTCATCTGTTTAATTTCTTTTGAGACACCACAAGAATTCAGACAGAAAATGTGAGAACTGTAGGCAGTGTTTTACTGAGACCCTAATGGACCTTCTAGTTTTGTTAGAAGCAGGCTCTTGCTTTGACAAGATTAATCACATGAGGAAAGCTTACAAGATTCAGAGTGATGTTATTTAGCTTTATTTGACACTTTAAAATCCTTTTGTCTAAGGCATGTTCTGGACCAAGAGTTGTGGTTTCTCAGATGGGCAACTTGCAGGGGTCTCCTCGTAAGTGCATGAGATACATGAGTGTCTGTCATACTTGCCTCCTGCCAGTTTTAGTTGCTGTATTGACACTGTCTTGGCAAGAACTGCCAAACTTAAATTCTTCCAAGAGCCTCTTGTCTTGAAAGGTTCTAAGATCGCAACCTGCCAGCCAACTGCCACTGTATTAAAGCTGCAAGTCTTACTTCCAGTGTCTTGTTTGTAATTTTCATTCATTTTGGAGAATAGTGTGGTAGATTCTTTTTGGCCTCTTTTACAGGTGAAATGTTTGGTTTGGGAGTCTGGTTTGTGTCATAATTAGTGCTCCACTTCAAGCTGGTATTCTGGTTTAACTTTCTGTATTAAGAAGAAAAGTACATTTCTGATTAGTCATTTGTGTGAGATATCCGGGCAATCACCCCTCTTTTGGAAAGTCTTCATTTAAAGTCTGTTTTGTTGTTAGCATCTTTAGGAACCTTGACTGGGGCACTGATATGTGACAATATTAATTAGTAACTTTCTGGATGCAATTGTGTCTGAACTAGTATTATGCAATGGGAGAGAAAAGGGAAGACTATGGTTGTGGCAATGTGGTTACTCAGTAGTGGTATATGGGTAGTAGGTTTGGTTTTGGATTCTGTTATCTGTATTGCTCCTCAAGTGGAACAGTAGAAGTGAGTTTTGAGCAGGGATTTGTGTGTCATGGTGAGAATGTGGTTTGCTAGATGGCTGAGACAGAAGGATTTTGGAAAGCTTGAGTGAAGGGAGAGGTTGGAGATTACCAGTTACTGAAATAACTTCTTTACCCATGTGTTGAAAGTTCATGCATGCGTTTAAATCCAGTCTCTGCCTTTATAGTCTGGCTCTGTATCACTGTTTGCTAGAGACACTGCAATGGGAGCACTAACCTGCAGCAGTGCAATCAATTCACTGTGCACCTTCTGACTTCCCTTACCACACCAAGAGCACATGGGTAGAACTTGGACTCTTTTTGTAAAGTCGTAATCTTTACTGCCCTCCTTCACAGCTGTCCACTGTGCACTCATGTATTTCAGAGTGGGGTTTTTTTTCCTTTCTTACAACCTTCAATTTCTTCAAAAAAAGGGACCAACTTCAAATAGTAGCCAGGTTTTCTTGGCAGGAGAAAGGAGAGATTGGAATGGTTAAAGCTTTTTTGTGACACTTCAAATAAGTGTAATTTTTGTGATCTACAGCTCCATAATGCTGAGACAAGCTCTGTCATTGTGGAGAGAGAAGCATGAGGAATCCCAGAGGTAAAGAGAGAGGTTTACTTTGTTAGGGGTTTCTGTAGGTTAAGGTGACACCTTAACCTTGGATGAATGGGATGCCAAGTGTTAAGCTCTCATAGGACATAGTGAAGGTGCATAAGAGGGATGACTTGATCAGTGGTAGCTTTTTGTTGTAGAGGTAGTGGTATCAAATCCAAACTACAAAATTTCTAAAAGCAATTAGGCTGGGGTTTTTTATTTTTCTCCTTGCCATCCTGATGTTTACATCTGAAGTTAACAAAAGACATACAGGAGATGTGAGAATCTCAATAGGCTCTTCATGTCACACAAGTGCTGATGGAAATGGATTTTTAGGATCCATGACAGGTCAGTATACTGCAGAAAATGTAGCCTTTCTTCCTGGAAATCTTAGATGGGACAGTTTATGTGTCTTTCTTGAGCATCTACAAATTGCTAGCTATTTGCTATTTGAGTTCACATAAAGCAGGATCGCTATTTGTTGTAAGTACATGCCTTTGTTTCTTTCTTCCCAGAGCTCCTTTATCTGTTTTTGTGGTTTTTTCATCTGCCTTTGTCTCTTGCCTCATTTGGCACTGCATCATTGTTTCTTATGAAGATGGGCCTTTTCAAAACTGGCTTTCAAAGCAGATGCGAATATGTAACTTGGTGGTCACTTTCTGGGTTTTTTTCTTCTCTGCCAGAGGTTTCTGAAGCAGTTACCACTGGGATGTCGCTTCCAGATACACAGCAATTTATGTTAACTATATTCATCATCTTAAACACAGTTTCAGGCTAAGAAAGTTACAAGTGCTGGATGAATGGGAATGATACTGAATCTACTCTTTGAACTTAATTTTTCAAGGATTAGTTAGAGTGTTAGTTTGTCTTGTGATCTACTCATAGTAGCCTGCAGCTTCACTTTCCCTATTCTTTTAATCTTTATCTTTTGTTACAGTCTTTTATATTACCCTTATCTTGGTCATAGTGTCTAGTAATGCTGCATCGATGCAGTGAACAGGCAATAACTGTTTCCTTGCAGCAGTACTGCAGGGTTTTGCTAACCTCTCCAGCATAATGTTGCTTTACCATTAAATCACATTCCAGCAAGGCAAGTGTCTTCATATCAGGGTGGTGACAGAATGCCTTCAGAAAGGTGGCAGTTGTCAGAAAAGCGCCAGCCATACCCTGTACTGTTGGTTACCTGAGTCCGTAGAAACAGTTTTGATGTCAAGATGGTACCTCTGAGTTTCTCTGCCAAATCTAAACTCTCTCCATTGTTTTCCTTTTGCTTTTATTTTGTGTCTCTGCAACTCAGAAGTCAAACTAGGTCACCTAGTAGGTGAAGTCCAGTGTTAATGAGAGTAATTAGGAAGCAAGCTGTTACTGGTTTGTTGCTGGCCATGCAAAGCAGGTAGTGGTCTGCATTTTTGAAGCCTGTAGGTCTAACAGGTTAGCATTGCTTGTGAAGTTATGGTTTCAGTTCTGTTTCCTTTGGAAGCATAACAGTGCAATATATATTTTTTTTAAAAGAGACAAAAGTTGATGCCTCTCTAGCTTTGGCTGCTGCTGTTTCTGCTTTCTAACAATTCACTGTAGCTATGAAGTATATGAGTCTTATTCTAAAACAACATCATCAATTTGTAAGCCCACCACACAGTGAAGTGATTAAAATAGAAATAACTGGATCATGAAAAGAGTGCTTCATTCTAGTTCCAAATCAGTCTTTCTCTGAAGCAGTTAATCCTTGGCATTTTACAGGCAAGTACTGCTATTTCTCTTGACCTCTCATATGTGGTGCTTTTCTGAAACACTTGATCTTCTGAAGTGCCATTTTTAATCTTGTAAATACATTTTCCCCTGAACAGTGCTCTGAGAGGTAATCAAGGCTAGGGGGTTTGTTTCTCTCTGGTCAGCAGAGCCATTAGTAACTCATCAGTCTGCTGTTTTATAGGAAGTTATAGTTGATAAAGAGATACACATTTTCTCTGGGGTTCCTTTAAAAAAGCTCCTAGTGAAAGATTGGCATTTCAGCCTTCAGAAGAACACAGAATGATGGAAAGGCTTGGGTGACTTGCCTAACTTCTTTATCAATTACTGTGTTAAAAATCTATTCTAGTTCCTGTCTCTCCAGCTGGCCACCATCACTCTTTGTAGTTTCTCTACTATTTTTATTCTTCAGTTGTTTTTGGCTTCCAGTATTACACTTAGGACTTCCCTCCACAGTCATACATTTAGTGCTAAGAAAGTCTTTTTGTGTAACAAATGCTTTTTTTTCTTGTTTTTCTTGTTTTCTTCAGTTCTGCCTTGAGTATTTCTCTTTCAGTGATGGTCATATCCTTCAAAGATAGGTGTATAAATGTATAACATTTATTTTTATCAGATTATGTATGTTCTTTTAGATATACTTCAAATAGTAATTTTAATGCCTGTAGGTGTCAATATTTGTACCCTTTTTGATAGAACCTATGCTCCTGACTTCTTCTTTGTATCTACATGTGGAATTAACTCTCTGCTTAGATAAGTTAGTTGTCTTTAATGTTTAATCTTTAACATAATTCTGGTTTTGGGTGAGATGCGCTTGTCCCCATAGACAGAAGTAGAGTGGTCCCCTTTTCCCTTTGAGTTTGTAACTTCTCCAACACTTGAGGATTGTGAGTAAAGTAGCACATACTATATGGAACCTTTATTTTTGAATAAGACACTAGTCCAACTGATCCAGGAGATACTGTTTTAGCTATGCCCCTGTGCAGAATTACAACCAGCTTGCAGTGTGGCTTTTCCTTTTGTCTTCTAGTATGCCTGTATCTCACTAAAATACTCAGAATGACAATGTTTTGTTTGTGTTTACCTCTCTATTTTGAGAGGCTTATTTACTAGAAGTGCTCCCACTTTTCTCTAAATTGATTTCTGTTAGATGCTCAGGATCTTGCAGCATCAGACAGATTAAAAACTAAAGTGTTAATATCTGGTATTTGCTGCTTCTCTCAGTGGTGAAGGTCATAGCTAACTTTCTATCATAGCATTGCCAACAGTGTATGTACCTAACCCATCAGGATGGTGCTGAAAAGCAATTGACATGTTCTTAGAACCACCAGCAGAAGTAATGATGTTCCCTTCATCATTTTTTTTCCTTCTTCTATACCCTTTGTAAAACTTCATCTTGTAGTACTGTGTAACTCTAGAGGAGTACACTCTTCTAAAGGTATGTATCATCTGTTTTCTTCCAAATCAGCACTGGATCCCTGTGAAGTGAATGGCAAGATTTCAGGATCTGCTTCTGCTTTAGTATGGCCAGTTTAATATGACATCTTTCAGGAGCCCTTGTTAGAGGACTTGCAGTCAGACCTGACCAATCACTAAAACCAAATGAGTTTGTAGTGCCTGTAACCTCCTCTGAGCTTTTGATAGGGCCTTTGGGCTATTCCTGCCCTCTGTCCTATCTCCTCTGAAGTAACCTACTGCAATTAACAAAAAAAACAAAACAAACCAAAAAAAAAAAAAAAAAAAAAAAAAAAAAAAAAACAAAAAAAAAAAAAAAAACCAAAAAAAACCAACCACCAACCACACAAAAAGAAAACCTAGTCAGTACAGATTGTTCACATTTTCTCAGTGCTTCAAACATTGTGTTTTTCTGCTACATGAAGATGGTGCAACTTCCAGTGTCAACCTTTAAGGAAAGCAGTAGATGCCACTCAAACAATTATTTAACATTTAACATTGTAGGTGATTGTGTAACCTATGGAATACAAATCGATTTAGCATTTGAAATTACATAAAATGTGATAAAATGCTGAAAATATGAAACAATTGGCTTGGCGTGACATAATTCGATTTTTCTGAACTTACATGGCTTACTGGTACTGGCTTTGGTAATTAAATGGCTTTTCAAAATGGTCATTGTTGACCTAATTCTGTTGTCAGTGGGAGTTTTAATATTGATTACAATGGGAACAGTTAGACCAACAGATTGCATTAGAAATCCCATGCTGTGTGTTTAATTTCACTTCCTGATACAACAATTTCTAAATATTAAAGTGAATTCTTGCCAAGACAGAAAAACAGAACATGGCACTTTTTTTGTCCTTACTGTATTCTGTATCCACTGTTATTAATGCAGTAGCCAAATTACCAGATGAAAAAGAATTTCTTTTTCTCCAAACTTTAGGACGCAAAATTTTGTATCTGTTTCTCTGTTTTCAGAGCTGGCATTGCTGGCCCATTAAATTTGCATTGGTCAATTATTGGTCAGTTTTTCTCTCAACAATCAAAATATCCAAGGGGATTTGACTGTCTTATCCAATTTAGGATAAACTTGCATCCTTCTTATGCCCTATTAAATGTCCATAATTCTCCTAAATGTTTCGGAATTGCTTTCTTTTCATGCTCCATTGTAGGTTGGTGTTAATACTATTTCTCCCATACCAACTTTTATTCTCTGCATCACTGTTTTGATTTGTCCCACCATGGTATCTGAATAAATGATGGATAAACTGAATTTTGAGCCAGACCTTACAAGTTATTTTGACCATTTGTTGGTTCTTCCAGTTTTCCTGCTGAGACAAATTAGTCTGTTAATAACTAGAGTATTACATTTCCCTTGTCACCTTGCTGTGGTTTATTTAATTTACTTTAGCAAGGCTATTGAGTTGCTTTATAGAAGAGACTTTTTTTAATAGACACAGACACTGAGGGATTTGCTTTCCACTTCTGCAGGTAATATTAATTAAACTATCCACTGTGAATCATTAGCTAATGAATCTGTAGGTAGTTGATACTAAATAGAAAGTAGAGCATTAGATCTTTATCAGTACTTTAGGGAGCCTTGGAAACTTCTCATTTCTTTCTGGAGTGCTTCACGCAGTGTGCTAACATCTGCTCTCCTCCCTCTGTCAAAAGGCTGTGTGTGGTACAGAAATAACACAAAGTGCCACCCCTTTTCACTGTTCTGTAGGGTGTTTTTTGTTTTCCTTTTTAGAGGGTGCAGAAATAATCTTCAGCTGGCACCAGGGTAATATCAGCTGTTGTAGCTTTGCAACACTAGACTAGACACTCTTGCATATAATTGTTGAGCATGGGAGTTTAGATATAAATGACTCTATAAATTAGTAATTCAGAGTAATGTCTAGTAATATTCTTCTTTACCCCAGGGTAGTGTATCTTGCACTTCTGCTTACAGTGAATAGGAATTCTAGCATTCTTGAAGGATAGTCGCTGTTTCTTACTCCCTGCAGTCTGAGTTATAGGGCAGGTGGCCATTGGGATGTGGGTTTTATTTTTTTTTTTTTTTTGGGGGAGGGAAAAAATACATATCTATCTTTTGAATTAGTAGAGACTGTTTCTGTCATGGTAAAAACTGGAAAAAAAAAAGCCTCATCTATATTTTTCCCTTTTAGGCATTTTTTTGTATTGTCTGGAGGTTGTGTGCGCAGTAAATAAATAGGGAAGTACTTCTCACGTCAGAAAGTTGCCTTGGTTAGAAAATGTGTCTGAAAATGTTTTTGTGGAAAAAAAATCTTGAACAATGAGTTCCTCTAGGCCTCTTGATTTAGTCTGTAGACTTTGCCCTTCTATCTCCTTTTGTTTGCTGGAGCTAATTCCTCATTCCCTTTGAAACCTGCTGCAGAGATTCTCTTCAACTGGAGAGTTCTGTAGAGTGTAGTCCTGCTGTGGTTCCTCTTTCTGATATTTGTCCATTTCAAAAGTATCTTCCAGTTCTAGTAAATGTCCAAAGCAAATGCAAACCCTGAAAATGGTTTTATTGCCTTTGTCACGGAGTTCCATATCAGTGTTGTTTCAAAAGCTGCTACATGCAGGTTTTTAAGAAGTATTTCCTGTCTTTTGCTAGCTCTTTCTGTGTGTGGCAAGATGTGGAACATGACACTTCTTTTTCCTTTGGCCTTTTCTCTTTAGCAACAAAAGTTGATATGTCAGCACTCAAGTTTGCAGGATTCCTTCTGTTATTGATCTGCATCTTAATAGACTGGAGGCCTGTGATGAAAGAACAGCAGTAGCTTTTACATTTCTGATCTCAGGAACCCTGCTGGTTACACAAAATCCTGAGGGTGAGGTGCGGCTTTGGCTGTGAACTGCATATGCTGCATCTACAGTGGGAGGAGAAATGGAAGCTTTGAGCTTGGATTTAGATTTGATTTTGGCGAAATAGCTTGAAATGCTAACGAGCTCTGCAGAAGAACCTCTGCTTTTGTGTTCCTGGGTTCCTCAAGTGTGTGGGAAACAGCCACGTAATAGACTTTCTTCTCAGCCCACGTTTCTTGCTCACTGACGTTAAAAAAGCAAAATGAAAAATAATTATAAAATGCACAGCTTGCTGGAGTGGGTTAGAAATGTGCTGCTAGTGCATTGCATAAGGAATATTTAGTTTCCTAGTGATTTCAAGGCTCTGCAAGTAATATTCTCCCCACAACTGCTTGGGAAGGAGACAGGGCTGCAATTACAGATGGGGATTTGGAATCCAGGGAGAACAGCCTTGTTACTTGTGCAAGGTCATATAAAGAGTAAATTTCTGAACCAAGAAGAAAACTCTGTCAAGGTCTCTTTCAGAACTCCAGAGTCACTAATGGAGCCTCATTATTTTCCTTGCAGTTTTAGTGGTGTATAATTACAGGTCCCCTTGTGGCCTAGGAATGCAGTATCAGGAATTTTATGTGATGGGGATTCTGAAGGTCCTCCAGTTTGACCTCCTGCTTGTTGTAGAGCTGTCATTACCAAAATCAAACTGGGCCACCCATGAGTTTGTCTAGCTCCTATCTTGAGACATATAAGGATAGCAGCTCTGCAGCCTCCCTGGGAAGCCTGTTCAATGTTGCACTGCCCTCCTGGGGAAGTGCCTTCCTGTGTCTCCTGTAGGACAATGGATGCTAGATCCTTTCCCCTCATTCCCCAAGGCCCAGACATTTACTGTGAAACAAAATGAGATGCTGTTAAGGAGGTGCACTTCTGTCTGGTACCACATAACATTTCTGATTCAACTGGAAAAGCTTATGAAAATTGAGATAGTTTTAAGATCTGATGGCACTTAAACTGGACCTTCAGGGAAGGAACACAAAAGAATAGTCTGCAGATTACCCTCTTTTGCCTGCACTTCTGAGAATGAAAATGTGAACTTTGACAGATCTCTTTGACTAACAGAAGGTTCTTCTCAGGAGTGGAGTGAGCTTGCCTTTTGCTCTCCTGGTCAAAATTCTGAGGTTTCGCTTTCATTTGCTCAGGTGCTAACATTGATTCATTGACTCTCTGTTTTGTTGATACTTTTGAGACGTTGTCAAACAGTGAAGAAAGAGGACTTTAAGGTTACCCCTATATAAAACTGTCAAGAGGATTTGGCACAGTTACTTGTATGAATTCGGAACATTGGAAGCATAAGAACCATTGAATCTCCGTAGCACACTCAGGTTGACTAGGCAATGTCACTAGTGTTTTGTTTTCTTGGAAAACACTTTCATTACATAGAATTTTTAATGTAAAATAATTTTCTTTCTTTTGCTGAAGGGACAATGGAGACCGATCCCGGCACCGAGCTCCCCGGAATGCCCGCATGTCTGCACCGTCACTGGGACGCTTTGTCCCAAGGTAAGGCATCTATGTGTAAGAGCAAAAGGTGTAGAAATTCTGGAGGTACCAGTTGCAGTACAGCTCTCTGGTGCTTGCAAGTGGATTGCTTTTCTTGCACAGGGTGTCTTAATCCTTGGTTTGCAGTTTCTGGGACTCCTGGGATGGCATGTTAGTATAAGCTGTTCATCCTGTGATGTTTGAAAGATAGCATGGTCTTAGTGCTTTTTATTTACAGGTTGAGGCCACAGTGTGAAGGCAGAATAGGAGAAGGAAAGAATCTGATCAGAGATTCTCAGCACAATGTGCTGGTTTGAGGTTAGGAAACTATTGTGGGAGGTAGAGGATTTGTTTAGTGCTGATCTTTGCAGCCACGTTGATCAGAGGAGGATCTAATCTGTAATTTACTTTTTGTTTGAAGCAGGGAAGTGGTTGGCTAAGCAGAGGATTCCAGCCTTCCCTCTACTGTAGTCTGCTGGAATGTAGTCATATTTCCTCAAAGTAATTGCAGTTGCTCTTCAGGGCTGTAGTACACAGGATGGCTTTCTCCATGTTTTACTCTCTTTGTTTTGCAGACGCTTCCTGCTGCCGGAGTACTTGCCTTATGCTGGGATTTTCCACGAGCGGGGACAGCCTGGCTTGGCCACCCATTCCTCTGTCAACAGGGTCTTGGCAGGTAATGAGATTTCCTTGTTTGCAGTAGTCATGTGTATTAGAGGTGTTTTCTCATGAATCTGAGCAGAGAAGGATTGATGAGGAAAATCAATTCCAACTTTTGAGGTTCTATTTAAGTTGTCTGAAGCAAGAGAAAGGACTGTTGGATTGATGTAGTAAGCTGTCATTCAAGTGCTTGAGCATTGCAGATTCCATGCTTCAGGTATATGTGTGGAAGTGTCTGCGTAGATTGGGGACGGGTGTTAACAATTCTCCCTTTATTTAACTTCTTCTCCTATTCCTAGATGTCTTTTTTTAAACAACCTGACAGACTAATGATCAGCTTGCTGCAGGTCCTTCTAATTGAATTATAGGGTGCCTTGTTCATGTTCTGGCTAGGAAGATGCACACAAGGCAATGTGGGATTCAATTAGGATCTTAATAAGTGCATATTAAAAACCTCAGCTGCCACCACATACAGCACACAGGCATTTGGGAGCCTTAGAGGGCAAGCGGAGGTGGGAAGGGAGGTGGGGGAAAGAGGAGGAGGAGTATGGCAGTCTTGGCAGTTCATGAATGAGATGGTTAGAGATGACACATATCTTGAGGTGAGTTTTTTTGCCTGGGTCTGAGTTGCTCTGTAATTAACCCCAGCACGGGGGAGTAATT
The DNA here is from genome assembly GCA_013399915.1 of Illadopsis cleaveri. Classification (NCBI taxonomy): domain Eukaryota; kingdom Metazoa; phylum Chordata; class Aves; order Passeriformes; family Timaliidae; genus Illadopsis; species Illadopsis cleaveri. The sequence goes on from VXBB01012322.1 coordinate 404,784, forward strand.
TTGGAGCTTGGGGAAGAACACGAGATGATGTATGGACAGGTAGGTTGGGATGTGGTTTTCCTCCTTCCTTAAGGTAATCACATGACCATCACTGAAAGGAGTGCTGAAAGTTTTCTCAAGAGGCTGCATGACCCTTTACCATATCCTAAGGCACAATCAGCTATGCCTAAGCCATTTTTGACAGGATTTATCTAACCTGTTTTTATTGGGGTTTTCCCAATCATTTTAGGGTAGAACTGTTGCTGGTTTCGCAGTGCTGGTTTAGTACCGCAGTGGTCTTGTCTTTGGTAATAGATTTCCATCATCTTCCAGACTTCTGTCTCCCTGGACGTTTTGGGTTGAGTGGTTCCTAGTGCTGTTGCAGTAATCATAAGAACTCGGCCAAAGTCTCATCCAAAGCACCTCTCCTTGTATCCCTTAGGAAACAGTGGAGCTAACCTGCAGTGTTAGCTGCTGCATGTACTTGCCGGTGCTTGCTGCCTGTGTGGGCTTTGGCTGTTGGCACGTGGAAGCAGCACACTGGCAGATAATTACTTGCTGCCAGGCAACACTGCAGAACTCTTGTGTCGCCCAGCTTTGCTGGAGACACCTGCCTTCATCCCTCCTCCAGGCCTTCTTGCAGTTTTCTGTTCCATTGTGGCTGGGAAATAGCTTGGCTTTTTCATCTACACTTTTTGGTGAATTTGAGCCCCAAAACACACCTGCTTGCTGTTTCTTGCATATATGCCAGGAATAACAAAGAAAGACATAAACTGTAATCATGGGAGTTTCAAATAACAAGATCAGTCTTTTCTGTGTGATGCTGTGCTGAGCCTTTGTAAGGCAAGGTTTGTTGGCTCTGGCAGTGTCATGGAACCTCACACTGCAATGGCTGGGACTCCCCAGTAAAGGCTTTTATTGATTTAAATATAAAATTAATTCTTCAAGTAGCTGCTTGTGTGATGTTGTTTTAATATTTGGTTTATTTTACCCATGCTTTCAGCTTTCAAAGTGTTTTTTATATCCACGCTCAAAAGCTTGTTCATATGTTACAGAAAAAAGAAGAGTTGAAATTGCAAATATTAGGTGGAAGCATGACAGGCAAGAACTAGAAGATGAGGTTGCAATTGTGGGATAGCCAGAGAATTTCGTACACTTGTTATGTTGGTCAGCAGCATTGTTATTTTCAGTGTTGTGTTTCAGAGCCATTGAACATTACAGTGCTGATGGTATACTTTCCTTTGTATTTAGCCTGTGCCAAGGCTTGTGATAGCTCTTTCTTCAGTATCATGGTGAAAAACCTCTATTTAAACTCAAAAGTACTTTAACTCTGCCCTGGTAGTTATGGGTGAGGCTGATAGCCTTGACTGAGGAAAATATCAATCATCTATTTTCCTATTAACACAGGCTAATCTCAGCTTGAATGCTTTGAATTGCTTCATTCTACCATGTATCCAGACTGTCATTTTTGAATTATGTTTAAATGCAAAAATGCCAAATGTATTACTTATGTAACCTCTGCAGCATTTGAGAAGAGATACCAAAAAACCCTGTATTGCTAACCTGACAGTTTTCTGAAAACTGACAGTAGACTTCTGTGATCAAGTATGAGTGAGAGCTGCTGTTTGGGAAAATACATCCAATTATACTTCTGCTCCTGTCCACTGCCCCATTTACTGCTATATGCTGAGAGGAAATCAAAGAAGCAGATGGAGATCTTAGTGTGTGAATTAGTGTGGTGTGCTGCCTAAATTTCTTAATGTCACAGCTCTTGCTGTCAGGTTCTGTCCATTTACTTTCAGCTCTCTACTTTATGTGAACAGCTTTCTGTTGTTTAAGTGTCATTCTCACGCGAGTGTCACACAGACAATCGCTGCACGTAGGGAAGACTGCCTTGAGACTAAATCCTTAGAGTCAAGTTTAGTGAACCCCTAAAAATTACATGTTATCTATGCAGATGGACTAGTAGAGCAGTGCAGTGGGTTGGGCAGAATGACTAACATGCCAAGCAGAGCTTAGGTCAAATCAGAGCCCTTTGTACTAGTCAGGGAACTGGTGGCCATCCCTGTGCCAAAGCACTTCCAGGAGAAGCATGGGAAAGGTGGCAACAGATGGGCAGAGTAGGTGGGAGCCCAGGGGGAGAATGAAGTGATACCAGTCAACATGACAGACAGAGAGATCTCCATGCCAGCAGCTTAATTTGCATGGAGCACTGGAACAGTAACTCCAGTAGCACCTGCCTGCTTTCTTATCTCCTGGTGCAGTTCAGATCTCTCAGCTAATACAGAATGCTGCATCACTGTGCTTTCTGGCACCAAGTAAAACACCATGTGAAAATATATTACATCAACATTGTTACCTTTAGCATTGAAACTTGTAATCACACCAAAAAGTGTTGGTAGTTTGACAAGTTATATTTTTGTGTAAAGTCTTCGTTGATTGGCAGTAATTACATTGTCCTCCTTTAATCCTTTATTAACTGAGTCTTATATCAGCTTGTTCATTATTTTGTCTGGAATCAATGTCAGGTTGACAAGACTGACAGTCTCATCCTATTTCAACCTTTTAAAATACTGGTATAACACTAGCATATTTTTCAGTCTTCCATATTCCACTTTATTTCAAGACTCATCAAGAAACCTGAGAGTTCATTTGGCAGCTCTTTTAAGGCTCTTGGTAGTGTGGGCTGCAAGCCACCCTCTGCACTATCCTCTCCTTGGTGAACTGCCCTAAGTGTTGGAGTTGTGGTCTCCAAGGAAACATCCATACAGTGAAAGCTAGTTGAAGTGGTTGTTTGCTATAGTGGTGATGAAAGCAGTAAATATATTTTGGTTTCTCACTTCGTATGGCTGATTGATTGCATGTGGCAATATAGGTGGAAGACTGCATCTTGGGGCCATTTCAGTCTTAGGGTCTCTTGGGTTCTCTGCCATTTGTGAGCCAACAGAGTGGGGGTTTGATTTTTGGTTAGGTTTTCTTTTTACTTCTTTTCTTGAATTGTTTTTTTCTTCTACGCTTCCCAGGAGATACCAAAGAGATGTTCTGGGGGATGAAGTTACACCTTTTCTAGTGGGAGTTAGTACTGCTGCAAAGCTCAGCAGTGTTAAAATGTCCAAGGAACACACAGCTCAGTATTGTGTTTACTACCTCCTACTGCTTCTTTGAAATGTTTCTGTAAGCTGAGTATTTCTGCCCACTGTTTTGTTTGCGATTGTTGTTTGTTTCTTTCTTTAGTTCATTTATTTGTTGGTTTTGGTTTGGTCTTTTTGGGTTTTTTTAATAAATTTCTCTTTGTCCTAAGGTGCATTGTGAAGCAGGACACTGTTAAGTTGTGATGGCCAAGTTATAGATATTTTTTGGCATCTGGTAACACAGACCAAGATGTCCATTTTAATATATTTTTTGAAATCAGGAAATACATTTAAAAGAAAAGGTTTACATCATTGCCACTGACGTGCTTGTAACCTCTTGTTCCCCTCTGTGAACTTTTGCCTCAGGCTTTATAGTAATTGACTGCTTTGCGATGGACAGAGACATGTTAATGGTATAGTGAAACAAAGAAGGCTTTAGTTTCAGTTCAGTGGAAGCTTGGGGGAAGAGGAGAATCAGTGTTTCCCAAGGAACTTTGAAGGAGGCTTTAAAAATTGACACAAATGCCATTTTGTTGGCATTTCTGTTACTCATTAGGAGATCTGCAGATGAAAGTTTATGGTAGAGTTACCTAGCTTTGTGAAATGCTTTTGTCCTGCCTCACTTTGTTTTAATAGGCTTCTATTCAGTTATATGTATCTCAACAAACAAAATTTTTTTCCTTGTGTGGTCATAGGTCATGTTTATCTGTTCTGGCTTTGCCACCAGACTTTCATCTGTTTAAACACAATCTAGCACAGTTGCTCTGAGTCTTCCACCTTCTGGGGAGATCCAGATTCAGCAGGGCTTAAGGGTTGAATGATATAAAATCTGCATTTACAATTTCTGAGTGATTTTGTTGCTATCTCAGGGTAATAAATTCAGACCAGAGACTGAACACTTACATGTAGTCAAAGAATGGGCTTGATTACAGATTTTTCCATATCCCATACCTCTTCAGGGTATAGCTGCCACAAGAGCAATAATGGTTCAGCTTTGGATCTCTTTGCTGGAGTTGCCAAAGCAAGCTGTCTGTAGCCTTGTTACCCTGGGCTGAGGCTATTGATGAAGCTAAGAGTCAGTTGATCCCTTTAATGGGAGTCTAGAATTTCAAAGTGTGAAGTTTGGCTGTTGTTTTCCCAAAATCCCATAAGCTATGCTGTTCTTCAAAGCTTTACTTTCAGGAGAATTCAATGTCATGCGTCTTATGGTGAATTTCTGTACTTCAGCCAACAATTGCTAACACACAATTGTTAGAGTGTATGAAGTTTCATCATGGTGAAAGTTAGGTAAGATGGTTAAATGTCATTCTTCTGGGACAGGAAGGATGTGATTGAGCATGTAGATAGTTCTCGTAATAAGAATTATGGTGAAGGCCTCTCACCAGTGACACGAACTAGTTAAGGTGCCTCCTGGTACACATTCCCAATCTGTTAATCACTCTGGCTATATTTAAGGCTAATGTTCACAAGTGAATGGCTCTAACCTAAAACCAGCTAAATGGATACCGGTGAGCCTGTGGGACATGCAGCTGCATAGCTGCATTGGTTGCCATTGCAAGTAGAGTTAGCCTTACAGTAACCTTTCACTTCTGCTCTAATGATAGATGTGATCATGATAAAAGGCTTCTTTGCCTTCAAAACCATGTTGAAGGCAGATCTCCTCTGGCATTTCAGGTGTGATTGCCTCCTGTGGCTCAGGTCGTCTTGACCTAATCCTGTTCTGTCATCCATAGTATGCTGTTAATTCTGTTTTGAGATGCTTCCATCCCTCAAATGTGCTTGTAGCGATGCACAGCTGTGCAGGGTAAGACAGATAACTTGGGAGCTCCAGAAGGCCAGCAAAAGTTGATGGGAAGACACAATGCTAGTTGTCTCTGATGTACCCATGTTTTTCTCAGTATTAGTAGTTATGTGTTTTCTCTACAGCTCCCTGAGATTTGAGTGTTACTCTGAATCTGTACCTTCAACTGTCCATCACTGGCTTATTGATATTGGCTTGCTTCTGCCTTTTCATCCGAGACAACTGTGTGAATTTGAATTAGTGTCCTGATCTAATCCTGCTTTTCACAGTAGACAGTTCTGTAGAATAATAGAATCGATGAACATAGCTGTGTGGCTTTCTATGCTGCGTGTTTCTGTTATAAATCTATTTGGTACTGCTAAATATGTGAACTTCTGAGTAACTTTATTTTTATGGTCTTTCTGTGATCTACGTCAGTGGACACTAAATGATATAAGAGGCTTAAAATATGCCTCAGATTCTTCTGTGACTTGAGAGCTATAGATACCTGTCACCTTCATCACAGACTTGAGAACAGTTTATAATTTCTGTGAAAGTGCAGCCTTTCATGCAGAAATGTAAGGAAGAAAAGAGGCTGTATGGCTGAGTTTAAATTCAATTCTTCCAGGAGGGAATGATGGAGAGTGTCCCTTCATGGGACTGGTGAGAGGTATCCTCAGAGATGTTGATTTCCTCAACATGGTACTTAAGCTTCTGAAGACAGTAGGATTTTGGAAATGTGGCGAAGGCTTTAATTGCGTGACATCCTCTTATCTAAGTGTTCACTTATAAATTTGCTTTGTGTGTTCTAAAAACACACTTGCAGGCCTTGAGCTTTCGTGAAGGTTAGCTGCTGCACCTCGGCTCTTATCTGCTTTTGTCTCTCACCAGCTGGTGTTTTCTTAGATCAGCCTTCAACCATGAAAGTTTTGAATGTTGCTACCCAATTAGAGTATCTGTAAATAAAATCCTGGTAGTTTGGCGTCCTATGTGCAGAACAAAGTCATACTGTAGGTTAACTTTCTTGTAGTATTAGATCTCTTCTTGACTTTCAGTTCACGGATTCTGTAGCTGTGGCTACAGGATCATACCACATCATGATTATGGTCAGAAGGTGAACTTCTTAGCACATACTCTTCAAATGAAATCCCTCTCCCAGAAGAGAGAAGAGAGTTTGTTAATGCTAAAAAAAAACAAGTCTAGAAAACAACTTGTAATACACAACTTTGGTGACACTGGGATCAGGTAGCTGCTCCACAGATGCTACATTCTTCCTAGCAGATCCATCTTTATAGTACTTTAGTAATTTTTCCCTGTATTGCAAGACACCAGAGAGTTTGTCTTTTCCGGCTCTGTGCTTTAATTGTCAGTCCAGCTGCCTCTTTTCTGGGGCTGTAATCTGTGTCATCCTGTATTGTTGTACCTTGGCACAGTGAAGGCTGATAGGTAGTTGATGCAATTAGCCTTTGAATGACCTACAGGCAATCTCTTCTGAAATGCTGGTCCAGTGCAAAGACCCCCCAGAAGTGTTCCTAAGCTGGTGGCATTCATTTTGATGCAGATCTGAGCTAAACAGGATTCAGTTCTGTCTACCTAGATGTATCCGGAAAGTGCATGATAGGTAGTGTTAAGAAAAAGCCATTAATATATGCATTTATGTGATGGAAGGAGTTGTGTGTGTTGTTTCCAGTTAGTCTTTCCCTCACATCCAAAATACCAAATTCTGCATTGAGAGTCTGAGCAGTTACTCATCCTTATTTTGATGTCCACTCCTGCTGTACACTGTCATACACAAAAAGCTAAACAGCCAGAAGGTGTCAGGGTACTTTCCGTGTGGAATAACTTTAATCTGGCTGCCTGCTTATTATGCCTTGCTTGCTCTGTGTCTCTGTTCACTTGCATCTTCCACTTAGCAACAGACGTGCTCTGTGGTCACAAAGACTTCTCTGTTTACATCTGTGAACAGGTACAGTGAATTCTTCACTTGGGACATTAGGAGTGCATAGCACTAGAGATTGTAGGGCAGATGGAATGAACTTGAATCACAACCCTTGTAAGATGCTATCCCCTATTTGGTTCCAGAGACTAGAGTACTCTAAAGGCTTGTGTGATTCCAAAATCAGTTTAATTTCTGAAATAAATTCTGTGTATCAATGTCTTTGTATGTAAAGTACCTTCATATCTGAGAACTGGAGATCTTCCACGAGACTCTTAAATACTGCACAGTAAAGGGGAGTTAAAAGAGTCAAAATCATGCTATTAGCACTTTAAAGCCTGCTATTGCTCAGTCCTTTTTGTTCTTGTCTTCCTTTTATGCTTTTGTAACTCAAGCCATAGTTTATCACAATCTGCTAAGTCTGGGAATGTGTTAATTGAGAGGACTGTGAATCAACTGGAAATAAGAATCCACAGCCATGTGCACTATGGGAGGTATTTACCCTGTAATTTTGGGGCCATCTGACTTGGGAGGCCAAGCGTCCTATATAGTTAGCGGAGAAAAAGAAGCCTCTACTCTGAGGATTCATCACCTGAAGTGAGATGAAATGAGGTGCTCTGAATCTTCTGTGGAGCTGCCAGTATATTTAACATTGATTAGATAGAGAGTTTTGAAAGGGTACTTTTCTGCTGTGGGTTACTTAGATGGCTAAAATTAGGCAGGCTACATCCTGCTCTGATGGCAGAAGGGATGTTATCTAGAAGAGATCTTTATTCATCTCATGGATTATGGATCAGAGTGCACCCGCAGCAAAACTGGGAGGAGTAGGTGATGAACCAGAAAGTTATGGTGCTGTTCAGAGGGACTTTCATAGGCTGGGTAATGGACCAGCAAATCTCATTAAGTTCAGTGAAGAGAGATGCCAGGTCCTGCATCCGTGCACCAGTAGAAGCTGTGGACTTACTGTCTGGAAAGTGGCTTTGCAATGAATGACGTGAGGGTTCTGTGGACAGCAAGTTGAACATGAGCCAGTAAATGTGCCTTTCAGAAATTAAGGTCGTCAGTGGACTGTGTTGAATTAGGAAGAGCATTACCAGCAGATTGAGGGAGATGATCCTTTTCTTCAGGCCTGGAAAGGCCACATTTGTAGTACTTTGTCCAGTTCTGGACTAAGTGCAAGAAAGGCGTGGACATACTGGAGTAAGTGCAGTGAAGGGCCACAAAGATGAGTAAGGGTTTAGAGACTGACTTGAGAGAATAGGTTGAGAAAGGCTCAGCCTGGAACTCTTCAGCCTGGAGAAGAGAGGGCTTGGACTAGATCTTGACAATATGTATAAATAACTGAGGGAATGAAGAAAGCCAAATTCTTTTCAGGGATGTCCAGTGAAAGGGCAAAAGGCACTGGACACAAATTGAAATTCCATTTGAGCTCAGGAAAACTTCTTCTTTCTGTGAGAGTGGTCAAATTCTGAAATAGTTTCCTGTGGAGATTATGGGGTCTCTATCTTTGGAGATATCCAAATTTGACTGGAGATAGTCCCCCATAACATGCTGTAATTCACCCTGCTCTGAGCAGAGGAATGGTCTAGAGTATCTCAGAGGTCCTTTCCACTCTGTCTTCAGTGTTTCTCTGAGATGACTGGTGTGAGAGTGGCAGTCGAAATCTGTTTACTTGGAGGGCCAATCTTTCCTGCAGTTGCTTTGTTCCCAGTGGTGATCCAAGCAATGATACCATTGTGACTGAGTGTTACTACAGCCCAGAGTGAGATGAGGTACTTTGGGACCAGTAGTGTGTATCCCATTTGCAGTTCGTAAAATCTAGTTTTGGGTAAGGTGGTGACGCTGCAAATGGCTTTGGGGAGCTGTGCATGAACCAATGGAGTGTGAATTCCTGTCATGGTGCTACAGCTCTACAACCTTATGTAGAAGGGCAACATATTGGGAAGTATGAAACTACTGTTTTCTTTTTATACGATCTTATTAACATCATTCCAGATGATGTTCGAATCCATGTGCAACTCTTTGTGTCTACGTTTCAAAAGAACTCAATATAGCTGAAGGAAGAATTAGCTGAGGAAAACTTCAGCTATAGAATGACATAAACTTAATGTACTTAGCTAATCAAAGAAGTAGTAGGTAGTTGTTGTTACTTGATTGGTCTAGATATATCTGTGGGGGAAAGATTTCTGATAGAGCACCCTTTAATACAATAGACAAAAGACTTTTTCTGCATAGAAAGATGCAGAACCCGATATCAGAACAATTTAGTTTGGAAAAGAAAAGGACAGATACTTGAGCTGTGGCGTTGGGATTTTTTTTATTTCTTGAGGTCCTGCCACATAAAGTTCACCACTTACCTTGAGATAACTGATTGCTGAAATAGGTTTTGTTTTCAGTACATGGGGTGTTTAAACTAGCAAAATTATTGCCTAGTCTCAAAGGAAAATTTATGACCACAGTACTGGCTTCAAAGTTCCTGGTACATGTACAGGAGTTTTCATAGAGTGTCTTCAGTGGTCCCATTGCCAGAGAGGTTCTCCCACCCATTTGGATCGTGTCAAAAGCTATAGTCTGTTCCAGTGCTGCACGATGGAAGCAAGTATTGCATCTGAGAAAGCTTGTATAATGTGTTTTCTGATGCAAACTGTCCCAGTAAGCCTTTCTTTGAATTGATGGCTGTGAATCTAAAGCTGCCTTTGAGATTTAGAAAGGCATTGGAGAGAGGTGATCATGTTCTTAAAAGTGAAGGGTGCAGGCTGATTCCTTTTGTGTGCATTGTTAAAGAGATGAATTTCTAGATATCATTATATCAGAAAGGGGTAAGGCTTTGCAGAAGTGCTCATCTTTTGTGGGCGGTGAGGGCCCCTTGGGGACCTGTCTCTTTGTGGGTGGTAAAACTCACTTAGCCATAAAAGTATTTTCCCAGAGCTTGCTGCCTCCTTTTAAAAGGGGGAAAAAAAATAAAAAAATTACCCACGCTCCAGAGCACAGAGGGGAGGCAGGAACCCGTGCGATCTGCCGTGCAGAGGGGTAGGAATCCTCAGTGGCCTGCCATGTTTGGCTGTCATCTTTGGAGAGATTAGTCATGATTTTCACTAATGTGTTTTATGGGTAGGGTGAGGGGGGGGGAACCCACCACCACAAAGCAAACCCTAAGCCAGATTTGCTATGCCCAGTATAGAGTATCTTCATAGACATTTTTATAGCACCTTGCCATAAAGATGGAGGAAGTTCTTGTTATGGCAACATAATTGTGTTTTGAATAATGGATCTAGTAAGAGTGCCATGTGTTGATCTCCTGGTCCCTTTTGCAGGTGGATAGGATTGTACCATTGGATGTTTTATTTGTAATTAAGCATTAATGTTCAAATCTGTTACCACTTAGTGCATACAAATCAAAGGTTGTGTTAGCTGTTAGGTTCTGCAGTAGTGGTTTTTCCTTCACATAGTGTTGTCACTCAGCTGATACTGTTGGTTGTGTGCTTCGGGTCTTCTGGCTTTCCTTGATTGCGGGGGAAGGTGTATGGGAAGATCTTAGCAGGATTGGTGACAACTTGCTTGTTTCCTCAGAGTTACTTTTAACTTGTGGGTTTATCTTACCTGGGTATTTTACCTTAACATGAGCCACTATAAGTTGCCCTCTGTGTGGAACCTGGAGGAGTTTTAGAAAATGCCTGTGGCAAGGGCAGAGACTAGGAAATAGATTTAGGCTTCAGACTTTTCCTCAAAAGATAAAGGCTGGATTTGTCAGAGCTTTTGGGTTTTTGAAAATGTGGAGAGTGTTAAGTGTCTTGCATGAGGTGGGGAAGTACTTGAAGAAAACTGAGGAGAAGAAGCCAAACAGCATTTGTGCAGTAGCAAACACAGGCTCTAATTAGAATGAGAGCACTAGGTAAGTTCATATTAGCTTTTTAACTCGTTGCCTCAGAACTCAAAGGTAAATGCAGACAGCCAGAGATTTTGTACACTAGAAAATATAAACAGGATCCAGAGGCAGAGGTGTACCTCATACATGTCCCTCCTTTCCCTGTTTGTTTTTCTTTTTTTAAATTAGTACACCCACAACCTCTGGAATGTGGCTGAAGTGGGAGCGGTCTCCAGTGTCTGCAGGAGCTCAGAGCTGGTTTTGAACTAAGCAAGAGCTGCAAGTTAGTGCTACTGAAGGAAGCTGTATTTTGCTTTCTTGAGCAGTAGGTTGACACGCTCTTCTGTTGAGCTCAGTGTGGGCTGTAATCCAGAAGCTCTGGCAGGCAGGAGTTGTTATGTTTCTGAGAGTTCAAAATCAGCGAGAGCTGTGAGCCAGCCTCTGCAAATATAACAGCTCTGGACTCTGAGTTCCCTCGTAGCCTGGCTTCTGAGTTCCACTCTTGCTGCTCTGGGAACCAGATTCACTTCTCTTCCGCTTGCTTCAAGCACTGCCTGAAACAAGGTACAATTTCAGCTGTATCAATATGCTTCAACCCACCAGGTTTTGCTGCAATAGATGGGAAGGAGCAGGTAGGTGTGGCTTATGGCCCATTAGATAACTTCAGGGCTGGCAGGAGAGTGTGGAAGAAGTTGTAGTGATGGTCATAAATTGCTTGGTTGTCTCTTTCAGCATCTTTGGGGTTGGTTAGAGTGGTAGTTGGTAGGTAGAAGCCATTCACAGAAGGCAGGGGAGGAGCAATCAAGAATCAAAAATGTTACTACCTTTGCTAAGAAAGAGTTAATGAGAAGAGTTAGACTACTAGTCCTGAGTTTTGACCAGCAAGAGGGTCACTAGAAGTAGAGCAGGTTCTGTAGTAGTTGAGATGGAAGATACGCTGGAGAGGAAGAAGAGCAGTGACTGCCAGGAGTTCATATACAGTTTGAGAGCTAGAGATGAGAAGGACATATGGGACAGTGCATTTCCTGTTCTTATCCTAGACATCCAAACTGTGATCCAGAGTCACTGAGAAATTTAGAAATGCAAGAAATTAATGTATATTTGTATCATGAGAGGGAGGAGAAGAGCATACACATGTTTACTGACAAATGACAAGGGATAGAAATTGATACAAAAGAGGGAAAAATCATTCAGGCCGGTGGAGTGCCTAGAAGGGCTAGGAACATGCTTGTGTCTGTTATGGGAAGAATTGCAGGAGGGGAAGGGAAGGTTGAAAAAGTAGAGGAAGTAATGTCACTTGGTAATTTTGTTATAAGCAGCTGAGATTCTGCGCAGAGACAAATGGAAGCTGGAGGAGGGAAGGGTTTGAGGAATGAGTCAAAGGTAGCTGGGATTGCAGGCGTGGGTTTCAGTTAAGCTGGAGAAACACTTTGTCTTCTTTCAAACAATTGTTCGTATTAGCATTCATGGTGTGGGCATGCATGCACCCATCCATGTGATGTCTCCTGGTGTGCTGCACGCAGAAGTTGTTTGAGGATCCTTCTTTTGGTTCACCACAGACCAACCAAGTCAGATCTCAAGGCTTCTCTGAGGTGCCAGAGTAGAAAAGTGTAGTGGAGGGAATTGGTCTGGCAGCAGTTTTCATTAGTGTTGTCTTGCAGTAGATGGTGGAATTAGTACTGCAGAGGTGGGTCAGGCTCAAAATCTGGTGGGGAGGGAAGGAGGCAAATACCCAGCACGTACATATACATCTCCCACAACCCCATTATGAGGACACTGAAAAGTATAAAGGAAATCCAAAAGTACTTTGCCAGAGTGGAAGGAAAAGAAGGCACAGGAGAAAAAAGGCTGAGGGGAGACAAATAACCAACAGTGCTTGTGGACTGAAAATCATAGCAAGATGATTAAAAGAGAATAAAAGAGAAAGGCTGATGGTAAACACTGGAAGACATTAAGTTGTGACAGAGAGGGACTCAATAATAAAGTTCAGAGAAAGATCTCATCGGCCAGATGGAGTGTGCATATTTGCAAAGATTTTGAAAGGTGAGAAAGCATTTTGCTGAGGTCTTTATTGGATTCTGTATGTGGAAGGCATGTAAGTTATGCAAGGGGAGGGTGTTTCTCTATTTTCCTGGCCCCGCTGGCCTGGTTGATGAGGTTCCATGGAAGAATCCTCATTCATGGATCCCTGCATGTCTGTTGACACAAGAAACAGTGAAAACTGAAGGCAAAGCCCTGTCATAACTTCTTTGCTTGCAAAGAAACTTGCTGTAAGTGGACGTTGGTCTCCCTAATCACTCCTGTGCTTTTGGTGAGCTTCTGCCTAACTTCTGCTGTCCTATGACTTGTGAGGCCTAATAAAATTGTCATTTGGAAGTGTAATTTTACACTGAATCCTAGTTGAGAGACTGGCTTGGAGTATTTGTCGTCTTCTAGAGTGTACCATTGCTGGTTCTTTCATCTAGTAGGAGCAGCACCTCTGACTGCTGCTGTGAGGGTGAGATTCTGGAACATTTCACCACAGTTCTTTTTTAGTTTGTGACCCTTACCCTCCAGTAAAGGATGGCTTGCTCAAAATCTTGACTGTGTATAATTGAAAATTTTGCTGTAAACCAGTAAATTGTGATTGCCCTATTTTCATCATATGAATTTTCTCTCCACTTTTGCTTGTAAATGCTTTATGGAATAGCTGTGGTGGTTATTTTGTACAGCAGCTTCTTGGGCAAGTCTACTTAGGACCCTCTGGAAGCATTATGAGTTAATTCAAAATGGATTAAGGTCAAATCTGCCCTAAAAAAGAAATTAAACCCATCTAAGTATCCATTCATTGTGCAGTGCACGACCTGCATGCTGAGTATCTAAGAAGTACTTCTGCTGCCTTAGTTTTTCTGGATGTGGCTTTGAGTTTGACTTTTAACACTTCTTAAAAATAATGGGATACAGTGACAGTCTCCTTTCATCTTGGAGTCAGTTTTGTAATTGCAGTGGTTTGGACCTGTCTGTGATGAGCTGAGCTGTAGCACCGTTTTAGAGAAGTCACTGCGAGGTCACGAGTTTGGCCAAACTTCTTGGTGGAGTCCTGACTTCTGGAGCCCTGACCCTGCATCACTGTTCAAACTTTGCGTGGTCACTTTCATGTTGTTACACGTGGTCTGTCAAGGTGTGGACTAACATGCTGTGTCAGTCCTGCTCTGCATACTCCGGGATCTGAGTCACCCCTTGAGGCTGAGTCTTTGCACTGGCTCCAGAGATCCCTGTGCACTTGCTGGGGTGCAGCAACCTGCGTTGTACCTTAAAGCTAGTGGCAATATTTTCCATTGCTGTCATCTAGATCATGCCAAACCACCCTCAAAACTTCTTCCATGAGTAAGTGTTCAGAACATTGTGATAGTGAAGTACTTTATTTGCTTTAGGTTTCTTTTACTTTGTTCTATTACAGTTGGAATATTGCAGTCTCCCCATTTCATTCTTGCAGTCTGGGCTTCCTCCTTTCCATGTCACCATGCTTTAAATTTAAACTGCCTTCACATGAGTTAAACTACTGTTAGATTTTGTGTTTTCTCAGCTTGCTCATTTTCTGCTTTCTTTTGGCTGTGTGTCTGTTCACTGCTTTACCCAGCAAACAGCAAGTCTGTCTGCTTACTTTCCAGTTCCTGTCCTGCCTTCTCTTCTTCTTGCTCTTTGGATCGATGATACCTCTTGATGTGTCCTGCTCACAGGATATTGTGAGCAGTCCTGTGAAAATCCACCACTGAACATGTTTAGCTAGTGCTCTGTATTGTGATGGTAGCTCAGTCTGTGTCACTAAGCTGACACAGCATTCTCATTACAAGTTTGGGTGCCCAGGACTGGTGCTGTAATACAGCAGTCCTGAAATATGTTTAAGGATAGTAATAACTTTTGGAGGTCTTCCATTCACTGGGAAGTACAAGCCTTTGAATCCGTTTTTGTGCTTAGCACTTTTATTAATACTGTGTACTGCTATTTCCACAATGAGAAGTAGCTCCATTGTGGAAGCTTGTTGTTGTACTGGTACACAGTTAAATTTGCAGAATTCAAACCCTTCTAGGGAACATACTGCTTCTTGGATTAGTGGAAGTTTGTATTTTTGCAGCGTGGTGGTTGATAAGGCATGCAGGTGCTCTACAAAGATATTGCCGAGGTTTTTTTCTCCACTGCAGATGGGTGTTTTGGCATAAGACATGCACATTTCAAGTTGTGCTAAGCACACATTCTTGCAGTAAGAGCTGCAGAGGCGGTAGCAGGAATTTGGCTTGCTGATTTGTTTGGATTAATAGGATTTAATGTAGTTAAAATGCACACTCACAATGGAAAATGGTTTTCTATGTAAAGCAGTTTGACTTATTATTTTTGTGTCTATTCTACATCTGTCTGTTGGTGTAGCTATATTGGTTAGATGGGAGTGCTGTTACAACATTATTTGAGCCTCTTAGGAAGGGGAATTACTTAGTGTGAACTAAAACTGTGACCACACTAATGAGCTATGGAATTGATAAAGTATAACCTGCGTGGAATATGGGTTAGAGTTGGCAACGGTCTTGGCATACAGTCTCAATAGCAAGAAATTGCAAGACCTCTGAATTATCTAAAACTGTATACAACAGTTTTGGCAACATTGGATTAGTCCGATATGTGTTAGCATCTACGTTAGGTGAGTGAACTGCAGTAGACCTCATAGACAGTGTGGTGTGGCAACTGTGGAGGACACAAGCATTAGCCTTGGGTGGTAAGGATATTCTGGTTAGGTGACAGCGACCCTCTGAAGCAGTTTTTTGTTGCTGCACTGGAAATATTCCTCTGAATCCAGATGCTGCTGAGCTAGAAAGGTAATTTCTTCAATGGCTGTTGACAGCAAAATGTCTTAATACCATAAAGATTCAGTATGTCGGTGCCTCTGTTACTGGCTGAGGCACTGCTAATGGAAAGGCCAACTGTGTGGGTGTGCCAGTGGGACCTTACAAAGTTTTTCTTTGGCAAGAGAGCTTATGTTGGGATGTAGACAGGCAAATGACCCTTAAAAGCCAGACATTCAGCTTTTTTCTTTGACAGCAGCAGTATTTGAGGACTGCCCACCCTGAGTCAGGTCACACAGTAAGCTCTTTTGCTGGGAGGGCCATTTAGGCAGGAGAGGGTAAGTCTGGGAAGGCAAGTCCCCATTCCTGGTATAGCTACTTGTGGAAGTTTGTCCTTGTGTTCTTCAGGAATGTGATAGTGAGACAGGAGCTCTGGAAACGGGAGAACTTAGGAGTCTGGTGCCTGCTTACAGCTGCTTGGTGGAAGGATGCCCCCTTTGTCTAGTCTCTGCGAGACTCTCCATCTGCGGCAATTAGGATTAGCAGGCACATTTCATGCTCTGAAAAGTCAGAAAAGGAAAGAAGAAGGAGTTTTACAAAAGGAAATGCCTGCTAGGCATAGATTCCACTCTGGTTTTGTGCAGAGAATAAACGCAGATGTGAAGATTAAAGAGCGGACTTCCGAAAGCATTTAATGATGGGCTTGGTAATGGTGCAAGGGACTTAGTGATGGGAGAGAGCAGAGGCATCATGAGTTGCAGAGTAAGCAGAGGCAGGAACTCCAGACACACTGAGCACACATTAGCTATTGAGACCTTCCTAGTTCACATTATCAGGGATTTCGTTGAATTCTCACTGGAGAGATATGGAATTTTGATTTGAAGAGTCACCTACTATTTCTGGAAATTTACAAGGAAGCAGGGCTGTGAACATGCCTGCATGTGTGGGTTCAGAGGTGAACAAAGTGAATACACATTTCTTTAGAGACTGCAGAGTTCAGTTCTCTTCTGCCTTTTCATCTATCAGCATGTCTTGGACTCATTCATTACTCCCCCCACCCCACCCTCCATTAATTTGCAAAACTCTTTTTTCCTTTGTAGAATCAGTTGCTTGAGAGCAGATTTCAAATGTAGTATCTTACTGATCTTTTTAGTAGATTGATGTGGACCTCCAGATGCAGAAATGCCTGTAACCGAAATTATTGTTTCTCCTCACACTGACAAGATAAAGATGTCTATTTTCCCAGTATTTTCCAGTTAATAGATTTCAGACTCCCATTCCTGGGCAGTAGCTTGATGGCTCTTACAACTGATTTTGTAAGTATCAGAGAATTTTGTAATAGAAATTATGGAGAAAGTGTAAATCCCTTTCTCCAAGCATTTACTCATTGTTTTATGTTAGGAGTTCTTAAATGCCTACAGACAAATCGTATAAAAGGCTGCAAGTATGCAGAAAAGGTCAAACCAAAACATTTGTTTAACGAAATGCAGATTGGAATATATTTTTAGTGCTTGAATATTTTCCCTAAAAGGCTACACTGAAGGAAACATGTTTTACTGCCTGAATCATATGGTAGTTGAGGCATGGTTTTAACACATGCCGCTATTGCATGGAAATAGAAAAGGGAATCTCAAAACAAGTTTAACAGCTCCTGCAGTTTGCTGATGGGAGGACTCCTGTCAGACTTTAACTACTCTTCCCAGCAAGGGGCCTAAATGAAAAAAGAGAGAGCTTGTTTGACCACCCACTTCTCAAACAGATTGCATGTTGTTTCTGCCAAGGGTAACAGGTGTTTCTTTTATATCCATAACCTTTTCCTACTAAACTCTTTAATGATGCAGCATCTCAATTTACAGAAAGATTTATTTTGACTTGTCTAGACCCATGAGATTTTTTTTTTTTAACCTGAGGGCTTCATGGAGCACCTGTATCTCTTTACATGCCAGTACTGTATCCAGCATCAGAATTCCAGGAGTTTCATGATTGTCCCTAAACAAGTGGTGCTTTGCTTGTTTAAATGTGTATGCATGCATGCTGTTACACAGTGTAAAGCAATAGTGTAGGAGAACCTTCCCAGGAAACTTCCCATCCACTGCGGCTAAAAGCATCATAAATGACTAATGAGAACACAAACAGCTGAACCTAAACAGTCCTTGTTCATGAGGATTTTCTTATAAAGAAGAAAGTAGCATTTAACAGCTTCATTTGAGTTGTACAGATACGAGAGCATCACTAAGACTTAGAGCTCTGCTTCTTTTGCAAGTAGGATTTTCGGTTCTCTGGTGAATTGTACTTACTACCCTGCAAGAATGAACTTTCAAGCTGTGCATAAGCTAAATAATTATGTATCATTAACAACAAACAACTGTTACTTTCTTTTCAGTTGCCAAAGTCAAGATCTCACTTGTCTCATTCATCCCTTCTCCTTTCTAGCAGTTGTTGATCCGTTGCTCTCCACTCATCACTAAGGTGGTGTGTGAGTAAGATACTCTGGCCTGCCCATGGTTTAGATAGTATTTGTAGTGGGGAGTTTTTGGTGTGTTTGTTTGTTTGGGGGTTGGTTCAGGTTTGGTTTTTTGTTTGTTTGTGGGGGTTTTTTTCTCTTATGGCATAAGAGATTATGAATCTTACAGATAAAAGATAGTATGCAGATACTGTTTAAATCCTGTCAGTTTTTATTGTAGCAATGCTGTACTTGAGGTGCTGATTGATGGAGATTTGGAAGATAGAAGGAAGGCATTCTGTGTATTCCTCACAGTCTGTTTGGGTTTTTTTCTGTTCAGCAGTGCATTATCTGATACTGGATGGCTGGAGAAAGTTCATGTCAACAGGCCACGATTTGTTGCTACCAGAAGCTGAGAGGATTGATATAGCTACAGCAAGGAAATGAAACTGCTTGTTCTTTATTGGTCACCCTGAGTAGGATGAGACTTTCCTAAACAGAGACATTTGCTTGCTCCAATGTGTATATGCAAATGCTGTAATAAGATAATTTATTTCTCACAGAGTACAGGATTCTCCTCATCCTCTTTTCTGTGCAAATATTATTGGCTCAACTTTTGCTCATTCAGGAAACTATCCTTGCTGTTGCATATCTGATTTTCCAACTCTGATGTGTGCAGGGTGACATGAGCAGGGGAATCTCTATAGTAAACAGCAACAGTGTGAATTCTCTTTACAAGAATTGCCAGCTTGCTTGATGAGATGTAAACAATACAGATAAGAGGCGATGCATTTGAAAAGGATCTTAATGTCTTCTAGTTTCCCTGAGGGAAGAACGGACTCTACCATCAAAGACAAATGCTTACAAGACACATTTCTCTATTAATTGTTAGATGATCAGACAAAGAAATAAAATATAGGAAACGAAGACATCAGGGAGCCATCACGACTGTATTGGAGGTGGAGGCTTTTGGCCAGGCATCTGTTCTTTTATTGTTTGTGCTTGTTGCAGATTAACTGATTTCGTTTTGAAGTCAAAAACTTGCAGCTGAGAAATTCCCTTTCCTATATGATGTTTGCATTGTTCTCAAGGTAAGTGGACCCCTTGGGCACTTGACTGACTCCTATTAGGATGGTCATCTTCACTTACCTACAGCTGAGCCCTGCTCCAATTCCCATAGCTGATAGGTCTGTGGAACTCAGCATGCTAAGTATTGCCCCATTTAAAAGGAAATTTTGCAGTAGGAATGAACATGAATGGGAAATTACATTTCTTCTTATTTTATACATCTGGAATAAAGAAAAAATAATAGCCTTTTGAAGGTTCAGCCTTCAGAGAGCATAGACCTCTTAGAGGCTTTCTCAGTTAATATTGAATCTAAGATCCTTTCAGTGCTTAGCGTATGCTGAACTACTCTTAGTAGCATATTGTGCATCCATTCATGAAAATTATTTTGCCCGTTTCCTATTTACAGCTTGCTTGTACATTGAAGAACAGGCAAAAGAAATGGTTGAAAATACCTGATTGCTCTGCATACTCTTCCTACAGCATTGGCCCAGTTTTAGATAGTTAGCTCGTCCACTTCAAAGGCAGTGTCTTCAAGGTAGCCTGGCACAGGGATTTGCTGGGACTTGTCCAAGTCACATTCAGAATTTAATGTATTTACTGTCATCAAAGGAAGTCCCCCAAACTAGCCTATCCTATAAAATACTTGAGGGTTGCAAATATATAAGAACCTGTTGCATCTCCACTAGACTTCAGTAATCATTTTGCCTGAATTCAAATTGTTTCAGAACTGGTTGAGGGAATCTGGTGTATTCTTGCAGCCTTATCCTTGGTTTGTCAAATAGATTTGTTCCGTGTTTTGGACCTCCTGGAGCCTGGATTGTGGTAAATCTAGAACAAGTAAATGTAAAACCCATCAATTCCTTTCTACAAGTATAGATTAACCTCAGTAACAGCTACTGTTACAAATGGTTTCATAGAGATGTAATTACTTTTCAAAAGTACTCATGCTTAGAGATGCAAGTACTAATCTAGGGGGAATTTTATACCAGGACCTAATCACTCCCTCAAAATGAGTCACAAATTTGCTAAGGGCATTCTCCAGCTTCCTCAAACTTACTTGTAAGTATCACAATAAATTTTTCTCTTATTACAAGGGGACCTACCAGACACTAACAAATTAAGGCTAAGGGATCTAGCCTAGAAAAAAAAATTGAACTCTGGTTTCTGTTAAATACATGGAAAAGAAATTCCCATACTATGTAGATGTTTCATATTCCCAAAACATGTACCCCAAAGTCTGTATAGCTCTAGGGTATTAGTTGTTCTTCAGAGAGTTTGATAGTAGTAGTCTGAAGTTAGCCTGCTGTTCACTGAGGGAGTGCTGGAGTGCCAAGGGAACTGGTTTTGCACCCCTTTTCCTCCTTTCAGTCTAAACTCAGACATTGGCTTGCATGGCTTGATTCATAAATGAGCAATAGTTGACTGGTAAAGGTTCATTCCTCCATATGCCAAGATACATTGGATCCTCTGAGGAGATTGAGACTGATGGATAAATATCTGTCACATGTAGGTGGCCTATAAGAAAAGATTTAAGGATTTTTTTTTTATTTAAGTCTTTGTTAAGACTTTCTTCCCCCCCACTCTTTAAACTCTTTTGTCATGTGCTGAGTGGGGGTGGATGGAGTTCAGGGTGGTGGAGGGAAAAAGGGGGGCTGCTGAAAGCATTTATCTTCATTTCTGCCATCATCCAGTGTTTGTTACGCAGTGATAGACAGACGCAGGAAAGCTGCCAATCAAACCTACGTTCGCTGCATTTCAATTGGCCCTCGCTTTGGATTTCAGCATTTTGAAATCTACATCTTCTCTGTAGAAAAAGGTCGTTCTGTTCGTGAGGATGACAAGCCCGGGACCCTTGGGTACCCTCTGCAGTCACTTGTGGTCCCATCAAACAGTGGAAGACCCAAGAATCAGGACTGTCAGGTGCTTGGTGAGAACAGCTGCTTGTAAGAGCTGATCTGTTGCTCCCCAAATTTAAGAAGCTGAAGTGTGTTGTTTGCCTCCAGGTTACATATACTACAACTTGACAAGCAACAGCACCTTCTGCTCTCATCCAGACTGAAACCTTGACTGGGCAAAGCCAGCTGAGAATGAGTTCTCATGAACAAAAGCTCTGTAGGGGGGATTTTAACTATCCTAAGTCTTCCAACTGTGGTCTGAAATGTTTTCCATAAACCAAATAGGCCAATACAAGTTAGGATAGTGTATTTCTGTTATAAGGGGTATTTTCATCCCATAATTCATTGTCTGAAATGTTCACATGCTTTTAATCATCTTTGCTGTAGGACAGTGCATGCATGCATGTGGGAGGCATCTGGCAGGGCTTGTGATACAAATGTTATTCCACTTCGTTATATGTATATAGATATAATTTAATAATTGCACTCCTCAATTACATAATTAGTATAAGTAAAGATAATTACTTAATAAAAGATGTAGATCATGGATTTCTGATTAGTGTTAGTTACACTGGTTTGAAGCCTTTGAGAAATGGATTAAATTTTTCTGAATATGCACCTTTCACACTAAGAACTGTGTAGCCTGTGTCCTAATCTCTTTGATAAAGGTACCGTTTCCTGAATCATTGGCTTTACCTTGATAGCTTGTGCTGGCTCTGAAATTTGTGTGGGGCTGTCGTGTAGATGGGGCAGTACTGCTTTTTTCCATTGTTAATTTCTCTGCATATGATGTGACTGCCTTTGGAGGTGAAGAGGATGCAAGGTTTAAATGAATACTAAAACTAAGTTGAAGGTTACAAGGAAAGGGATGCAAATATGAGAAATTTTACAGAAAAAAAAACCTTACCTCCTTGCCAGCTGCTTTTTATGGTACTTTTAGCAGTAGGTGCAGCAATTGTATGACCCAGATTAACTTACTGTTTTTGGGGCAGTTAGTGATTTTGTTAAGCTTCTCTGATGTAGAGGGAGAGCATGGTTGTTCTCCTAGGGTATGTTCCTCTCAATTTTTTATGTTCCTTGTTACACCCATGAAAGTTGTTCTCATTGCAAAACAGATTATGTAACTTTGTAATAATCATCTGTGATAAGATCAATATTCTGGAATTATGTGCCCTCAGTAGAACTTCTGTTGCCTGTCTTGACAGAGTGTTTTCCTTGCCTGACTATGCTATAAGACAACTGCTACCTTGCTGGTGATGTTAGTTCCTGTTTCCCTGCAGGAAGACCCACTGCTTCACATTTGTAGAGCACTTGTTTTTCTTTTCCCTTCCTGAGGGCTGAAGGCCAGACAGCAGGAGATCAGCCTTTGTGTACCAAATCCAGGCTTGCAATGAGAAGACTTTTAAAGATGAAGCAACATAAAATTTAATTGTTGTTCTACTTCTGGTTGCAAAGTGTAATTTTATGAATTCATTGAATCTGTTTTCTCCAGTGCATATCTTCTGTTCAGAGGAGCCCTTTGTTTTGAGGGATGTAGAGAACAAGGCCTTGGGCATATGTTAGAGCAAAGGAAATATTTTTAATTCTGCTCTCCAAGTGATCCATGCACATCTGACAGAGGCAGGTACAGAGATGGAGCAGATGTACAATGCAGGTTGATTGATTGCTGGAGGCCTGACAGAGTTGAGTGCACAGTGTAAAGCTGTCTACTCAGAAATCTTGTTCTTTGTATATTTCTGAGCTTTCTCTAGAGCCAAAAATCAGGACTCAAGCAGCTTTCTTGGTGTATTTATTTATCTGTACCAGTCTAGAATTTGCTTACTTAGTCCTGCCCAGCTTGTTCTTTGCTTTGCTGAGAAAGCAAAAAAACCTGTTGGTGTGTTTGTGTGTTCAGGCATTTTGGGTTTCTTTCCTTCTTTCTTTTCCCATGCCTGAGTGGTCTTGGGATTTGATAAGGAAAGTAACCATCCAGCTGCCCTACTCTCTCCATCTTCCACCACACCAGTTTAACGTGCTAGCAGTTAGCAAGCTCTTAACTCTGCACAGGTGTCTGACAGAGTTGTCAAAGTGATGTCTCTTCTATTATTGCTCCTGTGGCAGCTAAGTACTGAGCCAACCCTTCCAGGAGAGTGAAGGCACTGACTTGGCTGTGTACTTCCCACTGAAGACAGTGCAGAGATGCTGAAATCCAGACTGTGTAGACACTGGAAGCTTTGCTTTTAGTCATTTGTGCTTGGGAGTGATCTTGCTTTACTCTCTCTTATCAAATTCTATTGTGCTGAATTTCTCTGGTTGCCAGGATGTGTGTGTAATATATGGGCTGCCTGTCCATGAAAGCCTTAGAGACTGCAAATAGCATGAGATTTTTGACTGTAGTACTACTATGGATGAACTGTCTCTTGTCTCCATTTGTCTCCCTGGGAATCCCATTTAATGCATCTCAGCTTTCTCAAATGTGTGCTGACTTGAGTGACCAGTGGCTGTTCCTTTGTGCTGGGAAAAATAGGTTCTTTATGATAATTTCTGAAAAATTATTCTTACCCTTCTGATTGTGGGCTGCTGCCCAAATCCTTGGGCAGTTAACAAGGGTCATGGTGTTTGCCTGGAGTCAGAGCAGCCCTTGCCTGCTGTAAGCTGGACCACGCAAAGCAGTGAAGGGCCAGCTTCTAGATCTTCCAGGCCAGAATTTTGTTACAGCCCTTGCTATGTGACAAATACTGTAAGCAACCTGTATCTTCTGAGTGAAGTTTACAGTAGGAGCAGTGATTATATCCACAAATGTGTGTAATTTGCCAGGGCAATGCTTTTCCTCAATTTGTATTCTGATCTGCCTTCATAGCTGTACTAGACAATTTTGGGTCTGTGAAAATACAGCTTCACTACTGTTGATAAGTCGAATGCATTTGCACCAAATGAATTGATTAGGATTTCTGCCTTGTGTTTCTGGGCAAGTCTTATCTCTTATCAAATTTATTTTCTTTCAGAAATGTGTTGCAGGGAGATGCTTTCCTGTTAATTTCCTGTGCTCTGTGGCTTATTGAGGACATGCCACCATTTTTGTAAATAAGATTTCTTTAAGAATCTAGAGTTTTGAGTATTGGATTTTGAAAGATTTTCTATGGTTTTGTCTTCCTGGCTTTTTTTCTGGTTATTCTTGTGGAGGTTAAATTGCTAATTATTTCCCCCTTTTCTGTAGGTGCTGTGATTGGGGATGGACAGTCAGCTGTGGCCAGCAACATTGCCAACACCACCTACCGGCTCCAGTGGTGGGACTTCACTAAGTTTGATCTGCCTGAAATCAGCAATGGTAAGTTGGAAAAGACACCAGTACCTCATTTTAAGTCTGTACTAACCAAAGCTAGGGTAAGCTCTAGGATCTTTCAAAGGCAGCTGTATGTTGCAGGTCTTGTTTGTCATGTTGCATTGGGAGCTGTAAAATGCTTGGTCTTTTGAGGAAGTTGACTAAAAGCTTGTAGAGCTGTTCCCACTCTATGTACCTTGTGTATTCTTGCAATCAGCAAATCCTTGTGTAAATAGGGCTTGTTTTTGTGAGCCTTTTCATGGGCATATACCAGCCATTCTCTTAGAGTTCTGTATTCAGTGTCTTCATTCTCTTACTAACAAGTTTCTGAAGAAATATTGTCTTTATACGTTTAAACTACAACCTGCTAATGAACTGTGTCTGATTTCTCTAAGATATTGACATTAGTATGTGTTGAAGTGCTGCAATACATTTTGGGAATCAGGACCATAGTCTGTTGCTTACCATAATGTTGCAAGCCCAGGGAAGTAGATGTACCTTCTAGCCATTTGCAAAAGCAGTGATTCGTCCTGTTTCTCAGGCAAAAGCTATTTCTGAATCAGGAATCTGAGCAATACTGCTGATTTCATTTATTTTCTTTCATTTTGTGAAAATTAGACCATAGTTTCACATGTGTTCTATGGCATAAGCTAGCTCTCACATTGGAAAAGACTTCCTTATGCAGGCACAAGCACGTTTGATACTTGTGGTCAGCTGATCAAAGAATGACATTTTCAAGGCTAAAACTAACTTGGCTAGAAAGGCTATTTTTAACCCAGAATACTATCCTAATATAGCTTGTTGCACAGCTGCAGAAATGTTTGTGGCAGCCTGGGATGAAGATACGAGGTAGATATTCATGAATGTTTCTATGTGCAAATGATTTTTAGCTTAGGCAAGCTCTGTGCATGTGTGAAACTCACTGCTTGATTTCTCAGCAAAAGCAGATTGGGTTCTACTTTAAGGGACTGAAATTTTTAGGGAGAACAAGGATTCTGTTTTCAGAAAGGCTTCTGCTTTCACAGGTAGTCACTAAAATGAATTGAGAAGAACTCTCACAGTGCCAGTCTTGTGTGTTCTACATTTCCAGAAATTGGATATCTGACAGTAGATGTTTCTGTGGGATAGTGTCCTGCTGCTTAAAGAACCCACAAAAGGAGGATGTATGGTGACACTGCAGTAGGAGAGATGCAGAGAATCGAAATCACAGAATCGAAGAACAGTGTTGTCTGGAATGGAGTTTGAAACATTATCTTGTTCACCTCCTCTTCTATGAACAGAAACATCTTTCAATATATCAGGTTGCTCAAAGGTCCATCCAGCCTGGCTGTCATGGTTTAGCCCCATGCAGCCACTATTTCCTTCCTGCCCTCTCAGGATGGGGAGGACAAGCGAGAAAAGGTAAAACTCAAGGGTTGAAATAAAAACAGATTAATAATTAAAATAAAGTTAATAATAACAATAGCAATAGTAGTGATGAAAAGAGGGGGTGAGGAGGGGTGAGAGAGGAAGTCGGGCGCAGAATAAAACCCAAAGAATACAAGTGATGCACAACTCACCACCTTCTGATCAGTGCCCATCCCATTCCCAAGCAGCGATGGGCCCCTTCCAGCAAACTCCCCCAATTTATACACTAGGTGCTGTGTTCTGTGGTGTGGAAGGTCCCTTTGAACAGCTTGGATCACCCATCCGGGCCATATTCCCTCCCAGCTTCTTGTAAGGATTGGTGCTCAAGGCAAAGTTCTGCTACATGTTGACAATACTTTTGGAGGTCCTGCCAGACTCTGGAACAGAATAAAGATGAAGTCGGGGTGGGAAGCAACTTGAATTCTTTGGGACTTCTCTGTGAGTTGTAGAGTGGTTGAAGGGTGCTTCAGCTGCTCATTGCTTATTTTTTTTTCCTCATCTGGCTGCTGAGGAGAAGGCTGTTAATTAAAAAAAAAAAAAACTAAAACAAAAAAAAAAAAACCAAAAAAAAAAAAAACCCAAAAANAAAAAAAAAACCAAAAAAAAACAAACCCAAAAAACCCACAACAAACCAAACAAACCAACATAAGATGTTTGTTTATAATTTATAAAATCCCATAGAAATTAAGAACCATCTGCTACTCAATACATCAGTGTTTCAATCTTCTCCCTTTCACCTACCAGGATGCTTTTATTCAGAAAAAGCTTCCAATTAGCTGGAAATTGAGTATGGTTTCTGTTGTCATTGTGCCCTTCTTGTGGGCCACATTCCAGTTACAAGTCCATCCCCAGCCCTTCCGACTCCCCATGCTGTGCTTCATAGTACTTGACTTGTCCATTTTGTCTTACGACCATTTGGAAATGTTCATTTTTGCTCTTCTTCTATATGCTGAGCCCTATCCTGGCATTTCTAGTCTGTTAACCTTATCTCCTTCTGCCAGGGTGTAGTAGGGATGTATGAAGATATAGCAGCTGTGCTTAAACTAAACCAGGTATTTGCCAAGCTTGCCTAGGCACAGAACAAAGGCAAGCTGCAAGTGTGCCAAGGCACACAACTTAGAGATAGTAGAGCATGGTGCTGAGAACATCAGTGTTGTGGGTTCAATCCCCATATGGGCCGTTGATTTAGGAGTTGGGCTTGATGATCCTTGTGGGTCCTTTCCAACTCAGAATGTTCGTGATTATCATATTCTCAAATGAGTAACAGTGGAGTGGTGGGTTGGATGAGTTTTTTGTGATCCTTCATGATATTGGAAATAAACTATTTTCCCAGTAAAGCATGTGACCTCAGTAGCTCCTCTTTTTCCTCCCATTGTTTCCTGTAAATCAGAGGTGGTCCTGTGAGATAATCTGTTTACACAGAGGGGGCTATTGTACCTCCTGGGACTGGCTTGAGCCGCAAGTAGTTTGGGAGTTCAGGCAGATGAAATGATGCAGCTGAAGTTTGGGACTGCCTGCCAGCTCCTCTCTCCATCAAACCAATGACTCTGTGGCCAACCTCCATTTCTGAGCAGCTCTTCTTCCTGTAACAATTAAACAAAGAAAAGATAGCTTGGAAGTAGGATGTTTTCCACTGAAGCGGATGCATCTGAGTAAGTGACAGCAGCGTGATTAGTGCAGTCCTGTGATCTCAGCGTCTGGGCCCCAGCAGCCTTGGAAGCCTTGGGCTCAGGATGTGGCTCTGCAGCAGCAACCTCACTGAAACTCAGTCCAGCAAGAGCGCACAAAAGTGGATCCTGGCAGTCCTGGGGAAATGGCTGTGCAGGGACTTGTGGAATTTTACCCCCGTCTTTCTCTGGTAATTGCAAAATGGAAAAAGATAGCTTCATATTTTTTCTCTCCTTTTGCCCGTTTTGCTTTTAATAGCTCTGAAATAAACATGACCCGGTCTTATATTGAAATTGTCAGTCATATCAGCATAGGGGCGGAGAATTTATCTGACAGCAGAGACAATGCTATTTCTGCATTTATTTAATATTCTTCTAGTGAGTGTTGCATATCCTTAAAATTCGTGCAACTAAGTATTGAAAACAGTGTAGAATATAGGCTTTTCACAGGAAAATATTTGAAGGCTTTCTCTCTTGTTTATATTTTTTTTAGTGTGATTTCTCTCATGCTACTCACTGCTCATAGTTTCAGTTTCTCGCCAATTTCTAGTGTTGAACTGGTCTCATTTAGGAATCAAGAATTTGTCCTGTTCTAACACTCCTTGGGTCTTGAAGGCGATTTGATCAATACTTACTGATCCACAGTGGAATGCAGGGTAACTTAGTAGAAGAAAAAAAAAAATTAATACTAAACAAATTTTTAAATAGGGGCAGCTGTTAGGAGAATGCCATCTCTAAGGATGGCTAGAAGGGGATGGTGTGTCCAGCACAGTTTTCCTTTGGCAAACTGTGCTATTGCTGCTGGCATTCCAGGCCTTCTCCAGCTTCAAGCATAATTAATGTTGTAGGTGTAAGCACTCCAAGTTGGCACAACAGCTTGATTAATTTGTTCTCTGATGTTTCTTTTGATCTGTTCTGTCAGTTCCATGGTTGCTTTAACGACAAAAGAAAATAGGAGATGAAAGGGCAGTCTTCTTGCAAGTAGTTTTCCAAGAATAGCAATAATTTTCCCCTTAAAATCTTCTTTATTGGCTTCATCTTCATAGATCGGGCCTCAGGCTCAAAGAAACCAAATAGCCTCTGGCTTTGTCAAATACATAGGTATGTTTATCTTTCTCATCTTTTGAGAACCTTGTCCTTAACATGAAACCTTGCTGAGATTTCCACCTGTCACATTTAGATTTTTTCTGATTGCACAGTAGGCTCTCTTGGTTCTAGATGTAGGTACTTGAGTAGGTACCTGAGTCCTCATCCTTCATAAATGAGGGCAAAACAGAGAACCATAATGCCAGTGTGAATCAGGTAATGAAAAACTGAAATAAATAGCACTCTTTCCTGTTAAGCACACCTTGCGTCTGTAATGTTTTATGTTCCCAGCACACATCAAGGTGAAAAGATAGCTCTCTTCTGGCAGGAGGGCTCATGTATTATGTTTTGCTAAGAGACATTCAGCATATACAACAAAATTTAAAAACAAGATGATACCCATTCATGTTGGTCATCATTGTGGACTGCTTACCAAAAACCTCTGTGCGAGGGGAATGCTGTAGATAGGAAATGAGTGGACATGTGCTATATCATCGACTCTGGGTGACTGGTGATCCAACCCAACATTGTTCTAAAAAGACATACAGTAAATCCTAGATGAGGAAGAGGATTAGAGACCTGGAAATGAAAATAATAGCCATGGAACTATGAGGATATGTATAAAACATGGCAATATCCCCAAATCTCTAAATGGTACAGAAAAAATAAAAACATTTCTTACTTTGCAGAAATAAACATGTGGGATTTTCTCTTAGGAATGTCCAAGTTTGCATTGGATTAAAAAACAAGAACTTCAAAAGCTGAGAAGAAACGTGGATTCTATAGACTGTGATTTTTTTTTGGTAGTTACAAAGAAATCAGTATCTGTCCTCTCTCTTCTTGTACCTCTTTGAAAAGCAGGAATTTGTTAGTACAGAATGGGCTAAATAGATCCTGTTTAGGATCTGTCCCTGGACCTGCTGGAGCAAGTCCACAGGAGAGCCATGAAGATGATCAGGAGGCTGGAGCCCCTCTACTACGAAGACACGCTGAGAGAGCTGGTTTTGTTTAACCTGGAGAAGAGAAGGCTCCAGGCGGCCTTTCAGTACTTAAATGGACCTTAGGAAAAAAAGCGGAGAGAGACTTTTTGCTTGGGCAGATAGTGATAGGACAAGGGAGAATGATTTTAACTAAAAGAGGGAAGATTTAGGTTGGATATTTTGGAGAATATTATTTGCTTGAAGGGTGGTGAGACAGTGAAACAAGTTGCCTAGAGAAGCTGTGGATGCCCCATCCATGGAAATGTTCAATACCGTGTGTGATGGGGCACTGAGCAACCTGATCTTATCAAAGGTGACCCTGCCCATGGCAGGAGGGTTGAAATTATGTGATCTTAAAAGTCCCTTCCAACTCAAACTATCCTANCCTTTCAGTACTTAAATGGACCTTAGGGAAAAAAGCGGAGAGAGACTTTTTGCTTGGGCAGATAGTGATAGGACAAGGGAGAATGATTTTAACTAAAAGAGGGAAGATTTAGGTTGGATATTTTGGAGAATATTATTTGCTTGAAGGGTGGTGAGACACTGAAACAAGTTGCCTAGAGAAGCTGTGGATGCCCCATCCATGGAAATGTTCAATACCGTGTGTGATGGGGCACTGAGCAACCTGATCTTATCAAAGGTGACCCTGCCCATGGCAGGAGGGTTGAAATTATGTGATCTTAAAAGTCCCTTCCAACTCAAACTATCCTATGATAAAATGACACCCACATCTGTGCTCTAAGGAAGCAAGTCTATGATCTTGTGACTTCTAATATTGAGCAGCAAATGACTGTAATTAAGAATGTTGAGAAACCATGGCTATCTCATGGAAACTGCAACCAGACCCCAGAGGTGCAGGACAAACTTTTGTATCTTGCAGAATAGGAATAAGAGAGAACAGTTCTTAGACCCCCAAAAAATGGACTGGATTTTTAATTTTTTTCCAATAATCAAGACGGGTTTTTGCAGGGTTGGTGGTGGGGATGTTTCATAGTTGTATCCCTAGCAAATGCTCTGCATGTGTGCTGTGTTTGTCTTCTTGCTTCTCTCTCTTTTAAGTAAAGTCACGTGGCTGTGAGAGTCCCAATACACACCTTTTTAGTATGTTCCCATTCCCTCATTTTTTTCTCCCAGTTTTTTAGATCACTGCTGATTAGAGTACCACTACAAAGGAATTGATAAGAAAGGACCCCTTATCCAGATAGACTAGCTCCCTGCTGCCTTAGGCAAGCACATACTGTAGTTCCTAATATCCTGTCTTCTAATTGGTTAAACTCTTTATTCCTTTCATGTCTGTTGAAAAGACTGTTCTAGAATCTTGCTCTTTTTGTTAAAACCTTTTAATCTCCAAACTCCATGCTTCTTTTACCCACTTACCCCTGGGTAGTGGTCAGTTTTCAACATTATTTGTAGAAAACTGATGTTTTTATGGCACTTACTTTCTGTAGTTTTTGAAAATACAGTATGCAATCCATTTCCTCCCCCCACTTTTTTGGGAGGTTTGGTGTTGGTGTTTTTTGTTTGTTTGAACATAAGATTCATGTTTCTTTTTCCCCAGTCATCTTCTTTGCTGGACATGTTATCATTTAATCGCTCTTGTATATGGCTGGCCCAAACTGTGCCCAGGGGTCCTGCATGTGTTCTCAGCACAAGGCTGTGTATCAGCATTGATATTTCTCCTGGAGTTGTTCTCCCTAGAGCAGTTTAGGATTGCTGTCACTTTCACTGTTACACTGGGTGATGGCTCAGTTTTTGCTACAATAACCAAAGTCGATTCTCTCATGTTTTCAAGTTCCTGGGGTGAAGCAGAAGATTATAAATGTCAAGACAACCTAGAATTCTTTCATTTCACTTCTGTTATTTCTCTGTGTACTTCAGTTCACTGTGTAGTCTGGGCATGCTCTGTTAAAGAAATTACCCAACTTTATTGAGAGGATTCATCAACCAGCTCCATTGTGTGCCTAGCCTATTGATAAAGCTAATAAATAGGACTGGTTTTGGAATGAGTCACTCAGCAGGAATCCTCACAGTTTGATTGGGATTACAATGGTGCAACCTGTTGTTGTGTATCCTTTAGCTGGTTCACAGCACATACTGCAGTTCTTGTGTTGATGCCCATCTTCTCTTGTGTTGACATAATGGGTATTTAAATAAAGCCTAGATTTTCTTTTAAAGGGTGCATTTAAAATCTCTTTTTTTAAATTATGCAATATAGTCTTTATTCTCTTGTCTTCTGTTCAACTGGCTTCAGACTAAGCACTCAGGAATTTTGTCATCTTTTGAACTACCTGTTTTTTAAGGGCTGTGTGTGTTTCATGTACTGGTATTGCAGCCTTGATAGTAGCCTGAATAGCCTACAGTTATTTACCTTTTTCTGTTCAGCACCTTTCTGTTTATACTAGGCTGAAAATTACTGGTTTTAGCAGCTTTGAGACTGAAACTTGGTGGAATAAATTTAGAGTACAGGTGTAGGTGGTTTGGTAGAGAATGTAATTACATAGTCCACTTTCAGTCCTCTTTTTCATCAGAGTTTCCTAACTGGAACAGTAGATAGAAGTTCATCCTCAGCCACAGAGGAAAGCAGTTCCCAGGAGAGATGTCTTTGAGACCAGAAGAATTAAAGATGAGGTTCAGTGAATGCTTTAAATCAGCAATGCTGTAAGAAGGGCAGTCCTGTCTGCTTCCCTCCCATGACTACTTTTTGTGCTGCTGTAAGCATCTGTGCAGCCATGGGGTGTACTGGGTTGGGAAACTGTTCTGGCTAAAAAATGAGCCAGCCAGCAGTCAGTAATTTCTCACAGCAGTTCCCTGATGCAGCTTTTTTTCTACACAGGTGTTGGAAACAAAGGGTAGAGTTTGTCAAAGTATTGAGTTATAGCCTTAATTTGATTTACAAGTTTGGACTTTCAGAAATATGCACAAAGCATTCTTGATACTGTTACTTGTGAAACTAATAAGGAATCCAGACTAAGAAGTGCCTTTGTAAACTTGCTTGCAATGGTAGCTGAACAAATTAAGGCCTCTTCTGGGCTAGGCATAGTCTCATAGTTTAGAAGATCATTTCTGGACTGTAGAAATCGACAGTGTTCTACATCATTGATTCCTACAGGTGCTGTAGCTTCAAACACGAGATGGGGTGTTCCGTCTTCTAGTGTGCAAACTTTCTATATTGCAAACGTGGACTTTATTTTTATTTTTTTATATCTCTATGCTCTTGAGTTTGAAAATACTAGAACCTGAAATTTCCCTATCCCAAAAATAGTGCACGCAGGTTCAGGTTCAAATCTCCTGAAAAACTGAAGTGCATTTAGGTTAGGCGGGTAGAATGGCGATCACTCCAGCCATGTCTTAACAAGGTGCCACTGAACTATTGGTGTAGATGATGTTTAGAGGCCTTGGAATCTCATTGTACTAGAGCTTGTAGTCCTCATATGCAAGGTACAAAGGAGAAAACACTTAGATGAGGTCACCCAGCAACTTGCCAGCAGGGATTAAAATAAAACTATTGTTTTGTGGATTGCTGCTCACTAGTCTGCTGAACAGTTACTTCACTGATGTGCATGAGTCTCTCAAATACTGGAACAATTAAATGGAGGACTGGCTGGAGAAGTCTCTGTCCTTTCTCACTGACTTTATCCAAGATGAGTGTAGAAATCAGCTGTCAGAAATGAATGTCTGTTTCTGCAGGGAGGAGTTTTTCACTCATCTCCTGTTTATTGGAGGTGAGGAGAGCGGGAACTAGGCGCTCCACAAGAGAAGGGGAAATGAATTAAGGTGTACTGTTTCTAATGAGAATGCTGCTGGAGTTTGTCAGTGTCATGATTTGAGACTTGTTTAAACTGTGCTGTCCTTTGCAAAGGATGCTGTTATGGTTAACAAAGGGAGGGGTTTGATAAAGTGCAATTGCTAGTACTTCTTGGCCGAAGGCTTCAGGAGGTGAGTAAATTTAATTTCCTGGGCTCGTTGCAGTGCTTATCTCCGTTTTGGAGCAAGTTATACATTAATCAGGGTATTAACATTTCATAAACTTTTGGAGGAAGCTAAATGTCTTGAGTGCCTTTTGCGTGTATTGTCCATTGTGCAACATTAAGTTTAAATCTTTATTCTGTTCAACCTTAGTACTTTAATGACTATTCATTTCTTTCTTTGCAGCCTCTGTGAATGTGCTTGTCCAAAACTGCAAGATTTACAATGATGCTAGCTGTGATATCTCTGCCGATGGGCAGCTGCTGGCAGCCTTCATTCCCAGCAGTCAGAGAGGCTTCCCTGATGAAGGAATACTGGCTGTATATTCTCTGGCACCCCACAACTTGGGCGAGATGCTTTACACGAAGCGATTTGGTAAGCATACAGCGAGAAGTCAGGGTGAGTGGGAGTGTGAAAACCTCAGAAATTCAGCCTTCAGTAAGAAATGCAATAGCCTGAACATCAGTAATTGTAGCAACCGGAATCATTTGAGTGGCCGTCTAGCCAGCCACAGACACAGTATTGCTGGGGAGAGGCTTGTGATATGGTCTGGACAAGCAAGGTGCTGGTATGGGGGAGCTGCTAAATAAAGAGTTTTTATTCCTTAAAGGACTTAATTGTTTTAGAGACAGCACCTGCAGCAAGGAAATGTCTTCTAGAATTTGTAACTTGTGCAGGGTCTCTTTATTCTCTACCCCTTATAAGAATGAGATTAGTATGGCATACATGATGAGAATACTGGAAGGGAATGAAAAAGCTGTGAGGATGAAACATGGGGCAGGCTATTTCTCAACCTATGAGAGAAATAACCCTTCTTCTCTTCATAGGACCTAATGCCATTTCTGTGAGCCTGTCTCCAATGGGCAGATATGTTATGGTGGGACTGGCTTCCCGACGTATCCTATTGCACCCCACTACAGAACACATGGTTGCTCAAGTTTTCAGGCTGCAACAGCCCCATGGTGGAGAAACCTCTATGAGGGTGAGTATATGTGTGTTCTGTTTCTGTGTATTTGGCTCCAGCCTAGTAGTTAGTTGCTGGGTTATGATAACAAAGAGGTAGCGTGCTCCAGACCCACTGAATAATAAACATATGAAGGAATTTATTGCAGAGGTATGCAAATGTGGCAGGAGAATGTAAATACAACAGAACTGTGAAATATTTCTCTTGTTTCAAATATGATGACAGACAAATACATTCCATGTTGTGGAATACATTCCTAGGGCTAGACATCATTCAAACTACCTAGTAGGTGTTTTGTATTTTTTCGGGTGATATGCGTCTTGCTTGTGGTACTACAGTTGACTTTGCTGAGGCAGCATATCAGCTGAGGCTTCAAGATCATTTTCTATCATTCCTAAAAGCAACTAACCTCTAGGACACCAGCCACCAGCAGTTTCAGGAAGGGTAGGAGCCAAGCTTCATACCGTATCTGCAAACTGAAGTTGACCATGCTTTTCCCAAACAGGCTTTGCTGGCTATGTATTAGTAAGTTCTTAATGCCTATGTAAGCATATTTTGACAATGGAATGATCTTTATGTTCTTCTGCTTTGTGGGACAGCTGAATCATGAGCTGAACCACTCTGATTCATTTAGTACCTGAGGAAAAACCTTCATCTTTTCACTAACTGGCAGAGTTGAGATCATGTGTCTTGCTTTCTTAATGAGTCAAGCACAAGCGCTGTTCAGTGATAGTTCTAGGTAGTAAAAGCCATGTCCAGTTCATAATGCACAAGGAGAGGTAAGGAGTCAGAACTAAGTAATTTCTAAAGCTGAAATTTGGGTTGGATTCAAGTTCTAGACCATGTATTCAGGTGACTTGTTATAGGGGATGAAAAATTAATCTTCAGACTTTTCACTTTGAGGGATAACTTTACTGTAGTGGAACTCAATCCATGAGAAATCTTTTTTTCCTGTCTTTTTTTTTTCTAAAATATTTTTTTGGTTTTGTTTTTGTTTAAAGCCTCTCTAATTATTATTACTTTTGGCCATACACTGTTTTCTCAATGTACAAGGGTTGCAGTGAGGCATTTGTCTAGTGACCAGACACTGGGGAGGGACTTGTTACTGGGAAAAATTCTTTGATTCACCTTTGGATTCTGTAGTTGGTCTTCAGACAGTTCATGATTCAGAGAGTCACTTTATCAGCTGATCTAAAACTCTTGTTTATTGTCATCATCTATTCCATATTGTAAGGCAAGGGAAGATAAATGATGAAGGTGTTCTTTGGTGCACCAGTCAGCACTTTTTCAGACCTGAAAAAGCTATACAGGTAGAGTTGGTGAAAGCTGTGTGGATATAAGATCACAAAGTACATGGATTCAGCATCCTGTTAGAGCCTTTTAAAAATCTAGTTTGCCCTGGTACTGTTTCTTTTCTGTTTCTTTTTCAGCTATTTTAAGATCCTCGTGAAATGCTTTTTTTTTTTTTTTCTTCTTTTTTCTGGAGTAGTCCTTCCCACAGTCTTTTTACCATATCATAAGTTAAGACAGAGAAGTTCTATTAGTGAAAATCACGTCTTCCTCTCATCTGTCCTTTACATTTGCTCTAAACTCCAGTTGCTATGGCTTCTAGCCCTTACTTTTGGAGACATTTTTCTGTAGCCAGCTAGATCAGCAAGCTCACTGTCTAAATGTTTCATTTATATTTCTTCATCTCCATGTCTTCAAATGCTTGTAGCCCTGCTCTTAGTCACCATTTAGTGAAGTAATGCTTTGTATTCTTTAATCTTCTCTTGTAATTTAATCTTCCAGCTTTCATTTTTTTTTCTTGAATTCTCTCCAAAAAACCCTCTTTTTTTTCCTTTCTTTTTTTCCCTCTCATTCTGGGATGTGTTTAAATGTACATAATGTGATAAGCACAATTTTACCAGAAGTCCACAGAGGGTAGATTTTTTTCTATTTCTTTTGGACAATAACCTTTATTTATGCAGTTGGAAACCGTTGAGGAGGGGTTCAGATTTCAGGCGGGGTTGCTGTTTTGGTGGATTGAAAATTTTGTACAATTTTTTTCCCACTCTTGCTTTTCAGACTTGCTCCACATCACTGCACTTCTGTCTTTCTCATTTGCTGTAGTTCTGGATTTTTTTTTCTCCAGATGGATTGCATGTATTCTAAAGGTTGCTTTTTTCATCTTTCTTGCACATGTATTTATAGCTTCCAAAAACCTTTCCCCCACGTTTTAAAATCCATCCAGTCTAGCAGGATTTGCTAACTGTATTGCTGTTTTCCCCTTTTCCAAATCATGTTTAAAGATGTTAAAAATATTTTGTTTCTGACTGCTTTGGACTTGAAACTTTATGCATGTGTGACAGGGTCACAGCTAGATCAGTTTGAATTAATTTGGTTAAAGAACCTTCTTGTTGAGTGATGTTGAGTATTGTTACAACATTTTGCTGTGCTGCTGGTAGTCTTTGTGCAGTCTGCAGGACCAAGCTTAGAAAGCATACAGCTGTTAATTTCATAAATTAATTCATTAAATACTACTCCTCCATCTAGTTGTAAAAATTAGTGCATCCACCACAGGTATTTCTTCTGCCTTGAGTTTTGCAATAAGACTGCTTCATAAGTTTGTAATACTTTCCAAGACATGCAAAATGAAAATAGAGTTTTAAGTAGGAAACTTTATCATATTCTTAGCACACTGTCCTTATACTGGCTGACATATTCATATTCAGTTGAGTAAAAATCTGTTTATAGCTTGGCCAGCATGCAGTACAAAAAGATTTAGGAAACCTGGTGAAACTGTATTCTTTAATATCTAATTTAATATGCACCTTAGAGAGAATCAGAAAGCATTTTTGTTGCTTCTCTGCCAACAGCTTGTAATACAAAGCACTTGTTACTCAAACTCTTAATTAAAAATGAGTCAGAGCCATGTTTGAAGCAATATTTTGTGGATATTTTAATTATACCCTACTCTAAAACTCCCAAAAGAAATGCTGCATTACATTCTTTGAGAATTCTTATAAGTTGTTTGACAGTTCTTGCTGCCTTCCTTCCTGCCTGCCTCCCTACCTCCCTCATGCCTTTGGATTTACAGTCAACGAACTGGAAGAGTAGGGCTTGGGAACATGGCCTCTAAGCCACTGCTGACCAGTGCAGTACAGTGATTATTTCTGATGCAAATTAACCCTTCTTCCACATCCTTAACTAGCAGTCAGTGGAATGCAGATTTCTATTGCTTGGAGAGTTTCTTCCATCTTATATCTGATGCAATTAATTAATTTTGTTACATGAAACTTTAATACATTTAATTGTACTAGAAATCCACTGGCCATTGATGTCATTTTCTGAGAACTGCAACACTTCCGGATTGTACTAAGAAGCACCTTGGTTATACAAGTGTACATTGTCAGTATACATCTTGCTGCTAGTATTTCAGAGAGATTGGATAGAGTTCACAACAGGTCAGGGCTGTCATGGTTTGACAGTTACGAATTTCGTTCAGAAATAAAAGTCATGAATTGTCATCGAATGTGGTAGTTGTGAGCTAGAGGTTCATGCTTTTTTATTCACTCCCTTCAGATTGGCCTGATTAGCATTTCACATAGAAACCTGGCTTTGCTGAAGAACAATTTTTAAACTTCAGTCTGAAAAACAAAAGCTCTCTAGTTGTGTTGACATTTAACAGGATGGGTATGCATGAACATCAAGTGTTTATTGCTTGTGTTCTTGGGGGATATTTTTGCAAATTTCTGAAGTGTATCTAGAGCTGGAGAGTACAGGAAGAAATTACTTTTAGCAGATACCTAGCTTGGGGGTGGTACAGAAAGCGGTGATGCTGGGAATTGTCTGCAATTTGAGTTTCAAAGATAGAAAGCTTGGAGACAAGACTCCAAATGTGGAGTAAGGATAGGTGTTGTAGCCTGTTCTGAAAACATAGGTGGAATTTGTCTCTAAATAAAGCGTGTTTTCAAGCAGTTCAATTTAGGATGATTTTTGAATTCCACGTGCTTCCAACCATATTTGGATGTTAAAGGACTTAGAAGAACATGAAATTAGAATCTTGTTTGGAGCTGAAGGTCCTTAGAAACATGGGAAGAGGATCATATTGCCCTGGATTTGATAGCAGTGGGTACTAGTGAGAAAGGCAGCCAGAAGGTAGTTTTATTTCTAGCATTCACAAATGCTGATGCCCTTGCAATATTTAATGTTTTTCATTCTACCCAGAGGAAGATAACTTGGAAATATCAGCAAAACATGATTACTGGAATCCAAATTAAAATAAAGCCTTGAAAGTAGCTTTTAAGTTGTGGATACAGAAAGTGAGCTAGGTGATAGAAAAATTTGATTGACATGAAGCTGAAGAGCAAATCATACAATTTGTGGGGATGAAGTGACTTAACCAATCTCCATCTCAAATGCTGCACTTGCTCTGAATGTGGAAAAAATTCAGGCTGTGGAGATCCAGAATTAGTTCTTGACAAGACTGCTGCTATTTGGGAAACATTCCTATTAAGTGGTCGGTCAATAGCCTGGATGGAAACAGAGTATGTGTACATTTCCATTGTAAACAGATGGAGAATTCCAAATACCACAGGAAGAAGGGCCTGAAACAGAAAGACTTGCGGAGTTTTAGCACAAAGCCAAGGGTTTTTTTGTTCTAGCATATTAACTCTTAATGAGTACAATGCACAGAATATGTGAAAAGATGCAGTTTCCTGAGTGCTGTTCCATTCTGAGCTTGATGCAAGTGTCAGTAGAATTTATCCAGTGTGATCTGCAAAGGTCATCACTGACTCTCTAGGTGAACTATGCAAGCTCTTGCAGCCACAGGTGACCAAGCTTGAAGCCTGAAAGCAAATACCCTGCACATCTGCTTCACTGGGGCACAAGTTAGTTTTATCAGAATCGTTGGTAATGTGAGAATAAAATTGGTTAGGAGAATATGAGGAGATGGCTTACTGCAACATTGTTCCTCCAGTGAAAGAGTTCATGTGAGCTAACATATTTCTGAGAACAAGAATAGTGGATAAGAAAGTACCAGCCTCCTGCTGTGTTGTTGAAGAATGTGTTGGTGTGGTCCCTTGGGTATTCTTTTAAGAAAGCTTTGACATCTTCAGGTCAACAGGGCAATTTTCTGACTACTCCAAGTAGAACTGCAAATAATATGTCCAATTACTGCCCAAAGAAATTTTTCACTCTTGGCAGAAGTCAAACCACATAGATGTTTTTTAGGCTTTCAAAAGGCCATGCAAAGTTGCAGACTGCAGGCATTTGTTGATACTAGGAAGAGAACATGGAAACAGAACTCTTCTTTCACTGAAACAGGAAATCCCTTTTTTTTATAGAGTAGAGCATAATTGTCAGGTTGAGACTGAGTAGTTTATATATTCTGTGTATTGGCAGATTCTGTCAGGTATCTTTAGGAAAACAGATCATATCCAAAACCCATGTTGGTAAACACTGTTTATGTAGGGTGCTGTAAAAAAGAGCTGTATTCAACATCACTGGAAAATGCAGCAGAACCTTGGGGGTGCTGATGACATGAAGATTTGCACAGATGTGCACATTTGAGTATGGATGCAGAAGTATGCAGGAATAGTATGTTGTAAGAATTACTTATATCGCTGTCTTGAGTAATTCAGGTGTGTCTGCTTGACGTCTGCTAAGACAGAACTTTAAGGAAACTAAAAACTCATTAGAACCCTTCATAAAATACTGTGTTAATATCTCATGTGATAGTTAAACATGGGAGCAATATCTGTTTTAGAAAACTGGTGTGAAGAAAAGGCAAATGACATCTCTTCAGGATGTTTTTACTTCATGGGATGCGAAACTGACATTTTGTTTAATATGAGGTCCAGTATTTGGAGAGAAGAGCTTTTGCACTTCAGATAAGGCCTTGAGCCTGTTTGCCCCACAAGAGCTACTGTTAGCTTTGATGCAGTTTGGTACATAGTTTTAACTAGATTTAAGAAATAAAGGCAAACATGGTTCCACATCTGAGATTATTTCTGTGCAGTCATCTTGCCCCAGTCATTTTGGGAGAAGGAAGCCAAAGTGAATTATTACCAATTTGAATTGAACTGGGTGTGGGCTGTGAAGAGATTGCTGTTTACTATTTCATAGAAACTTTTTTCAGTACTTCATCTTACCATCTTCCTTGAATTGAATTTGAACCAACTCTTTCTTCCAATATTTATTCCTTCCAGACATGTAGGCAGCTGGATGACAGCCTCTTTTCACCTAGATGAGGATGCATGTAACTCTGTCATCAACATATTGTTGACATTTGATCTTGTATGCCATTCTACTGAGGCTCAGCAGACGGAGAACAGAGTGGAATGGCAGCTGTGCGCAAATCC
Source organism: Illadopsis cleaveri (assembly GCA_013399915.1). Taxonomy (NCBI): domain Eukaryota; kingdom Metazoa; phylum Chordata; class Aves; order Passeriformes; family Timaliidae; genus Illadopsis; species Illadopsis cleaveri. The sequence goes on from VXBB01012322.1 coordinate 445,413, forward strand.
TTTGCTCTTGTCATTGGATTTTTAACACATTGTAGATGTTGCTGTTACAGTCTCAGCATGACATTTAATGAGGAATCCACAGATACTGGTTTTGGTTTGCAATCTGAGTTAAGGGCAAAAATGAAAAAAGTTGTTGTTCCTATTGCCAGAGAAATGACCATATCTCTATTAGATTGGTGCAGCATTGAGAGCCGTTGGTGATTTTTGCAAGAGAGAGTAGCAGTGGGATACAGTCCTGTTTGCACAGTTCAATTTGCTTGTGCATCTGCACTGAATATACATGCACATGTATCTATGTTCTGTCACTCCAATCCCTTTGGCATTCCTGTTTCTCTCCTTTCATCTTTTCCAGCCATGTGCATGTGCAAATGAAAGGATATTTGTTTTGTTTAACAATTTCTTGCTTACTCAACCCTAGGTTTCAGATCTAGGTTTGGACCAGTCCCTTAAGGAGGTTTTTGGAGCTATTACCCTGGTTTTACAGCCTTTGAAAGATAGGCAGTAAAATAATGAGCCACTTCACTGCAAGTGTGTTATTTTCCTGAGTGAGAGCTTTGTTACCTAAGATGATCCATTTCTTCATAAGACCTTCCCACTGGTTATTTTTAAATGTAGTAGTTGCATGGCAGGCCTGTGAAATAAAGTACCAGCTGATAATGCAAAGAACTCACCTAAAGGAGGAAAGGATTAGGTGTGCTTTATGAGACTTCTCTGAATTTGACATATCAGCAATAAATTATGTGATCAACCAGGATCAGGGAGAACCAACAATCTTACATTTGCAGAAAGCTTCTCAATCCATCCAACAGGAATTTCTAGTGCTGGCCTGTTTTAGGAATTGGATCAATTATCCACAGTTAAGCTTTCAGTTGTTGCTGAAAATTAAAGAATTCTCATTTAATTTGCTGTGGCTCAGAAAACAAATCTAGGATTTTCTGCATGGACAGCGGGTGCAGAAAAAGGCAGAAAAAGGTTTGTTATATTGGTAAAGACTGAAGAAAAATTTTATATATAATCCTATTGCATCTGAGGAAGATAAATGGAGTTGAAAGAAATTTTATTTGTGCTGAGCACTGGACGATAAAATCCATTTGAGGATAGCACTGATAAATCCAAAAGGATAAGTGCATTATTTTTCACTTCTGCCATTTTAACAGAGAAGATCTCTTGGAAAGATGTGTATGTTGTTAGCAGGAATCAGCTGTGGGGGAGGGGTTGAGCTGCATAGACCAACCTACCTAATAGGGAGAGACTGGGAGCAAGAAAGCAAATATTTTCCCCCATCTCATCATGGAAAATGGGTGCCTTTTCTTTTGTATCTTCATATAGGCACAGAGACTCCTTCCAAACAAAGGGGAGACTTGCCATGTTTCAAAATGCTGGTATACATTATCTTATGAATAAATGTATTGAGCAATCAGTCAGTTATCCTAAAGAGTATTTGTTTTGCTTTGCTTTGCTCTGCTTTAGACAAGCTAGACTTGAATTTTGCTGTAGAGAGGGTTCTGAAGTTTATCATATTGAATTTCATCATATATTGTGAAATTCATTAATAGGCAGCAAAGTAAAAGTAATCTAAGCAAAAATATTGTGCTATTTATTAAAGAGATCAGGTTAGAATGTCTTTTTCTTATTATACTTCTGGGCTTTCAAAAAACACAAACTAATTGACTGCATAATACAAGTCAGTGATGCAGGCTTACTGGCAAAGGACATGTGACGTATTCAGTGGAGCGGTAGATGCTTTATAGAAACAGTGTCAGAGGTAAGCTAGTTAACACATTGACATTATAAAAATATCAGGTGAGATATTTCAGTGATAATGCTATTGGGAGGAGGCAAAAAAAAAGATAATTGATTTAAATGCTCTCTTGACAAGGTTCTTGCAATCAAAAAAAATGAAGTCAAACTTGCTCTGCTTATGCCTTCATGCTGTCACTGCATCTTATCTGCTGCTCTGGCAAATACAATTGAAGTTCATCTTTTTCTGCATTTGTTTTAATGCTCTTTGAGTAGTTTCAGACTGTATGTTGACCTTGCTTGGAGGTGTACTTTCAGTGAACTTAATACAGTGTTGTGGATTGGCTATGATTTTAGGGCTGCATCTGTGACATGTTTCACATACCTTAGAATGCTAAATGAGATATGAGGCACCTATGCTGGCCAGAGCCTCTGGTATAGCTGCAGTTGTATTGGCAAAGCTGTGCAGCCTCTACAGTCACTGTGGTAGTGTAACCCATACCCATATGAAGAGCACTTTGTTTATCAGTGCGAACTTTGGATCTGTGGAGGTGAGAGGTGCAATTATGGGCTGCCATTACAGTTATACTCATCCAACAGAGATAAATGATCATTTCTGAAGCTCTTCCTTGGCAACCCAGGTCAGAGTACCTGCAAAAGTGTATATTTTACCAGTCCTCAAAGATGTTTCTATAGCATTTCTTTCTCTGTGTGTTTGAAAATTAATAATTATGTTTTAGGCTGATAATTTACAAACTCACCTTATCTGCTTCAGGGATGGCAGGGTCTCCACATGTAAAAGAGACAACCGCTGCACCTCTCCCCAAGCAGTCTTTATCAAGGCTTATCTAAGAGCCAGCTTACTGCTTAGGCTAAGCAAAGGTAATGGCTTGAAATTTATTGGCATCTCGAAAGCAGATGCATCTAGTCAAGAGCAGAAGCGTCTCTATTGAATTAAAAAAGATAAAAAGCAAGAGTTCCTGCTGAGTTTTCCTGCCTGCTTGTGCCAAAACTTTCTCTCCTTCAGCTTCAAAACATGTTTGTTCTTTCTTGAGTGCCAGAGAGAAGAAAGGTCTCACTCTGGCAAACAAGTAGTGTTCAGCACTCCCTGCTTTTCATTGCTCTCCTTAGAGGTGGGAAGGCCTTGAGCAACGAGGTGGCTGTGCAGATGATGCGATGCCTCTGCTTTGGCCAAGCATGGCGCCACTTGGATCAGGCCAGTGGTGCAGCACTGTGGCCAGCTGGCAACAGGAGCACAGACCTGGGGCAGCCTGCTGCTGCTTTGGTGACTGACAGGATCCTGGCATTGCTCTGTCCAGCTTTTTAGTGTTGCCACATCCCAGAAGTGGGGGGGAAAGGTGGAATTTGAAGGGTGTTATTAAAAAGCAACAGCTTCCCTAGTACAGAAGGGGAGGGGAAGACAGAAGGACTAGCTCAATAACGAGGACATAGCAGAGACTTTTAGCACAAAGTTTTCTTACCCCTCCAGGGCAGGTATAAATTAACTGTCTAGCTCTGTGCTTATGTACTGTGCCCTGGGCCTGTCAGCTTGACATTGAGAAAGAGATCTTTGAGAAAGATTCCTTGAGGCTGTTGATTGTCATGCCACCTCTCTTGGCATTCTGCCATAAGTAAATACCTAAGTTTGTGGCTGTGGCAGGTGAAACAGTACTGATGTGACAGCAGGGACAAGTTGGAGGGGAAGCAGCAGCAGTGGGCTTGAGGTGGCCTTTGCACTCCAAATGCAGCTTGTTTGTTGAATAATTTGAGGGCCTATTTTTTCCTTATCTTCATGCCATATAGCCCTGCTTTCTTTGAGCCATCTTTTCCTATGTCTATAAAGCAATGAAAGGAGCTTTAGAGAGTTCAGTGCATGATGTACATGCCCACTCCTGTTGCGTGAGGATAGAAAAGGCTCACCAAAGAGATAAGTAGTTGCTTCTAGTACAGTTTTTGGAAATAGAAAAGTGCAGACAAAAATTGCTCAACCAAATCTTTCCCCCACGCTTCATGATTACAGGGATGTAAAATGGAAGCAACCAACTTGTTTCTTTAGTGAGTATTGCTTTCCCTTGGTAGGAGTTGCCTTTTGTGTGGAAGTTTAGCTACCTAGACAGTTTTGGTTTTTCTAGAGGAAGACTTTTACCTTCCTGACATCCCCTGAACTCAAGGAGAGATGGATCCCTTGAAATGATAGAAGACTGCTGGAATTCCCTGGCGAGGTGTGGGGAGATCACCAGAGACAGTTTTCTACAAACATAACTACAGGTCAAACAACTGTTCTGTGTAATTCAGGATGGATCATGGGGCTCTAAAGGGAAGGAGTAGGACCTATCATGTATACTGAAATGATGTTTATACATCATTGGTGTTGCAAGAGGAGAACAGCTTGCTATACTTGTGTTACCTGTTAGGGTTTAAGCTTCCATAGGTATGTTCTGAAGCTCAGACTTCTCAGACTTCACAGTGTTTGTAGTTAGAGAAACATACCATTCAAAACTCTGTTTCAGAAGAGCATCTGGACATAAAGGCAGCTGCCCACTTTGTAAAATGCTGAATTGCCACATCTAATGGTGCGGCTATATATTATTGAATTGGTGGTACAGTGATGCTAAGAGTGAGGTTGACATTGATTATGGTGAAGAGCTTGAAAGCTTTCTGTCATTGCTGATGATTATTATGGGGGGATAACGTGTGGTGCAATATGATATCCTAACCAAAGTGCCACACTATTAAAAATAAGCTCTCTGGAAACTATGATAGAGTATGTTGGGCACCTTAAAGATCAATCACTGCACTTTTACAACAGTGTTTCTAAACTGATTCCTGAACCCTTGGCCATCAACATGGCTGTTACACATGGCCTGCAATTAATCTGTGGACCAGCCCTAATGAAAAGAAACTTTTGAATTATTAACTTTATGTATTTGTATTGTTAAAATTAAGAGTTTGAGGGTTGGCAGCAATCACTTGACCTAGAAACTGGAGAGTTGTATTTATGTAGGATTCCTGTAGTAACCTGAGTATTTTTCCTAGAAGTTCAAAAGTACAAAACCTGAAAAATTCACAGCAAAGAGGTGTGGTCAGTCTGTGGTATGTTTTCAAGCTGGCTACTTTGGTTGAAATATCACAGTATCTTTTTATAAGATTTAGCAATCAAAACAAGACAAAAGAAAAAAAAATCAAAAAGGAATTAGCTATGATCTATGGCAAATAATGCTTCCTGGCAGAGTTCTGACCTTCTTTGAAGAGAAGGACCTGCTGATGTTGAAGGAACTTGAATTTTTTTTCCACTCTGTGTATAGAGTAGGGGGTCTTGCTAATGGATGCAATTGCAACAGACAGTCTGTATGACTGCATCAGATTGATTAGCTGGGTCCTGGTTACTGCTGCGAGTGGTGATTATGCCAGTACAGCTGCTTTCTCTTTTTATGTACTAATTACCACACGCATGGATGTCATCACCCTTAACACTGCATGGAGTTGTCCCATTAGCGTGGGAGTGGGAAGCAGCAGGGGAGGGGAGCTCTTCAGCGTGACAAGCTGTTTAGAATTGAATGGAGTGGAATGATGAAGCAACTATTCTGATGCAGAATTTTAAAGCTATCTTGTCTTTGAGATTCAGCCCTCAGCCAGCGCTTGTACGTTCTCAAAACCAGACTCATGTCCTTGGAGGAGCATTTTCCTTGGGGTGCTGTTTACTGCAAAGCAGTAAATCAGTAAAGCTCAGCTGTAGCCAGCAAGTCTCCCACCTTGGTGTGGCTGGTTATAGAGCGTGTGGGACAACAGCTGTGCAAGCTGACCTGCCAGTTGGGAGAGCTTGCTGCTAGCCCAGGGAGGTGGTGACTTCTTGAGCCATTGTGAGAAAACCATTCTCAGTAGAAGAGAAACTGTTTGTTTCTGACTTGCCAAAGAAGGATATAATGGAAGACCCTTGCTATCTTGAGAGATTCAGGATGCTTATTTTTTGAATTTATGCTCCTGGTTCCGGCAGACCCCTCCCTTTCCCCTCCTTCCTCCTCCTCAAAATCCAGTCTTCCCATCTGAGAGTGCACCCTAATCTCCATGGTAACAGGTGTTAACCATCGTACATCTGATTCTCCCTCCTCCCCACCCCGCTTCTGTTTCTCCCCTTGGCCTTCCCTCTGTGCTGTCCCAGCAAGCAAGGCAGGGCAGGGCAATGGGACTGACATGGCAGAGATGGGTAAGATCTGGCTAAACCCCTGAAGACCTGTTCCTTCTGCCCAAATGCTGGGCTTCTCTGAACACACTAACTGCTGAGTGATAGCCCAGGCAAAGAGTGTCCAGCTTCTGCCATACAGAGAAACCCGTTTTTCTCATCTAATGTGACCTCCTCAGAGAAGCAATTAAATTTGTTACTGGTGATGGGAAATAATGTAGCTATATTGTTTTGCTCTGACTTACTTTGTGTACATATAGGATGGTCAGGATGAAGATTCTGGGTACAAGTTGTTGAAGGGCACATAGTTAAGTAATCCCTGACTCATGCTTCTCAAATTAAATTGTCAACAGGCAAGATATGCAGGGGGCAACAGAGCTATGGAGTAAAATGGTCCCAGTTTGTTATGATAGCTGATAAGTCCCATCCTAATGGCTTCTAATTATTTACTTCAAGTCACCTCAGCAGTGCAGTAGTGGTTCATATTCATTTCCATCAACATTTATCCTGTTGTTCCAGCATACCACCATTCCATTCCCTGCTTACTGGTTCACCAGCATCCCCTTTTCTGTGGAGTCTGGAGGAAAGGTTTTGTGATGGTTGGATGCCTGCCCACTAGAAAATCTAATGAAAACCTATCTTTCACCTTGGATGTATCCAATTGAAAATCCAGATTCAAAGTCTATGTTACTTGCAGTGATGACAGTTTACTTGCTAAATTTCTGCAGAAATTCTCCTAATGATTTGTTCTTGTAAATGCAGTCTTCGGTCCTACCCTTCCAAAGTCCCAATACTTTAAAGGTCCAGTATACTGAATCATTTTGTCCCTGTCTATTCTAGGTAGCCAAACTGACTCATTACTGCTTTTTTTATTTCCCATGACTTTGTTTTTATGATTTCCATGTGTCATATTTTTGGGTTAAATGGATTGTTTTCAGTATACCCAGTTCTGGTTGCTGGATGCTTCACAGCTGTGTGCCACTCAGCCTATTAAAGATTTTAGGGCACATATATGTGCATTTCTAGCAGCTGCTTACTCTCACTGCTGATTTTAGTGGTTTCTTGCAACATCTTTGTGAAGTGACATGTCTCTGTGGCCATCTGTGCTGCTGCAGGGAAATTCATTTGAGCCTCCTTGGCTCTCCTGCCTTTATTGTCCTGTCAAGTAATGTCCTGTTATTGTTGCAGAGAGTTTTCAATGTTCTGTACCCGATGCCTGCTGACCAGAGAAGACACGTCAGCATAAACTCTGCTCGCTGGCTGCCGGAGCCGGGCCTGGGATTGGCATATGGCACCAACAAAGGGGACCTGGTGATTTGCCGACCAGAGTAAGTGCTTGCTTTGCATTGAGATACTACCTGGAGGTAGAACTGCTTTAGCCATTCTGTTCTCAGGATAATGGGGATAACATGTCTTTTCTTGTGCTTGAGGGATCCATAAACCCCAATTCCTAATACTTCTTTTGGGCTGCCACAGTGTTTATCTGAGTCTTTTACAATCAGTATTTGTTTTGCTGATGGTGAACTTCAAAGAGTGTTTGAAGTGCATCTCATTAACTCATGTTTTTTCCCACGTCTTACTGGGATTTCTGGATCCTTTATTTCCTATATAACTAGTGCAGTGTCTTTCAGCCTCTGTGGATTTATAGACTTCTAAAGGTTTACAGTGACAGGAAATTTGAGTTAGTAATATGCTTTCTTTCCTCAGCTTTCAAGGACCCCTTGAAGACTACCAACCAGGTTGAAAGTTGCTGACCTAGAATTACCAAATACTTCTTACAGTATTCAAGCAAGAGATTCTATGAACTGCAAAGATTTTTGTCATGATTATGAGCAAGCTAGTGAATTATTTTGGTATCCTCACTTAAAGCCCAGTGGTGTGACATGTACATTTCAGTTCTCTTTAATTTGTATAGAGCTTTGAAAGGTGTAACTGCCCCTTTGTAACCTTAGAATTCAACACAAGCTAATTAAATTTTGATCTGACACAGATGATAACAGTGACACATTACTTTCAGTGTTCTTCGGGGAGTGTCTGCATCATACTTTGTTGAAACCCTTCTCTTCCTTTTGTTGTCCAAGTGTTCTTTTGGAACCACATTTCTTTTATGCTGCAGAGACACTTCAGGGGTTTCTCTGCTTCATTTATTTCCTGGTACTAAACTACCTTGGTACTCTTCTGGGTTGTGCTTCACATGTTGAAGCTCCTTGGAACTTAAAAGCTGGCAGCTAGACACTTGCAGCACTGCTGGTGATCATACCACATGCAGGTGGACTCCATCTGTTGTGCCATGACATCAGGCATGTGGTGTTTGAGGAGAGTTATATTGTCAGTTTAGAACCACTAGCTTAAATCAGAATAAATACATACAGTTATAACAGTGACTAATTCAGCACAGCCTTCTGGTGAAATCTGTGGTTGGAATTCACATTGGACCAATTTTGGTAGTACAGAATGGCAGTGCTTCTCTTGAACATAATCTTTCATCAAGGTCTTATTTATACATGAAGTTCTACAAGATACTGTTATGGAATAAGCTATAATCACTCTCTTTCAGGATAAGTGGCTTTCTTTTAGAACAGTTGTATTTTCTAAGCAGAATAATTATTCAAGAATAATGGCTCTTTTATTGAACTTGAGAATTATTCTAGGATATTTTCAGTATAGAAAAATGGTTAAGATTAAGTCTACTGATTATGGTTCATGAGATGAACTTGGATGAGAACCCAGGGAAATGAAGTCTCCCTGAGGGTAGATTCTTTGATTGGATGCTGCAGAGTCAAGCTTGATCTGGCTGTCCTGGCTTCACACACCCCACATTACATTTCCACTCCAGTGCTTGCAGTACCCCAAAACCGAGTGGCATGTCTCTTCTTGGCACTTCCCTAATTAAAGAGTCAATATGAACACTTTCATGGTATTTTATGGAAGCACAGTCAGCCCTTCTGCAACATCTGTGAAAAACCTTCTTAGCTCACCATGTTCATTATGCACAATTCCAACAAAAATTGGTGTTTTGTGTGTGAACATGAAACAAGTCGGCTGTACAGGTGGGAGATTTATTAGGAGGGTTGACAAAAATGCTTCAGAAGGTTTCCTGCTGGTGGATTGGAGTGATTGATGCTTCTGGTGATAATTGTAAACATCACATGGACCGGTGGGTTCTTTCTGGAGCAGAACACCTGATGTGTTCTGTTCTCAACTGCACCATTTTATAGACCAACAACAGTCAAGAGTGACTTGTAAACCTCAGCATGAAGGTGTAGATACTCACTGAGCTGTATAATTTGCATTGAGGCACTAACATCAGAACACAAAGGTGAGTGAGGCTCTATCAGAGTAGAAGTGGCTTGCAACTGTGGTGTCTGTTCCAGATCTACTTGACAGATCCTTAGAGAAAGGAAAAATCCTGACATGTGGATGCCATCGCAGTAGTTCTTGGCTTAATAAACTTGGTTTGAGATTGGTATGTGGATTGACTTTAACTTGAGAAGTGAGGGAGAAAAATGAAAAATATTTCTGTGGTTTTCATACACAGTAATACAGTGGAAGACAAATACTAAATGCAGGATTCAGCAATTAATAGAGTACTACTATGTGGAGGATAGTCTAGCAAACAGCAGGAAAACACTGTACAGCTGAAACCCCTCCACTGTTCTAATTTGGCAAAGAAAACTGTGGTCAGTAGGAAACAACAGAGATTATTATAATTCCCTGGGTCTTAATTCCCATATACAATGGAGGCAATTTAAAACCAAGTAGTACAGAAATCATATAAACAGATTGAAATAGCAGCTGTTCCTCAAACAGAGGATTTAAATTAGTAGACTGGAAGTACAAGCTGACCAAAAAAAAAGAAAAAAAAAAGGCATAACTTGAAGCTCCATGGACTTGTGATGAGATGCTATGCAAGTAATCCTCCCAGTGTTCAAAAAAACCCACTAGTTAAAAATGGAAATGGCAAGGTCGTATTGTGTTGGCAGTCCATAATTGTAATCTCAGTACACAAATTTATAGGGTATATTTTGAAGGTAAGTAAAATAAAAACCATGGAAAGTGGGATCAAATGCATTGTGATTTGACTAAAGTGGAGTACAGTAGATTGTGTACCTATCCTTGAGAATTTTATGGTTTTATTTCTAATTAAAGGGTCAGCCAAGGATTTGCTCCAAGTCTAACATATCTGTGGTTTAGTAAGGCAGTTCCTGTACTGGAACTACAGTAAATCTGGTTAATTTCTAAAGAATTAGAACAAAATCAGGTAAAGAGTGGGTGAAGTCCTGGATAAAGGAAAGAATACAACATTATTGGCATCTGGACTTTGTCAAAAAAGAGGTCATTGGACTTCTCTAAAAAAACAGTTCTGGAACGGGTTGATTAATACTATTTACACTAATGACTGGTAAGGGTGCACTGAATAAGTTTGCTGAGGATGTGACATTAGCTTTGTCATTGCAGAGAGAAATCAAAGTATTGCAAAAGAATTGAATTGCTCTGAAAGTGACTGGAGCTATAGAAATGAGAACTTAACAGTACAAAGTGCACTTAGTGACTAATTACACTGAGTTCAGTAGATAAAACGACGGAGGAGGAGAGAGACCTGAGGTTTTGGTTGATTGTAGGTGATTAAGCCATCAGTACATGAGTCTGTGAGAAAAAAATTAGTTCTAGGATGAGATACAAGATGCTTAACAGCAGAGATAGCAAAATATTAATATGAGTGTAGAAGAAGCTAGATATATAAGCTGGAATAGTTTAAAATTTGCCTTTTAACTAGCATAGTAGCCTAGAGCACTTGATAGTCGGAGCAGGGGAGCATTTTATCTAAGAAAATCTGCAGTGTGGAGTCTTTATCAGGGCTTTATCAGTTTGCATCATGGAATGAAATCCTCAGTGTCTGTCTTACATGGTAGAAACACATATCTACTGAATGTACACACCTCTACTGAATTAAAAAGGAATTTGATTCTTAATGTTCATAACCTTTCCTATCCTGTCACGTCCCAACAAGAGCTTTCCCCTTCAGCAATATCCCTGGTGGAGCATCTCAAACGTGAACTGTCTTGCAAAACATAAACAGGTGAGACCAAAAGTGGTGAGGAGCACACTGCATGCTGCCCTTTGCTGTCTTTGCTTGTAGAAGACCACCGTGGGAGAAAGGCAGGGGATCCAAATATCAATTGTTGTTTCATCGTGTGTCCTCTCCCCTGTGCTCAGGAGCAGGTTCTGGAAGGGCTCAGTGCTCACGAGCTTTTGCAAATACTGTTCCAGAAACCTCACTGTTCTGAGAAAACTTCAAGCTCTTGAAGCACCTTGTCTAAGGCTGGCTTTTTAATGCAGGCATCCACAAGAGAGGAAGGATTTCTTCAGCAGTCAGAGCCTCTGGTAATGGAATTCATATACCCCTGAAGATGCATCTGGTTCAGAGGCAGCATTCCTTAGATTTCTCTCATTGGGAAGTAGGTGTGGAGGGTCTCAAACTGATTCAGTGCTACTCATTGTGCATATTTTAATTCTTTGGGGTGAGATCTGCCTCTAACATGAAATTATTCCAGGAAAATTCTCTATATGATAAATTCCTATGCTTCCTATGATCACAAGCGATCACTGCATTTATGTCTGTGCCAATCTTTTTTTTTTTTTTTTTTTCTCTGAGGATGTCTCCCATCTACTGATGGTGTCTACATCTAGTTATCAGCATTGGTAAAGAGATGGTAATCTATGCAGCTGCCTGGCACATCATGTCTTGCCACTGGCTGGCTCCATTCCTCAGGCTCTGCAGCCTCCAGCTATGATGCCTCCAGCAGCATAAGCTACATCGCTTGCCTCTGAAGAATAGCTTCTAGAGGATGGAGTAAACAAGGAGACAGAAGGAGGAGCTGTCTTCCTTCATGTGTAACCAAGGGATGTTAGCAACCCTGCATAGGGAGCGTTCTCACAACTCTTAACTGGGGTTGCTGGAGATACTATTTATGTCTGAGTCCTCCCTGCAAATGGCCTTTTGAAAGGCAGCATCTGCACTGGGTCTTTCACAAGAAAATGAATGCCTGTGTTGGACTTCGGCTGCCTGTTAACCACAAGATACATTAAGTTGTCTAAATGAGGATAAAAGATGCTTTTGATTGATAAAAAGACTGAAAAGGAGGAAAGATGGCCAATTTTGCACTATAGGTGCATCCTGCAAGCTTACATTTGGATTTTATTATTCATGCATTTAAGAAAAAAACTAATTATTTCCAAATTCTGCAGGGAAGCCTAGGTAACCTCAGTGCCAAGAGACTTGGTCACTGCAGTTGCAGAAGTTAGAGTGCTGATGTGAAGGCTTGAAACAGTATTTCCATTCTGATACCGTTTTTTATTATTTTTCCCTTTTTGTATGTGAATGGGATATCCAGGATGACTAACAGCATTAAGTGAAAGTTGCCCTCATAAAATTCCGCTTAATTTGTCTGTGATTCCTAAAGATAAATGTTGAAAGCTGCTTTAAATCTTCAGTTATTAACAAGTTCATTTTCCTCACCCAGTTCTTCAAGATATACTGTAGCATTGACTACTTAGTGACATTTATTTCCCACCAAGAGAATGGGAACTTTGTACAGAGCTCTGTGTTAAGAAATCATAGCCTGGTATTTACCAGTTTGTGTACTGCATCACTGGCCATCTGCAGGTCCTAACTAGTTCTCAGTTTCAGTAGCACTCTTTGTAAGAGCACAGCCATGTGCTGTAAAAACAGTTACCAAATGCTTCACTTCCATCTATTGGGATCACACCTGCCACCTTTTCTTCCTGTACTTTTTTCTAATTCTGTCTTCAAAAGCAGTTAAATTTCATGCAAGCAATTATTTTACTAGCTGCCTACTGCATGTGGCTCACTCTTTCATTGTTTCAATATATCTTCTTTTTTCTATTTGTTATATTATTCTCTTTAAGGATAAAAGTTACACTTAGAAGACAATATTAGTCAGTTTTAAGTAAGTCTTTCTTTTTGAAGAATGCTGCTAAGTTGACTTTTTTGCCCTTTTGTAATTTCCTCTTTTTTTTGGTAATGTATTAAAAAACAGGTGCGAATGACTCAAAAAAGTTAACTTTAAAAAAAAATTCTAAATGAGTGCAACTAGCTGCTATGTCTGGCATATTGCTTACTCCGTAATTGCGCAAGTACCCTTGGATATTTTATAAGTGGAGACTTCTGAGAAGAGAGTTCAATATCTTGTCCACTTTGAAAGATCATTGATTTTTGTCGTTAGCCTCACAAACGAATAGACCTTTTTTCATTCTAATACCATTTTCCTCATGTTTATTTTTAGAATGTCTTTTCCCTCTCTTGCAGCATGAGTTCTCCGGCTGTCTTATAACCTTCCTTGTTCACTTGTTTACTTCCTTGGCTTTCCAATAAGATTTTCTTTAATTTTCCAATCTTTAATCCATATTATTTGTGGAGTTTTATTTGGTGTCCCTTATGCCTGGTTTTTTCCAGCAGGACTCTGCTAATGAATCGAGCTAGCAAATAAAACAACCAATTATTTTTTTCATTTTCTTTCTCTATTTTAAATCCTTCTGCAAATGGTCTTAATGTCTACAAACTGTGAGTAATTAGAGTAATAATTGCAATTTGGGGCTCTTGATGATTTTTTTTTTCTTTTTTTCCTTTTTTTTTGTGGGGGGTAGTTTCCCCTGTATGCTGAACAGAATACTTTTTAGTTGGATAATTTCAGAGCTGCCGAAGATTAAAAATATAAAACTTTACTTACCCTGTGGATCTCATTGAGATTTCACCTAATCAAGATCTTGGTTCTTGAGCTTGGCAGCTTTGTGTGTGCACATTCCAATGTTCTATTAAAAATAAGCATTTGCCGTGCTTGCTAATTTAAAACATTATTTTGACGTTGCTTTCTCCTGTTCTAGATGCACTTTCCTGGTTTAGTTTGCTGGTGTAATATCTACAAAACAAGTCTACTTCATCAGTGTCAGTTTCTGCTAAAACAGTAATGAAAGTTCAAATATGACTAAAGAGTGACTTTGGCTCTGAACAGTTGTAGCAATTTAAGATGTTTTAAGGCCTTAGAAGGCGTAAGCAACTTGCACTCCTCCTTGTTTTTGCCTAAATTGTCTAAACTGCTAGAAGAGCTGATAGATCATAAACAGCCTAAGATATTCTGAGGGTTCAAAGCTTATTTGGGGTATAGTCTGCCTGTAATCACTTTAAGCAGTTAAAAAGCTTTTAGGTTTTGAGAGGACTTAAGCAAGTTATCCATCTTTAGAGCCGCATGTATGATAATATCAAGGTGAATTGTGCTTGTTTGAAGACCTGGAATTTGAAGTTCTGGAATCTGTTATTTACCTTCCAGAGATATCCCTACCTAGTGCTTGGTGTGGTTGTAGCCAGATACAGAGGATACATACCATGGTATACTGGCAAGATTTAGTGAGAAGAAAATCAGTGAAAATTCAGGGAATTATTTGGTCCATTTCTGCCTTGTTTATTCCAGGCTATTTGGCCTGGATGCTATGCTCTTTTTCTCATAAACATGATACAAGCTACAACTTCCTATGTCATGCTGTATGTAAACACAGTGTGTTTACATGACAGTAATGTAAAAAATTGATGAGAAAATCTATTTTAAAAACTGTTTTGATGTTTTGGCAGAAAAATGAAGGCTATCTGAGAGAGACTTTCCTTGTCCTAATTCTCAACACAGGTTTTTCTGTGCAGACTTGCATTCCTTAAGGGCAGCACTCTCAACCTCAGTATTTGTACTTGAGTCCCAAGATAATCGAATATCCACACTTACATGCTAAACTCTTTTATTTCTGCTCTGTCATTATCTTAGTGCTTAATTTCCATTTGTTACTCCTGTTGAATGTGTTGGAAGACTGATTCTTAATTGAAAACTTCTTCCATGTTATATAAGACAAATTCCTCTTAATGCTTTCTGGTGGTGTGTCATCCTTTTCAAATTATTTTATGAGTCTGCTTATCTTCTACATGCAAACTGTAGGTAGGTTGCGAATACTGACTCCTGGAAGTCACTTAGTTTTTAGCTACAGTGGTCCTGTGGATCAGAAGAAACTATTCTCTTTGTGTTCTTCTTATTGTATTAATCTCTGTTTCCTTTCACTCCCTCTTCTTTCTTTCTGAAGTATCTACCAGCTTAGCTCAGTGATGACTCTCTTCCTTAGCTGAGATACCAAAATTTTGCTCAGGGAAGATGGCTGTCAGGGGTGTGCCTTCTATCTAAATCTTACCCACTGCCACAAGATCATGAACTGGATCCAGCCTTAGGTGTCCACTGGTAGGCAAACTTGTATGTGTTTACATTGTTGAGACAGCAGAGCTACTGAATTAGCTACTGGTGCCACCAGCTTTTAAGGGCTGACCTCATAAAAATGGTGTGAGTTTGAATACAGCATTTTCAAAAATCCTAACATTTGGCCTAGCTGGCAGGACTGCACAATCAAATGAACAGGACCAGTCATCTCGCAAAGTGTTCCAAGCTGAGTTGGCACCCTCCCTGAAGCAGGCACACAGCTACCAGCTGCACCCAGGTGCTTGCCGTCCTGCTTCTGCAGTACCTTGGACAATTCAAGCAGGTGTCAGGGTATGTTTCTGCATGGCTGCTGGTTTTCACACAGGCAAAACTTGCAGGATTCTGGAAAATTAGTGGGTTGTATCAGTGTGAGGAGTAGAAATGAGGCTGCTCTTAGATGCATCATTCATCTCAATGTGATGAACAGGATGATGTCATACGTCATTTAAATATGTAGTTGTCGATCATAAACTGCAGATCTTGTATTCCTTGAATTCCTATACTTGATCTCGTGCTGTTCCCCTGGCTAGTTACACATGGGCTGGTGCCAGTGAAGCTGCCACCTCTTCTTGGTCAAAGGGAGTTACTGCCCTGCAGAATTACTCCAGAAATCCCATTTTGCTGGTTCCATACAGTTTGCACTGCAGCCAGTTTTCACTTGGATTTGTCTCTGCACGTGGTTCATCGCCTGCACAGAAAGCTAAATATTTATGAAGTAGGGCGTTAGAAATTATTGTTTTCCTATCCAGGCAGCTGCTGGGAGTGCCAAACTTCGCCTTGTACTAACAATACCGTTGCATAGCTAATCATGGGAGCTAGGGATGGGCTTGCTGTGCTGATCATCATCACGCTGGCAGAAGAGATAATGAGCTGCTGACAAGGATGCATCTGGAATCTGGCCAGCATTGCATCGCACTGCATGAGATACCGTGTGCTGCTTCTTCCTTCCCAAACCAGGACAATAGATTCCTGTTCCTTAGCATAGTGCCACCTTGCTCTCTTGTAGCTCACTCTATTTCCTTGATACAGTTTGAATGGCTTAAGACGGACAAGTTTACACAAAGGGAAGAAAGCATGTCTTGGGAAATTCAAATCCTTTGTAAACTGATCTGGTTTTGTATGCTTGCATTTAGTGATCTTGAATGGACAGTATATTTGAGAAATCAGCTTTAGGGGGTATTTTCTTTTGTGGGGGAAGCAAATTTGGCAGCATGAAAATCAGGTGCATTGCATGGCATCACTGTGCAGCTTCCTTTCTGTGTTGGGCTTGCCACAGTCTTCATTCTGATAATGAGGTTGTGCGGATATTTTTAGATGGGATTGCAGGCAGCAATGTAATCAAATTTAATTTGATACTATAGCAAACAAGTGGGCTGCTGTTGGGCCTTTCCATGTGGCAGGATTTGAAGGAGGAGAGTAGTGCATTTGCTCATTGCTGCTGCCTTCTTCAGATTTCACTTAAATCATCCTGTGATGATATAAGTGAAAAGGTAGTGAGTGCTATTTATGCCTTCCTGGACATGCATACACTGCTTGCAATTTATAGGTTGTTTTGTCTTGCTGTCATGCTCCAGAGCTGTATTGTTATGGTAGAGTTGGGGAATTTTCATCCTAATCCCTCCTCCCCTTCAACTCCCAGTTTTGGATATGCCAGCTGGAGGGGTTACCCAGATGTCTGAATCTGTTTGTGCTGATCTGTGCTTTGTCAATTTACCCTTCAAATACTGGTTAAGCAAATGCAGTAAATTGTATTTCATCTGTCTTGTCATTTGTTAATAATGTTGTCATTAATTCCTAGTACTTGGTCCTAGTTTCTTCCTGAAGACATAACTGAGCTGTGTAGGTAATACCTCTGTGTAGAGGGAGAAGCTTGCTAAGTTGTTGGCTCTTGGTGCTTAACACGCTCCACTCTGAATCCTTATTTGACTTTCAGCAAAGCCTGCAAGTCTGTGCCCTTCATCCTCTCCAAGCTTGTTAATAATGTGAGCTGGACACAAGCGTGAAGGAAAAGTCCATCTTAGAACAGATCCCTGCTGGGAAATCCAGGCTGTGAGCAGCTCTGCATGTAACAAAGCTAATGGAAATTTCCAGGGAGGGCTTAGAGAGCTTAGTGACAACCATAAAAGGGAAGAAAGTAAGAACTTGACTAAGTGGACTTCACTGTCCATGACTGACACAGTGCAGAGAATTGCCATTTTTCACCCTAAAGCCCTGGGCAACAAATGTCCTTTTTACTGCATCCACATCCAAGTGGCTCCATGCTACACAGAGCTTCTACCTTATGCCTTGAAAAATGTAAAGCGCTTCTAGCATTTCTATGTCTAGAGTTTGATGAAGCAAAAGTTAAATGCTTACATTACCTGAAAAATATTCATTTCTCCAGTGTAAACTCTGCTTCTTTGGAATGAATCGTCAGGCCTTGATTTGCGAATCTCCTGGGAAACGTACTGTGAAAGGCTGCTCATTTACAAAATTCAAGCAGTATTTTGCAATGAGAGCTAAAAAACCTTTAGGCTTTCTGAAAAGGGAGATTGCACGATTTTAAATAGGTGTGGCTAAACCAGAGTAAGTCTTAAGCTTAATTGAAAATCTGATTTAAACCAAGGTAATTGTGGTTGTCACACACATCTTGTTGTGTACTGAAGTTAGTTTAAGGTGTGATTATGTGAAAGTTTCTGATGCAAGCATAGTGTTAAAACTGGCATTTAGCCCACACAATAGCATTATTTCTTGGATGAAATTTTGATTAATTAAGAAGAGAAATTACAATCTTCATATAAAAGTTAGTGCCCAACCAGTGCCCTCTGTTAAGTTCAGGTGTATGTTCTCCTCACTGTATCTTGATGCAGTCTGAAACATCTCTTCTGTAGGTTCAATCAATTATCTAAAGGCTGGAAAACCTAATCAGGGCAATCTTGATACTGATCTTAGGGCTGTGAAGAGACCAATGTGGATTCCAGTTCAGAGATACACAGATGCATGTAAAAGAGGACAAAGATGGTGCTGAGGGCCTTATGGGTTTTGCAAGAGGTAGAGTTGGGAAAGGGTAAATTGTGTAGCTGGCTAAGGGAAGAGACTGCTGAAAGGTAGCAGTGAAGATGCTTGCTGCTGCAGGGAGTGCCAGCTGTTTATTCTGAGCCACTTCTTTTACCCAGCAGGGAGACACACTTAGACCAAACTAAAAAGCCAGGTTAAAGTGGTGCTGAGAATGTTGAACTCCCATCGTGGCCAAGTGAAGTGGCCTTGGCTTAAGCCTGTTTATCAGTGTTCCCAGAGTCAACAGCTGGAGCAGTGGCACCATCTGCCACAGGTTCTCCTTCTAGGGAAGGAAGGCAAAGTCCTTGATTCTCTGGCAGTAAAGGAATAGCTAATAGGATCCTGGCAGCAAAGCTCAGTTGATAAATGGCAGTGTTTAAAACCAATATGAAAAGTTATGCATGAAATTGAATGCCTGTTGATTTCACCATGTGCAAACCGACAGCATGGAGTTAGAGTGGACTTTGCTGTCCAGCAACCCAACTGTACAGTAGTGAGACTCTGCAGAATAAGCAGGAGCATGGTCAGGAGCTTTTCATCTGGTGTACTGCATGTCAGCTTGGTACCGTGATGGTTTTGTACAAGTGAAATTGAACCACTCAGAGAAGTGTGTGTGCAGGAGCTGGACTTTCTGCATAGAAGAGGAAGATGGTGTTTGGGGGAAGACAGGAAATACAGTATTGTCAGCTCCCATCTTGTCCTGGGGGAAAGCTTTGTGGTCTTCTGATTTCTTGTCTTGGGAGCTGGCAAGCTGGCAAAGACAAGTAAGGCACACATTGGCAAGGAATACCAATCATGTATGTAGCTGTGGGAGACCTGACCTGTTCTTTGGGAAGCATGAAGATGTGTGGAAGGAGAGGGAGAAGATCACAGGTCAGCTTAGCTCTGTTGTGTAATAGCTGTAGATACCAAGCACACTAGACTTTTTATGGAAATTTTGACTGCGAGGTCAGAAAGTCTCTCTTGCCTAGAAACTGTGCTGCTTCACAGACAGCAAAGTGTGACAGCTAAGCCTCAGCCACTATATTAGACAGGAGATGGACCAGCCAGGGGGACTGGCACAGTTCTAGTGACAAGTCACCATCTGTCAGTAAACTCAGAAACCTTTGTAAATCGACATCTCACTGGCAGCTGCTTTCTTGGGGTATAATGCAGAATGGGAGTAGCTCAGCACAAAACATAAAAAAGCAGTGGCTAGTTACTTCTTGTAGCCTCCATGTGTGATTTTGTTGACCTAATTTTGTTCATCTCTCACCTGGGTCCTAACCTGGGGTGCTGTCATCCTGGCAGCCTAGCCCCAGGCCTGCAGTACACACTGCTTCCCCATTGCAGCATGTCTGACCTGCGGCATCCTCTAAGCTGGGGGTTTTTGCCAGTTCTACTGAGGCATCTCTTTACAGGGACAACAGTTTATATATATAAAACATCTCATTTGTGCCTGAGCCTTACCCATCTACCAACTATTTCCTGTGAATCCTTCCTTCAGATTATGGGACTACTCCTAGTTCTGAGACTATCTGCAGGGTGATGGAAGTCCAGCTCTTCAGACACAGTTCCCTTGTGTTTACACAGGTCTTATTTTGTTGGTTTGGGGTTTTTTCCGCACCCACCACTTGCCTTGCTGTGACCACTGCACAGCACTCCTAACTCTCCACCCAGCACCATCAGGTGTGTGCAGTCCATCAACCATGTGATGGTACACAGCATCATTTCAAAACTCCCAGGCCAGCTCATATGAGCTGTCAACATGCTATGGCAAAACACTCCAGGAAGTGCCTTCCATGGTAATGCATCCCCAAGTGCCTCTGAAGGTGGAACACAGCATTAGATGGAAGATCTCTGTGCTGCCTTGGAGTGCATAGTGAGTGCCTGTCCTGTGACATTCCTGTATGGCACAGAGTAAGCTGGATTCACTCTCTCCCTCTTCTTGGTGGGATGCGTACTTTGCAGCATTATGGTGGTTTTGTTTCTGTGATTGCCTGTTGTCTTCAGCAATGGTTGATAACCTTGTCTGTTCCTGTGAATAGTAAGCCCTGATTTGGTGAATCTTTTGGGAAAATGCTCTGTGAGAGCTTTCCAGAGCATTGGCTGTTCCATTATACTTAGTAGCATTAGATGTAAATTTCAAGTTTAGACTTTTCAGACACACATACTGTTGATGCAGTACAAGCTCTTCTGTGGAAACTTGTTAAAATATCCTCTACATCTGTCCTTGCTCCACAGTGGCTGTCAGTGAGAGGGATGTATAAAGATTATTTATAGGTAGAATGAGAATCATTTGCAAAGAAATTAAATGTTGAATAAGCTACTGACCATTACCTAGTGCAGGAAGTGCTTGCAGACACCACAGGGAGAATTTGCCTTCCCATTCCAATTCTTTGTTTGGTTACTTGGAGTTAGGGTAACCTGATTTTATACACACAGTTATATGTCTTCATTTCCTGAAAACCTCTCTACTCGTGTTGCTGTGTCTTGGTGCTAATACTGAATTGAAATTAATGGAATATTCCAGAGTAATCTGGTAATACAGCACTCTATATTTGCAAGGTTGTTTATTGTGATGAGCCCTTTTAACAAAAATGTGAACTGAGCTAGATCTGCACTGTCTCTAGGGCAGGAATCAACACTATTCTTCATGCTGTGGGGATGTAATGTGTGCTGGCTTGAACAGTGTCCTGTCATGCTAATATTTTTTCCTTCTTTGGCATTTTAAGGGCCTTAAACTCTGGAGTTGAGTACCACTGGGACCAGCTGAATGAGAATGTCTTCACTGTGCATTCCAGCAGCAGGAATACTGAGCGGCCTGGGTGAGTCTCCTGGGTGTTGGGTTAGAGAGACCTGACCCTTTGTGCTGGTTTTGTTAGATCTGAAAACACCACTTCTTTGTTCCCTTACCACTGGCAGCTTTAAATATGCAATTTTCTCCCCCTTTGACGTTGCCTAGTTGGGTCACCTGGCCTTCTTCCAGCAAGTAACATTCAGTGCCCAAAAGTGCCAGTATTAATAATGTACATGTGTCATTCAGGACCCCAGTAGCAGCTGTGGGAGGAATATGTGGGGCTTGATGCATCAAAAACACCATGTAAAGCAAATGGCCTTTGGAGGGTAACTGAAGAACAGAGGAGTTCACAGAGAAAAGGGCAAATCTGTGGTACTGACCTGGTGACTGATGTTCATCTTTTTAATTGCTGGTCATGGGACAGTTGTTTCTCAGTAATAAACTCTAAAAATAAAGCTAAAGCCATAAAAAAAATGAAACAGCAATGTCCCCATTAGCTGTTTCAGTCTATCCAGTGATGCACATGTTGTTGTTCTAAACACAAGGGTGATGCTGCAGTCCGTTGCTTCTTGCCATAGTGACAAATACTCCTCCATAAGCCAGCTGTTCTCCGCAAGAGGGTGATAGTTGTGTTTCTGAGTTGTGAGCTTCAGCATACCAAGGAAGTTGTGGGCTTGTCTATGGGGAAAATGTCTGGGCTGTCCTACAGCCTTGGTCTGACTGTGGGTGAAAAATAAGCAGTAGAGATTCTTTACTCTGCTGTATGAGTGGATATTGCTACTACTTAAGTTTTTGACGGGACATACTCAGTCTGGTACAATGGCAGCTTGAAGGCAGAAATACTGGTCCAGAATGAACTAGCTCAAAGAGAGAGCAAAAAAAAGTGTAACAGGTTTCAAAGCCTTATGAAGAAAAGATTGTGAATGAGGCAGTCTTTCCTTGAATCTCTTTACCATTTCCAGAACTTAGGGTTCAGTTTAGAAAAGAGTGTTGCGCCATTGTCAAGATTCAGCTGTAGTATCGTTCACTTCAGCTGTTCCAGTCTGAGAAGCTAATGAGCCTTGAGGTGCTTCCTGTTGTTTGCTTTTGAGAATACAGGATTTCTCTTGTCTGACTGGAATGGGCAGAAATGCCTGCTGGAGTGCATTCATGTGCAACACTGACAATCTAGGAAGTCCAGAGGAGGAAAAGGATACAGGCTACATCCGTAGGAGTTAAAACTGCCCCACTGTGCAGGAGGTTTTGTGTGTGTTTGTGCTTCTGCACTGCACGTTGTGTTGCCTCCTCAGTGCAGTGACTCCAAGACAGTTGTTCTGCAGGCTAAATGATGCTGCAGGGGTATCTCTCTGTGCCTGTAAGGCACGCTGCTTCTGTGGAAGGGTGAGTGGAATCTAAGACTCCGTTGGCTTAAAACTCAAGAGACCAGCATGTGTAAATGAGTGCAGGTCACAATTCCTTTCATCCCCATCCTCACAGTAGCAAGCAAGTGCCTGGTTGAAGTGGAGCCAAGAAGAGCCTCATGTTCGTGTTTCAGTCTTGCTTGGGCATGTTGCCTCCAATGATCCTGGTCTTACTTATTTTTCTCTCTTTTCAGAACCAGCAGAGCTACATGGAGGACAGACAGGGACATGGGCCTGATGAATGCCATAGGCCTACAACCCCGAAATCCCCCCACCTCTGTGACATCACAGGGTACCCAGACCTTGGCGCCTCAGCTACAGAATGCCGAGACTCAGACAGAGAGGGAGGTACAGGAGCAGGAATCCGCCTCTGCAGGGACTGGTGAAGGTAGGAGATCAATCAGTGGTTTATCTGACAGAGCTTACCTGGTGATTTAGGAGTTTCCACATATGTTCCACATCCTGTCAGTGCATTTGGATACTCCTTTTTTCTCTTCAACAAAGATTTCTCCAGCCTAATTTGCCTGTAGCCAGGTGTAGATGATCAAGAGAGTGAATCTCTGGCCATATGAATAGAAAAGTTGTCTTTTTCACATGCTTTGAGAAAGTAAAATTAATTTTTCTCCAGATCATTGAGTCTTTGTAGAATCAACTGTACTGCCTTCATTCTTCACACGTCTCTTGACCTCCTAACCGTCAGTAAGGCTGCAAGCTGCTGAGAGTTACCATTTCTGCCTCTGTGTTAAGGGTTCAGCTTGGTCCTCCAACTTATGCTAAATGTCTGCAGGCTTCGCAACATTTGGATACAAAATAAAATACTGTAAATCACTCCTCACAAAGCAGCCTTGAGCATTCTGTTTAGTTTGATTGATGAGGTACCTGACGAGTGCCCAGCACAGCTGTACAAAAATGTCTCTAGTGGTTAGCAGTCCAGGAAAACTTGCCAACATGTAAGGAGCTGGAAACAGCTACTGTGCAATTCCTGTATAATGATAAAGTCACTAATCTGTTGAAAACATGTTGATTTATCCAGGCTTCTTGTCTCAATACTGTAACACTGTGCTTTCATTCAGATCTGAAGGCTTGGCTAGGTAGGGGTTGGGCAGTATATACATAGGAAAGACAAGAGAAAATCAAGGAGACAGTTTTGCAGTTGTTGGTTCATGATGAACCTGCTTGGCTTTGGAAGGCAGCCCACAACGTGCCTGTGTGCGTGTTTGTTCTCTGTCACTCTGAAAGTTACTTTTTGGTATGTGACTCTTGCACAGTTTCTGCTGTGTAGTATCCAGCATGTGTGATACGGCTTTGTGCTTCTCTGATCTCAGCTCTTCTGTACAAAGTTAAGTGGGAAATTCCTGCCCACTGGGGTTTCCGTCTGCTTATCTCAGCAGAGCTGAGATTAACCTCCCTGGAAGGTTAGTACAATTGAGGGCGTGTGAATACGACTGGAACACAGACTGTCTGGACAAATGCTGAACTCATGGGAACTGGTTCTTCCACTGAATGTGGTACACAGACTGAAAACATGGTACAGCGCGGGACCTTCTTCATCAAGACCATGACGGCTAATGCTGGAGGCTTTGGGAGTCCCTTAAACCAGGAGAGTTCTTCAACACTGCTTCTCCTCCTGCTGTTCTGCAATCATCTGACAGTTTCTTTATCATGTTCTTTCTAGCCTTTCAACTACCAGATCTAGATCATGGGTTTTAACTAGACTGTTAATGAGATGGGGAAAGGGCTATTCTTTACCAGTGCCTTGGCAGGATATCTCTACAAAGAAGCAAAACATGTAACATTTGGAAGAAAGGGAGTGTAAATAACAAGCCTAGAACAGGTACTTCTCTTCGTCTCCCTTTCTTGCTTGGAAGAGGATTGGCAAGTTCCACATCTGGTGTGATTTTCATCTCGGACATTGACTTACTACATGTCCCCTTGCAAATGGCCACAGCTGCAAAATGGGCTGTCACACTCCTGTCACCTATATTAGGGCCTGTAGAACAAAGGAGTTACTGTAGTTTACACATGTGCACCACAGATGAGCCAAGACGTTTTACCTTGTTGTCGGTCACTTCCTAGAACAGTTGCATCTGCAGTGAAAATTCCTGTGTAAGAACTCAAGAGTAACTTGAAACAGGGAACTGTGAAGACAATAACGGTCAGGAGGATGAAGGATCAAAAAATCAATAGTAATCCATGACAAAAGAATAGTACAAAGACATGACATGAAGCAAAAAGACAAATTTTCTTCTGCTTTTGCTAACACCTTAGCCAGCTAGCCAGGTACTTGTGGCAGCAGTGGTCTGGCTCATCTAAGTCTTGTGCTTCACATTACACATGAGCATTACTGGCTGCTTGTGACAGTAAGCCAGCTGTTTTCCCAGCATCACCAGCTCTTGTGATGCACATCCAGTGTGTTTCAGCAGGCAAGATTAGGTGCTGTGGTGCTTTTCTGATGGCTAAATTGCTCACTGTATCTACCGTAATTCTGCCTGATGGAAGGGAAACTGTGTTTCCTAATAGCATGATCTAGATGTCAGGGGCAAAAAGGCAAAAAAAGAAAAAAAAAAGAGGAAATGTGCTACCAGTAACTTGGGGTGTGGCCCAGGGCAAATTATGAATCATCTACCAAATGGGAATAAATCTTCCCATAGTACAGCACACCTGGGGCTGTGGAGATTAATTAGTGTTTTGTATGGGGCTTTGAAGATTGAAATCACTTTGTAAAGGCTTAGCAGCATTATCAGCAGCAGAATGGATAAATCAAGTGTGATTCTGAGTAATGTAAAGTGGTTTAGTTATCACCCTGCCGTGAGGGGCAAAAAAGCCCAAAGCTACCAACTGACCGACCAACCAAAAAAAAACCTCCTTGTATGTTTAAAAAAAGAAAAAAGAAGAAAGACTAATGCTACCCTGAGAGTAGGTTTCTGTCCTCTGTCCTGTCAGCCCTGCTGTTGTGGGGAATTCTGGCTCAGGGCATTTCTTGCAGATATGTGCTTACTGTACAAAAAAAAAAAAAAAAAGTATGCAGAATTGCATCAGAAATCTAATTAAGTTCTGTGCGGGTATAAATAGTTTCCTTTTCTCATGCAAAGCTCTGCGGGGACTTTGCTGCTCTGATTATCTTTCTACCTCCTTTGGAGGAATGCGTATATGATGACTTTATTAGAAGTGAATCCCTCTAATGTCTGAATCTCTCTGTTTTGCAGCAGTTAATAGCGGACTTGTGAACTCTGCTCCCACGCCACACATAAAGGAAAGGTAGTTCAAGTTGAGAGAAAACTAGGAGAGGTACCAAGAAATGCTTAAAACAGTGTTTGAGCTGTCTCCTGTTTTCTTTTAAGCTGACAGACGTAGTGGAAATAGTGATAGAGTTGTAACTTTGAGGCACCCTTAATTAGAAACAATCTGTTGGGCGTTATACTATGTTTTCCTTGCAAATAGACAGGCATGATGGGAGTGGGATCTGTATTCAGCTGGCATATTGAATCTCACTTAAAACCCAACAAAAATTCCTAATGAGATTTAATGGCCCAAAGCTTTAATCTTTAGAAATTGTAATTCCCGGTCCAGACTGGGTCAGGCTGTGGGTGCCACTTGTTCAGGCTGTTGGATCTTTGGAGTACAGTGCAAGGGGCAGTAACTGCAGGGTCTGCAATTGTGCCAAACTGCTGCAGGGTGAGGGAGAGGGACTTCTGCAGAGCTGCAGGACACCTGTTTGATAGTAGGCCCATGCTGTCCCCTGGCTGTTGAGAGTATATCAATACATCTTTCAAGTAATCCAGTTGTTAAAGTGAAAAAAAAAACAACAACAACAAATAACTGAAGAGCAATTGGCATCTCATTTCCTATCATCTGCATTGTCTTTGGGGCTTCAAATTCAGGTAGCTAGCTCAGTCAGTGCCTGTTGTGCAAGTAAGCACATGTTATGAGTTACTGAAATTGGAGCCATCAGAATATTTGCTGTCAGTGGATTGCTACTTTGCATGTCTTTGGGAGAGCAACATATTGACTACTGTCATGCCATATACAGTTTTTAACTTGTTGGGTTGAAGTGTTTATCACCAGCCAGTACAAACTTCCATTAGTTCCAACAACTTTCAGAGGTTGCAGCAGATTTTTTTGAGAGGGAAGAGGGTTGTTAAATGAAGGCTTGGGTTTGTGAGATTCAGTCTGTTCAAACTA
The DNA here is from genome assembly GCA_013399915.1 of Illadopsis cleaveri. NCBI lineage: Eukaryota > Metazoa > Chordata > Aves > Passeriformes > Timaliidae > Illadopsis > Illadopsis cleaveri. The sequence continues at coordinate 472,038 of VXBB01012322.1, forward strand.
TTGGTAGTGAAAAGACAGCACATACAAGCAAAACTTTCCTGATACAAGCAAAGCCTCCTGAGGATGTCTAAGGAGCACTTAGAAGCAATCAGTGTGCCTGCATGTGATGTAACTTACTTAATGTGAGACATTAGGAACACGTGTAGAGGGGCTGCTTGGGCAGGAATACTCTGTCCCCAGCCAAGCCTGATGAATGCTAACAAGAAGAAACATGTTGTTTTATGTTAGCTGAACACGTTCTTGCAATGCTGTTGTCAGATGTGATGTGACTTTCATGCAATTAGTGTAGAAATGGGAACTGGGACACCAGGGATCAGCTTCCAGATCTGCCTCTCATTCTCCAAGTAAAAACGTGGGTAGATCCCTTAGCCTTTCATCTGCCCATCCATCTGTAAAATCTGCATCGTATGTCCTATAGAAATTTTGGTTTCTCTTTAAAATCCTTTGAAAACCAATAGCTAAAAAATAGACTTAGGTTCTAGGAGTATATACTATGCAAGCCTTTACTGCGTGATCTACTCCAAGTACTTGGGTCTCTTGGGATTAAATTATGTGGGCTACTTTTAAACTCTCATTACAAAAGTAAGTTTCACTCATATGAATAGCCAAGGTGAGATATTACTAAGAAATTTTTTACAAGTTAAAAGAGTTGTGTCTTTTCTGAGTTTTGTGGAGTTGCTTGGATTAACTGCCTCAGAAAAGAAGTGTGAACATATTTCTGTGCTTGGTTGGAAAGAAAAGTAACTAGTAGTATTTCTTGTGGCATTAAGGGAGATATGATTATTCATAGCTGTTTATACTGTGGTATGTCCCTCCCTTTTCTATTCTTATGCAAGGGGTGAATTAATGTAAAAATATTGATATTTTTATCTTTGAGCATCTGCATTAGTGGGTCAGCTCACACCTCAGAGCTATTATTTCATGTTCTCTGAAGACTTAGCTATCTCTGCAATGCTTACTGTTCTAATTTTGAGGCTTTGTTTGCAAACATGGTTCCTAACTACTGCTGGTTTTAGAAAGAGGAATGTTGAAAACAGAAGAAAGTTCAAGACCAATGTCAATATATTGCACAGATACAGGGGAGTCTGATCTCATCCTTGCTTCTGTAGACTTTGCATTTCATCAGGAGTGTGCCATCCATGCCCAGAGATAAACAAGTTATACTACCTATAAGTACTTCAGAGTCCACTTCATTTAAAAGTGGAAATACCCTGCCTTATGCCCAACTCCATCAAAAGTTTGCAAGATGTTTTGCCTGTGTAGTTTTCTGTGTCTTGCTGGAGTGGTGTAGAGGATTTTTGAAAACAGATACATTAGCTAGGGATTATTTAGTTAAATGTTTGAGACAGCTACATTGACAGAAATCCGCTGGTCTTTGGGATAATTGCTCTCAAGAGTAATGTTTTGTTCTCTGTTTGGAATAGACAGGAGTTTGGACCTCTGGAAAGGTCACTCTGGTTACAGTAGAAAACATTTGTAGGAGCACAGCACTGCAGCAAGCTGAAATGTGTGTGGTTTACAGCTTTGCTGTTGTTTTGGGTAAGTGCCTGTGTGCCCACCCTGAACCTTCACCAAATGGAAGTCAGCTTACATCACTTGCTCTGAGTACTAATGTAGTCTGCATTGGCAGCCTGGTGAAAGAATGTGTGGGAGTCACCAGGCAGTAGAAACGGGCTGTGTGTGAATCTGTGCTGTAGCTCAGCTCAAGGCAAATGGCACAGCAAGCTTTGCTCTGAACTAGTCAGCCAAAGTCATCGTTGAAACCTGAGAGAGGAAAAGGGGAGGACAGTCCCCAAAGCAGAGGTGTTTGTTGGCTGCTTGAATGGTGAGGCTCACTTCTGGCTCTTGATGGGCTGGGAATTTCCAACATTGCTGTATCTCTGGGATCTGAAGGCTCACGCCTTGCTGATTCCTGCTGTGGCATCAGCCCTTGCCTTCTGAGCAAGCAGATGCCTCAACTGGAAATTCAGCCATGGCATATGGTAATTCAGGGGCAGGGAAGAGCAAGGAGTGATGTGATGAAACACATGTTTGTAATGCTGAGGAGCACTGGCTGGCTGGGAGTTCTTGCTGTTTTGCTGTTCCAGTGCTTCTGTACTGGACTGGTTTGTAGTGAATGATCTATCAAGAGCACGGTACCTGCTGTTTCAGGACTTGTGGAGATAGGACTGTCTGGCATATCCCTAGACCAGGTTGCAAATCTTGGCTTTCTTAAGCTTCCTCTCTGACCTGGCCAGATGGTTGGTAATGAAGTATGACTATGCCCTCAGAAGGAAGTGATGAGTGAATCCAAAACCATGCTTCTCAAACCTTCCACTTAGTTCTGCTCATGATTAATGTTGCAATATCCCTTGGCATGTGTGTTTTTCCACACTGGAGTTTCCAGTATAATAGTTGCCTCTGTCCCCAGTCTTTGTACTGGTCAACCAAGTTCCTAGTTCGTGCATCAACCACATCCTAAGTCATACATCAACCACAACCTGAATAGGATTTCTCTGCTAGAGTTGTGGGTCAGGCTCTGTCCAGGGGGTATTCTTGCTCACTCCTCTAAGGCCATGCTGCAGATTCTCATGTGGTTACAGGTGTCTCTGTGATCCCACTGGTGCTCTAATCAAGGGGATAGGTGTAATGGATATAGCAGGTTTACTGCATTCCTAGCAGAAACCTACTTACTCTACTGGTGAGATTTGAATTTGCCCTTAATGTCCATAATATTTCTACAGGAGGCAGTATGTCAGCAGACTTACTTGAGGATGAAATTAACTTTGTCCAGTGGTGGGGGATGCTGGTAGTGCCTGATGCAAGTACCACTGAGCCCATGAGAAAAGGAAATAAGCTGTCACTGACTGCATGATGTCTCTACAGTGGCATGGTGCAGACTTTGCTGAGTATCTTAGCTCTCATGCTGGATATATGATCATACAATCATTTAGGTTGGAGAACACCTCCAAGATCATCAAACCCAACCTTTGACTGAACACCACTATGTAACTAAATTACAGCACTAAGTGGCATGTCCAGTCATTGCTTGAACAGTTCCAGGAATTGTGACTCCACCACTTCCCTGGGCAGTTAAAATGAGTAACCACTGTCTCAGTGAAAGAATTCTTCCTAATGTCCAACTTGAACCTCCCCATGTGCAGCTTGAGGCCATTTCCTCTTACCCTGTTTCTGGTTAACTGGGAGAAGAGATTGACTGTTATCTGGCTGCAACTTCCCTTTAGAGAGTTGTAGAGAGTGATAAAGTCTCCCCTGAACCTGCTTTTCTCCAGGCTGAACAACCCCAGCTCCCCAGCTGCTCTTCTTATGACTTGTGCTCCAGACCCTTCCTTCACTACCTCCATTGCCCTTCTCTGCAATGCTCAGTGTCCTTTCTTGTAAGTGAGGGGCCCAAAACTTTGCATGGGGTTCAAGGCATGGCCTCACCAGTGCTGGGTACAGGAAGACAATCACTGCCCTGGTCCTGCTGGCCACACTGTTGCTGATACAGGCCAGGATGCCATTGGCCTTCTCGACCACCTTGACACACTGGATCCTGTTCAGCTGCTGTTGCTGCTGTTGACCAGCATTCCCAGGTCCTTTTCTGCTGAGCAGCTTTCCAGCCCCCCTTCCCCCAGCTTGCAGTGGTGCATGGGATTGTTGTGACCCAAGGGCACACTGTAGAACCTCATGGAATTGGCCTTTGTCCATGACCCAGCCTGTCCAGATCCTCCTCAGACCCTTTCTACCCTCCAACAGATAAACTATCCCACCAACTTACTGTCATCTGTGAACTTACTGAGGATGCATTTGAATCCCCTCATTCAAATCATGGATAAAGATACCGAAGTCCACAGCCCCAAATGTTTTTGTTTTCCTAGTCAGTGTGGCTTTTTTTTTTTAATTGTGTTTTAACTCCTCCCTACATCTAGCCTTGTTGACATTTGTGTTCATTTCCTTGGTGTCAGGAGAGCTCATGGCTTTCTCCTCAAATCAGCACTGTGATAGCTTCATAGAGGTGGGAGTGAGATTTATTTCTTTAATAAGAATCAGCAAGATCCCACTGTGGAATTTTTCTAGCAGTTTGTTATTACAGATTGTTCTCCCCAAATGCTCCGGGTAGGGTTTGTAGCAAAAGGAGGATGCTGAAAAACTGAACTGGGATGAACTTCCCTGACATGGTGATTTAATATCCTACATGAACAGTTCTTTTGTGAGATTTTGTTCTCCTAAGGTAATCTTGAGCAGTCAAGGTGTCTGATGATGGCTCTCTCAGAGCTCGCTACAGCCCGATTGTAAAGGGAAGCCTCAAAGATAAGAGTAGACAAAGACTGTAGGTCTTCAGATGTTTTTTTTGTATTCCTCAAAAGATATTATCAGTCAAGGGGAGCAGGAGTCTACACACTTGATCAAAGACCATGTTCTGTAGCTGCTGTCTGCTGTTGGCCAGCTTATGTCCTGCCTAGAGTGGCACTGGGGACATTGCCATCATGTCATCTGCCTACTTCTCAAACAGGTGAAGTACGAAAAGCCATGGGGTTCTTTAACACCACGGGTGAAATGTTTGGTTTACTGCAGTGCGAACTGAGGTTTCTCTTCCTGTCCCCATGGGACTGGCAGGATTGTCTCTATAGCTGTGATAAAGGATCCTGCGTCTTTGACTACCACCCTTTCCCTCATCTTTATGGTCAGATAAGAGCTGCTTTTCCAAGGCTTGGACATGCAAGTCTGTGAGGGTTACCTGTGGAAGTGGCCAAGATTTTCTTGACAGAATTTGGTGCCTTTGCTTGACACTTAACCAAGTGGAAAGTTATGGAAATAAAATACTGGACTCCCTCTGGAATAAAACCTATCTTCTGTCCCAGTACGTGCACACTGTGTGATGCAGCTACTCAACATGCTTTATTTTGTGTCGTAGTTTGCCTTGTGCACCAGAGTTGCTTCTGTTTTCTTTTGCAGGTGAAGGTCCAGAATATGGGGCCAGTGGGGAGGATGCCCTGAGTAGGATTCAAAGGCTGATGGCAGAAGGTGGCATGACTGCCGTGGTTCAGCGGGAGCAGAGCACCACCATGGCCTCCATGGGCGGCTTTGGCAACAACATCATTGTGAGCCACCGGATCCACCGCAGCTCTCAGACTGGCGCGGAGCCCACTGGGGCTGAGGGCACGTCAGCACAGCAGTCCAGCTCTCAGCAGCTGGGCACAGAGCTGGAGGGACGGATCCTGTCAGAGTCTGTGCAGCTGCCGGAGCACGGCCTGAGCCCGCGGACAGCCCCTAGTGGGAGTGAAGGACAAAGCGCCGGTGACCTGGACCTGCCAGAGCAGGCCCAGTCCTCCATGGACACCGAGGGACCAGTTGAATACAGTGACCTAACTAACAATAACCATCTTCCTGACAGTACCAACTTCTATAGTAATGACAGCACCAGTGGGGAGTCGCGGAACAGGTAGAGGTTGAGTTGTGTGTTGGTGCTACCCTTGTACTGCTCAGCAGAGACCTGTACCTCACAGCTGGCCAGGAGCTGGAAGAGTAGGGATGGGTGGCTCTAACAGGATGCTGGTGATTCAGAGGGCTTCTCTAATCCTGGGTGATGGGGGAAGGGATAAGAATTGCAAGAGAAGCCATGGGGAAGAAAGCGTACTTAACTTCCAACGTTCCCACTGCTGAAAAGTTAACAAGAATACAAACCATTCTTGCTGCACATCAGCCAAATTTTGAAGCCCCGTGGCATCCCCTGAGCTAAGCCCTGCAACTTGGTGTATCATTCTTTGTAAAGCCTTTTTCCTTTCCTTTTTCCTGCCCTTTTATACTCGTGGAGCTGATCAGTAGAGTGAAGAAAGGGAAGGGGGCCTGCAGCATCCATCTGGAGACAGGCAGTACTGGGCTAACCCAGGCGTGATGCTCCAGCTTTGTTGCTGGAGTGGAAGAGTCTTCCAGGCCACAGTCCTTCTCCATAGCACAGCACTGCTCCCCCAGAGTGAGGTATTCTGAGACCAGTCCTGCCTATGCTGTGGTCTTTTCTGGGACAAACTGGGCTTCACCAGAACATGCATGGCTCAGGATATGCTCACAGGTGGGATCTTTCCTTTTTAGAGTTAGTTTAGGACTTGGCAGGAACCGAAGCAGAGATGCCATATGGATGGGTAGAGGGACAAGGGCTACTGCTCTCTAGTCAGGATGCAGTTAACACAAGGATGTTCTAAGCTGTGCCAATATTAACATGAATGAGCCACCGCAGTGGTTTCATGGTGCCAGGACTGACCTGCACCTCCATGGCAGGGGGCAGGAAATCTCTCAGCTCTAGGCCAGGATGTGAGGTATGGGTCTGTGATGTAAGGTGTTGCATGTGAAATCTTGACCTTGTACATGTAGTTTCTAGTGGAGAAGTCAAGGCTCTGATACTTTGTTTTTAGTCTCAAATGTGATTTTCCTTTTCGTTTGTAACTCTCCATCCCTAGCAGGCTTGTGGAGGAAGTATGGGGAGAGTGTGAGTGCTAACGAGGGAAACACCAAAGATCAATGTCATTAAAATATGACAAACCCTTGCTTGACCTCCTGTCTTCATTTGTGTGATGGTTGTCTCTGTATTTGGCCTTGGGGATAGATATATCCATCTCAGAAGCTCTAGGCAGCATACGAGTGTCAGACGATGACCACTCCCTTCCCAGAAGGAAAGCAGACTCAGCCTGTGAGTTGAAAGTCCGAAACTGGAAAATGGAGGTGCGTTTGGGAGTCTTGCTTGCAAATTGCATTTTAACCAGTCTGGAGATTGAGCAGGCACCTCTGCATTTCCCATCATTCAAGTACTGCAGTAAGGTGAAAGAGGAGCATTTCACCTATCCTGTGTGTAGAGGTGCAGCATTGAACATCCTGGGCAAGCAGAGAGCGGCCTGTTGTGCTGATCCCTTGATGCAGAAGAGCATTGCAGTATCTGGCTGTTCTGGATAGAGGAATGCACACTCTCCTGTTACCACTGTGCTGTGAGGGATGTTTCCACTGCTGTCTGAGCACCTGCCAGCAGCTGCTGTGCTCCTGCCCAGCTCCTCTAGATTCTGTGCTGCTAAGACATTACAATAAATAAGTCTGTCATTAGGCAGCACTCAAGCTCCCAGTCAGAAGAGTCTGTTAGAGAACATTAAGCAAATCTTCCCTTAAATCACAGCCTGGAAATGAACCTTAAATCAAATCAGCTGCTGCCAGGCCTCATTGCTGAGTGTTAATGAGGCTCTAAAACCTGCCCCAAGCGAACCACATCCCCGATCTGACAGGAGAGCAGCCTGAAAAATGGGATTCCCTTATGTGGCAAGGAAGGTTTCAATCCCTGTATTGCTTTACTGTGGGGGGGCCTGAGGATGTGCTGGCAGTTGGGAGCCAGAAGAGCTATGTCTCAGATGGACAGACAAGGCAGTGAAGGTCTAGACAGAGCTGTTTATTGCTCTGCTTGAAAGCAAACAAAAACAGAACCTGGAAAAAAAAATGCTTCAACTCAGCCTGACATCACTTCTTCCCTCTCCCTACATGATTCCTGGAAGAATCTTGGGGGCCATTCTTGGTAGATGTGTTGCAGAGCATTTATAGATATCCATTTTCAGAATGAGCCAAGCTATCTACAGAAAAATTTCCATCTCAGTTGGAGAAGTGTCTTCTGGGCTGCCTCACTCTGGTGCTGGCAGATTCTCAAAGCCTGGTGTGTGCCGTTGCTGGGCGCTCTGGCCGGGCTGCTGTGCTGGGGCCTGAAGCCTGCTCTGCTCATGGATTCCCTTGGGCCACACCTGCCCCCAGTGGAGACTGGGGCAGGACAGGGGCTGAGCTGTACTGGGAGCCGGAGCAAACCACAGCCACCATCTTCGCCATTGTGGGGCATCTCTGAAGCTCTAAAGCACTCTTCCATTCAAGACTTGAAGACTTCCTGAAGAGGTAAGAGTGTAGGTCTGGTCAGAGCAGGCAGGTTTGTAGCTCTGGGCCAAAGGCTGCCAACAGTTGAGCCCAACTGCGGCCTGTGTTCCTACGGGCTTTAAGCAAGAGCAGTAGGCACAGTGGGTGTGGACAGGCTTAACCTGCTGATGCTGCCTTGGACGTGCTTTGTAGATGACCTGCTGTGGCTACACAACTGAGCAGGTGCCCTCAGTGGTGATGGGCTTATGTGTACAGAGAGCAGTGTTTTTCTTCTGAGTTTCAGACCTAGGGTCTGCCAAACTCAGATTATCCCTGCCTGAGACCTGATGGAGCTACGTGGGCGAATGGGTGAGAAGAGTAGGGGACAGGAGGGAAAACTGAGCCCACTTATGCAATGGGCTCACCCACACCCACCCCAATGCAATTTATTTATTATGTCTCCCATGCTTCTTGTGGGATGAAATTCTGTCCACTTAGGGCTACCCTGCTCCAGCCCAGCAATCTTGCTCAGTTGTTTCAGGCAGGGCTGCTGTAACTACCCTCAAGCAATGCCCCTGAATCTGCATGGTGACCTGAGGCCTGGAGCCCTGCATAGAACAGCAGGCACTGGGATTGCCCACGCCAGGGACAGCAGCTCAGGGCTCCTTCCCCAAGCTTTGCAGCTTTACCTGCTCACTGCAGTGTGACAATGCAGCACTGAGGCAAATGCCATGGCAGGAGCAACATGGAAATTCAACAAGAGCTGCTTCAGGAAACCAAACCAAAGCTGTGCATACTTGCTGGCCCAATTTAGGAGACAAAATGAGAGCTTTGCTGCGTAGGAGCAGGAAATAATCTTAAAAAGTGAAACCTTTTCTCAGCCATAGACTGTCAGGAGCCTTTAAATGTGCTAACAAAATCCTAGGGAAAGGAGAAATACAGTGCAGAGAGTTTTATTTAGCTTTCAAAAGGCTTTTGATAAAGTCCCTCACAAGAGGCTATTAAAGAAACTTAGTCACCTCAAGGGTGAGGGGTAGAGTCCTGGAGATAGAAGCTGTGGGAATTGGAGTCAAAAGTAAGAGCCATTTCTTGGCATGGAATGAGGTTAATGGTGGGTTGGTCAGGTTCAGTAGGAGCCAGTGTTCTCTAAAAGCCCTAATGAGCTGAAAGAGGAGGGGAACAGCTGATGATACAAGATTATTTAGGTTAGCTAGGAAGGGAGAATGTGCCAGAAACCTGGGGCAGTGGGAGGAGGTAGCGGTTGGAGCTTCTGTGCTGGAAGGGGACTTGTATGAATCCTTCACAGATGGAAACCTGCATGGGTGCTGCTGCAGCCAGTGGATGCTCCGGCATCCCTGGGGCTCGTACCACACCAGAGGGTGAGCACTGCCTGAAGGGAGACCTGGGATCCCAGAGAAGGTTGCAGCCCTGGCAGGTGGTACAGTGGTGATGCTTGCTTGTCCCTGTGAGTCCTGGGTTTTCTGCCCTCACTCCTTGGCTTATCTATTGCTCCATCTCCAAGTACTTCTATTTGACCCTCCCAAAATCCTACCCACCATGTGGCTGCTGTGAGGTGACCTTATAACTGGGTGGTGCTGGGACCCCAGCTGTGTGTGACCACCAGGAGATGTGCTGGGCAGGAAGGAGAGTCAGGGACCTGGTCACAGCTGGGTGCATGGGGAGTCTCTCCCATTATTACTGATGCCAAGCCCAGTAACTGGTTCCTCCAGCTGCTGGCTAGGGAGCGGTTGCCCTCTCTGCTCAGTCCCAATCTGTCAGAGTAGTCCTTCTCCAACAGGAAAGGCAAATTAATTAAAGTGTGCAGCATGCAAGCCATCCACCACTAATTGGGATCTCGGTATACAGTGCATAAATGTCATGCCATTGCCACTTCTGCATGGATGGGGCCCTCAGCACACGAGGGAGCTGGAAGGCAAAGCAATCTTTCCAGCAGCCACCCTCTGCCAGCCAGTTAATCCTCATGTCCCTCTCCCCTCATCCCAGGGATCAGAGGTCTCTCCCCACTCCCTGCCCAGCTCCTGCCTATCCAGCCACTGCGTGCACTCCACCTAGCACAAGGATTTGTTTTCCCCACAGCATCTCAAGCATAAGTGCCTCTCATCTGCTCCCAGTGAGCTCCCTCGGCTTCTCTTTGTTTTGCTTTTCAAGCAGTTGTTGATGGCATATGGCACCAGTAGGAGCTGGCAGGGATCAAGCTGTCTTCTGTGGGATGCTGGCCCTGGGCATCAGCTCTGGTTCTGCCAGGAGCCACCATCCCAGAGAGGACACTGTGGGGCTTCCCCTTTGCCTCTCATCTGAAAATCAATATGCTGCTTCTTGGTCTCCAAGCATCTGCCTTCTGTGCCAGGGTCTTGCCTGCCAATGCAGGCCAGGCTCCTCCTCCTGTGGTGGTGCCACAGGACAGGGACGGGGGGCTCCCATGCAAGCTGCTCAAATAACTCAAGGGGAGAAGCAAAGTGTGAGCAATGGCAGATGTGAGCACAGCAGGGAGCAAATGCCACCACTGGAAAAGGCAGCCACACACAGAAGTCTTCAGGAGGACCTGTTGCTGAAACTGTCTCTGTGGACAGCTGCAGCTGGTCTCTGCCACCCCACTGAGCCTTCACTTCAGCGGTGGCTGGTCAGCCAGTGAGCTTCAGGCAGGCACATGGAATTTGGCAGCTGCTGAGATTTGCCTTTCTGTCCTTGCATCCTGCCCTGCTTCAGCTTGGCTGGTGGAGTTGGACTTTGGAGTCCCTGCTGTTTCCAAGCTCAAGAAACACCTGAAGCTCCCTGGCCTTTCACCCTTACCCTCTGAGCTCCTAGCTTCAGCTTCACAGAGGCTGGGGTAAATAGCAGACACTGCAAAAATGTGAGATGTGGTAGTTTAGGCTTGGTTCTTTCTATTTCTTAGGCTCATCTTCATGGCCTCTTCCTGGAGTTTAATGCTGGACCCCTGATACCATCACAGCTATTAAAGCCTGTCCCTCAATCCCCAGTTCAATAATACAGTAATAGCCTGATAGGATCAGGAGCTGGCTCTGATGGCAGATGGACTCCAGTCCCTTCTCCAGCACAGCGTGGGGCACTGCCACCCCACTGCAGGGAAACTTTAATTTACAGATTATTTGTTTTCACTGCAGGCTTTGGGGATGGGGGGATGAGTAAGTGGTGATTGCTGGCTGCTGACCAGACGCTGCTGAGAGTCCTTTGTTGGCTGGTACCAAAGCCAGCTTCTCTCCTTCCCCTGGGTCCTTGTCAAACTCCCCCAGGCTGTTGTGGTTGTGGCTCTGCCCTTGCCATGGGGGTCATTACCTCTGGGTTTGCTCGTCCTGCCAGACACGTCCATACCCCTCTCAGGGGTCCATGCTTGGGCACGGGCCATATACTCCTTCCCCTTCCAGCCTCAGGCAAAATTAGAAGAGACTCAGAGGGGCTAATGAAGACTGACTGGCAGCAGCTGGGGAGGCTGATACTAAAACGTTTAAGTGCTATAGGAGTACAGAGGGTTGTACTTAACTGTCTGCCCACTGCAAAATTCCCATGGAAGCCCTGCCAGCAGCCCTCTGTTAATCACCTACATCAAAGGAAATGCTAATTAAAACAATTATTTGGGGAAGGACTGAGGCTGGTCCTGCTGCATTGCTGAGTGGGGGACAAGCATAGCCATTAAACAGCAAATTTAGGGCTTTGGTACCTTGTGTGACTGGCAAGGGCAAGTGATAACTGAGAACAAGGGTTTTTCATGCATAGGGAGTACCTGGGCCATGGGTCCTAGTCAAGGAGGACAAGAGCTGAGCATGCAAAAGCAGCAGTAACCCGGCACAAGGTGCTGCCACACACCCAGCCTTTCCCACCCACAGTGTGGGAGTAAGAATCTTGCTTCACAAACTCTTTATTTCAGTGTCACGCAAGCTCTGCTGGCTCTTGGCAGGGGGGTTGGGGCTGCTCCCCACAGAGCTGCAGCCCCAGGCTGAGTGCTTGGCAGTGCTCGGGGTGCAGTGACCCAGGAGAAGCCCTGGAGATGTGTTTGCTCTGGAGGCACTGAGGATGGCTAAGCCCAGCATTGCTTTTTTTGATGAGATCTCAGATTTGCTTGACAAAGGTAGCTGTGTCGGCATAATATGCTTAGGCTCCTGTAAGGTATTTGATATAATACTTCCTGACAGCCTGATCAGAAATCAGCCCTATCCAGCACTCTGTGGGTTTAATGCAGCTAAGTGCAACACCGTATGTTTGTGGAGGCAGAATGTAGGTCACAACAGTGAGACTGGGCTGCATGGCACCAGCAGCCAGGTGAAGGTCAGGGCACACACAGCACCACTGGGCCTGTCCTACAGAGGGACTGAGCTCATTCTCTACAAGTTACTTTGGAAATTAAACTTGAGAAATTGCTCAGATAAAACCCCACCAGGACTCCAAGGTGCTGCAAAAAAGCCAGCTCAGGAATAGCAGCAGTCAGAAAACCACCAGTGAGCAGAATTCCCATCTAGGTCCCATGTGCTGCTCCCTGCTTGGTGCTGTCTGGGCTTGCACCTGCTTCCCTCAGTTCCTCCTTGCAGGGTTCAGCAGGATGGGACACCACCTTTCCCCTGGGTTTCTTCAGGCTCCTGTCCCATGTTTCCTTCCCTGCCCTTTGGCTCTTACCCATGCCTATGTGATTTTCTCTGGCAACCATCTCCTGCATTTTTTTTTCCCTCCCCTCTGGAACATTATTTATCTTTTGCTTATCAGTGAGCAGGGGCTTTCCTTCCTAGGAGCACTGCTTCCCACAAAGTTAATGGGACTAATAGGAGCAGGGTGTTCTTGATGCTTGCCAGGATTTGGATCCATCCACAGGGACACCCCAAGATGGTGCAGATTTGCAGGCTCTGCTGGACAAGAGCACATCCAGGCTGTGAGTGCCCATCTCCTGCCCACACCACCGTGAGGGTCACTCGCTGGTCATTTGAAGCTCTGCCTTTGGGCAGACCCACCCTCCATGGAACTCCTCAGTGCTGCCAGCCCCAGGCCCACATGCTGCACAAAAGTTAACTAAAGGAACAGCAAAAAGCCCTGAAACTGCTGAGGTTCCTCCCACCTCGAGCAGCCCTTGCTCTGTGTTCATCAAGGCAGTTTAAGGCTGTCCAGATGGCCTAATGTACCTCATCATAGTACAATTTGTATCACAGTGCACAGCTATGTGAAGCATCCCAGCTTGGGGCTTGGCAGTAACACTGTGGCCAGTGACACATCTGCCTCAATTCATTGGGGACGTGATGGATGGAGGGACTGTGATCTGTAGCCCAGTGTGGGAAGGCTGGCCCAGCTGAGGGACCAGGGGGGGGTTTTGCATGGCAGCTGAGGGCTGGTGCTGGTTGGGTCCCCCCAGGACTTTGGCAGCTACTGCTGTAGGGATGGTTGGAGATGCAACAGGTCCCGTCCTTTGGGAAACAGCTGGAAAAACCCATTGAGCCTAGCAGGAGTGTGGGGTTTATCTCTCCAGCTGCCCTGACCCCACTTGCAGCCCCACTGGTTTTGTGCCAACCCTTTGCAGCCCCAAAGGGTTGTTCCTTCCTTCTGGCATCTTCAGCTATTTGGAAGAAATTTATTAAGCACTGCTTTGCTTTGCTTGCACTCTCTGGACAGGCTCTGTGTGCTGCAAGGGTTCTCCTGCAGCCTTCCTCAAAAGGCTGGTGTGCTTCTGCTCCAGAGATAAGGTGGGAGAGGTTTGACTTCTATGCCAGGGATGCTGCAAGGTTTCCAGGCCAGGTCTCAGGCCTCGAATGAGTGAAAAAAGTAAATTTTCATAAAAGAGTTTTACCTTTCAAACAAATAAGACTACAGCCACTTTCTTCTTTTGAAATACTATCACTACAATAATGCTTCTTTAAATTTCAGTCATACAACTTGTTTAGGGTCAGACACTCAACTGGGTATGAATTAATTTAGCTCATCAGAATGTGGTATTCCTGAGAAGAAAATTCGCCCTCAAAATGTGTTGCTCTCACTCAGCTCTGAAAATGAATATAGATTTTCCCCACTTTACAGTAGCAAGAGGGGATCCTAGTTTATTTGTCGTGCTATGGGAATGCCTGCCATCCCACTTCCCTGCAGTACTGGGGGATGCTGACACATCATGAGAGCCGGGGGAGAGCAGTGCTGGTGTGAGCAACTGCCCGGGTGGGTGCATGATGGGAGACTAGAGGAGCTGGATAAGGGTGGTTCGACCAAGTAGCTGCATGGACCAGCAGCTGGAAAAGGTACAGCCAGAGCATGGGGATAGGAGTGCTGTGAAATGGGCTCTGAAGATCCCCTCACTCCTGTGGTGACCTCAGTTCCCCCCTGAGGGACAGTGGCTGGTAACACTGCATCTCCAGCGAGGCAGTTGGAAGCACTTGCTCCCTGGAGGTGCTGACAGCTCCTCTCCTCACATTCCAGGTTTTGAGGCCATGTACCCAGCCTGTTCTTGGAAGGGGCTCTGGTCCCTGACTGCATCTGACTGGGCTCTGACTCTGCCTGGCTGCCTAGACTCATCCCTATCTGCAGCTCCATCCTCCAGCCGAATCACCCAGGGGCTGGAAATTACCTCCCATCACAGGCTCATTTTCATTAATAAAAACTGCAGGCTGGGCTGGGATTTTTATTTGTTTTGCTGATGTGATTACCTACCTCCCACCTGTGGCTCCCCCAGCCCTGCCCGATGGAGAGGGGGATGCTTCATGTGGGTTAATAGGCTCTCAGGGGCACTTCTGCTCTATGTCACAGCCAAAAAATCCCAAAGCTCCAAGATCCCTCCCCAGACAGCTCTTCAGCCCAGACTACTCTAGCTGCTGGGAAGGGAAGTTGCAGACCCTACTCCAGCTGCTGAGGAGTTGCAGTGCTGCATTGGAGAATCCCCCTACCTCAAGTGAGGGTCTCAGCACCAGGTCCCCAGGAAGAAGCACTTTGCTGCCTGCCTGGCCAGGCTCACCAGCCGAATCACTGGCTGGGGCTGGCACAGGCCCCGTGCCAAGGTGGAGCACAGCCAGCCTGGTCATGGGGAAGACAGGAAGGCTCTGTGTGTGCATGTGCTCTGTGTATACACCTGCGTGTGTGTGCAAGGGAGCACCCACAGGGCAGAGAAGGGCTGCAGCATGGAGGGATGGAGGGACAGAGCTGGGCTAGCAGCCTCCTGCCTTCGTCCTCTTGTGCTCTCTGCCCTGAAAAACCTTATTTAAATTAATGATAAAATTACCGTGAATTGAGGGGAGGGATCAGTGCCAAAACAGAGGCTTCTCGTTTCCAGCTTCCCCACATCCTCCAGGTTTTTCTGTGTGCCTCCTCCCTGTTTCCTGAGGCATCTCTTACACTCACTGAGATTGTTGGAGGGCTGGAGACCTGCCTGGCTGGAGACTGGATCCCTTGTCCCTCAGTGTGAGCTTGATGTTTTTTCTTTTGTGTGCTGTTGAGAGGGCTTGTGCCTCCACCTTCCCCAGGGTCCCCAGCTCTGGGGGGAGTTTTCCTGGGGCTGTGCCTTGCAGGCAGCCCAGGCCCCATCACTCCCCTGCTCTGCAGCCGCCTCCTGCTCGCCTCCCAATTCCCTGGCAGACACAGCAGTGAGATTATCGTAATGATGTCCGACAAGGCAGTATCAGGAATTACACTGATAAATCTAAACAGACAGCTCACAAAAAACTCAACAAAAACAAAACAACCACAACTGAACCCAGGCTTGTAATTTAATACAGGGTTATTAGCCTGGCCATCAGAGAACAGAGCTCTTGCATCCTGCAGCCTCGAGCCTCCTCTGTCCCTGGCTCTGCCTTGAGATATGGCCTCTTGCCATATCACGAAAGACTTTAGCCATGTTTTTGGCTTGGCTTGGGGTGGTGAAGTCTCCTTTCTGAGTGCTGGGGTTAGTGTGGGGGTACAGACCTGTGGAGTGAATGCAAAACCCCAGTGGCCGCAGACTGCCTTCATCCCTGCAGTGCGTGGCAGTTTGGTCAACCCACAGTGGGCTCTTATGCCCAGGGCAAACTTCAGTGGGCAGAAGCAAGGGCGAAGGGGTGAGAGGAGGGACAGCCTCATGTGTGGGAGGTGTCAGTGCTGGGGGACTGCCCAACAACACACTTGATGCCCACAGGATGAAGACAAGTGACCCATGGCCTTGTACCTTCCCCTGCATGAGGGCCAGGTTCTTGCCAGGCACAGTGAGATATAGGGCAGAGGCAGTATCTTTCCTGGGAAAGCAGGGATCTGCTTCATTCTAGCTGTATTAAATGCTTTCTTGACACAGGAAATACTGACTGTTTTTCACCTGCTGTGGATCTGGCACACTTGCTGTGTTCATCTTGGTTTCCTACCCTGTGAAAGACAGTGTAGGTAGCATTAACTTTAGTGGGGCCTCTATGTGAGGTAAATGTGTCCATGGGGAGCACAAATTCTGTCCACGTGGGGTTCAGAGCTGATCTGCCTGAAGTGAGATGCACACACATAGAGCTCTTTGTCCCCCAGCAGTGCCAGCAATTACCTCAAACTGAGGGAAATGCTCTTTTTTAAAAGATACATTTAAAACAGGGAGTGCATTTATTAGACTCCATGTGTTTTAGGAAGCAGGCTCTGCCAAGCTGCTGGGTGAAGCAAATCTGATGGCAGGGTGATAGTGCTTCAGGGCTGCTGGCTCTCTGCCCCTGCAGTGGAGAATCCTGGCGGGGCTGCAGGGAAGCCCCCGGAAAGGCTTGGGCTTGCCTCAGTGCCCCAGTGCAGGGAGGATGGCAAGCCACTGGGAGGCTGGGCTGAGTGGTTCAGTGCCCGTGTGGGACTGGGGCTTGTCTTCTCATTTGCGATGAGTTTCTCAGCCAGGGAGTGGCTACGTGTGCCAAAGGTGGTGTCGGCTCCATGGAGGTTTGCCAGGTTTAGAGGCTCCAACCCCTGCACTCCAGGGACCAGTGTTTCCTGTGGGCATCCTCTCCTGCAGCTCTGCAACAGCTGCTGGCACATCTTGCGGAACCCAGCAGAAATGTTTGCAAGGATCGCCTGACCTGGAAGGTGTCAGGAGGTGGCTGACCCCAAAAGCCTTTGTAAGGCAGGTGGCAGCTGGCAGGCTCTGGCCCCAGGGCTGCTGGGGACTCGGTGCCATGCCAGGGAGGCAGCCCGGGCTCACACTGCCAGCAAGGGAACTGCGGTGTGAGTAAGCATGGTGGGTTAGTGAATTCATGAATTAATGAAGTAGTGAATTGGAAAATTAACTAATTAGACTAATCTGTTAAAGGGGCTCTAGCCCCTGGTTGCTTTTTCCCTGATGGCTGGGCAGCAAGCTGTGTGGGACAGTGCCTGGGAGAGGGCCTTGGGGAGCTCCTGGCCGCAGGCAGGCAGAGAGTTCCCAAACGCTGCCTGGCTCCACAGGCCAGACCCAGCCCCTGGGCACAGCAGTCACAGGGATGATGTGTGTTTCTGTGTCGTGAGAAATGGCAGGAGAACAGCACAAGCTTACATCCCTCATTTTTTTCCTAATTTTTTTTTTATAATACGTATAAAAGAAGTGATTCAGAAGCACTTTCCCCCTTCTATTACCCAGAAAGCAAGTAAGAGTTGCAAGAGTGGGGACTGCAACAAACAATTATATTGAAATATTTGACGTCGTGCTTATACGGCAAATGTGACAAAACTGAGCACAACCTTAAAATAGCAGCAGCAATCTTTTAAAACACAAAAAGCAGATGATTATTGACTGAGGAGATTGCAGCACACCAGGCTGGGTGCAGGCTGTTGTGTTTAACCCTCCAGAGGTGCTGCATCAGGCGCAGGCTGCAGCTGTCCTCCTGCTTTTGGATGAGCTCAAGCAAGTGGCAGTGCCCAAGAGGCAGCTTTCCAAGGGTGGCATCAGGTGACAGGAGTGTGTTTCACCTGCTATATCCCCTCGCTTGAGTTAAGGCACCAATATTTGCAGCCAGGCTGAGAGCACAGCTGTCTGGTGCTCCCCTGGTGTTTCAAGGATGCTCATGGGCCTATAAGCTGGTGTGAATTGCATGCCTGTGGACCAGCCATGTGTGGGAGAATGGCTTTCTGTATTAGTCGCTACTCTTTCATGCTCACCTGGCTTCACTGCATCAACCAGTGTCTATACCTTGCTTTCCTGGCTGTGCCCTGCCTGGCCTCTGGTGCCACCATCACCTCAGCCACTGGGGTCACACCTGCTCCATGACAAAACATAGTCACTCACTCCTTGAGGTTGTGGCTCTGGCATCCTTCACTGGTGCTAAAAACGTTTTCCAAATAAAGAAAGAATCTTTCATTACCTTGTCTCTGCAAGCAGCCCAGGAGGCTGGGAAGCAGCTGAGCACTAAGTGATGTGCTTAATGCAGCTTTGACATCAGTATTTTTTCCCACTGTCTCCAGTTAAGGCATGCCATGAGGCATGAAAAGATGTGTCTCTGGATGACTGGGGGTCTGGCTGAGGCAGCAGTGCATGGCTGGGTGCCTTCCGTCACCTTCTCTCAGGAAGGCTGCAGCAAACCTGCTTCTTGACCCTGCAAATCCTCCTGCCCTTCTCCCTGCAGTGTGATTTTGTCCCAGCATGGTCTGGGATCTGGCTCACCTTGCACCCACGAGTGACTGTCCTGCAGAACTCATTTGTTCCTGATGTGCCCTGGGGACAGCTGGAATGTGGGGAAAGGGCTGTTCCTCTGGGGATTGTACTGATGAGAAAGAGGCAGACTTGTGCACAGATGATCCTGTACCTCCTCAGTGGGGAGAGCAGGTGTGGGAGGCTCCAGGCAAATGTGGCCTGAAAGCAGTATTTATTTCAGACCTTTTAAACAGTTCTAAACCCCTTTACAAATGTGTTATCCCATGACCTTGGGCAAATAATTAGGATAGAGACAAGTAACTACAAGGTGCTGTCCCTTCTTCCATCTCCCACAGGGATGATACTGGCCATGGGGAATGATCCATGTCCCTCATGGCTGTGTTTCACCCAGCAGCACACACAGGGCAAAAGCCCACCCACAGGTGGCACTGCCCTGTTGTCTGCAGCCCTGGGCATGGACAGGGAGTCTGAGTTACTGCCCTGGCATTTAGACAACTCTGTCCTGCCAGGCAATGCCAGATCCACTCCAGTGAGTGAAGTGAAGAGTTTCTCCTTACTTGGCCAAGAGCAGGTAGAGCAGCTGCCTCTGCTCCCTTTGGGACAATTTACTCCTCTCACCAACTGCTGGGCAAAGCCTTCCCGCCCATCTCCTGTGGCAATGATGGTCCAAAGGCCTGAGCCTTTCTCATTGTCACCAGCTGCTTTTTCTCTCTCTGGCTCTCCCCTTCTGAATTGGGTTTATTTTGGTTTAGAGCTGATAGATGGATTAGCATTTATCACCAGGCTGACTACCAGAGGGCTATTAAAAGTGATTTGCAATGTAAATACTTTCGTCATCAACCACATTTTCTTTAGACTAAGGTTGACTTTTATGAATATTAAAGCCTTGTAGATGGGTTCAGCAAGTTTGTGGGAGTACGTCTGTCAGAGGGAGAGGGACTGGCTGCCTGCATTGTGCTGGGGAGGTAATCTGGATCCACTCGAGGGCACAGAGATCTGGTGGCAAAGGGAGGGAAGTGAAGCATGAAAGGCTGTGTGAGGCAGAAAGAAAACCTGAGTGCCTTGAAGGACAGAAAGAAAGGAGAGTGAGCATGCAGGACTGCATCTCTGTGTGAGCAGGATGTGAGGACAGGCTTAGTCTGAAGTATTTTTTCTGGAGGCTGGCGGAGACTGCCAGACTAGGGGAGGACTTGTGGAAGGAAGGGGGAGACCTGGCCAGAGCTGATGGTGAGCAGATTTGTCCCTGGCAGAGCTCAGTGCCAGAGGCGTGTGTCTGAACTGGTACACGCCTCACGTGCTACAGGGATGGGTGAAAACTGCTCCTTTGCTTGAGGATGCCCTGCTGTGAGTGTAGGGTTGCAGGACCCTCAATGAATTCCCCAAGTCCCCCAGCAGACACAGCCTGGCATTAGTTTGTGTGCCAGGAGCCAGTGCTGGCTGCTGCTGTGCCTGCTGCATGTTTGAGTACAGCTACTGGGAATCTGTCAGGGATAATGGGTGGATGTTCCTGGGCTTGTGGGGGAAGCCAGAGTAAATGACCCATAACTGCTTTTCCTGGTCTTCAAAAATATTCATCTCCTGCACACCTGCTCAGTGGTGTAACCACTCTGCCTCAGGATGGCTATGCATGGGAACTGTCACAAGCCAAAGTGGAGTATCAAGGTGGTCACTTGCCACCGGTTTCTGCAAATCCCACTTCAGAGGCAGAGGTGAGAGGAGTGGCTTTGTCTGTTCCTAGGTGTTTATGATGGTTTGGTGCAAGGGCAATATTTGAGATGGAGGAGCATGATGGAACATCACCAACTGATAATGGTGATGTTCTCTAATGCTAATTAGAGAGCAAGCACAGCATGGCTGAAAAGAAAAAAATAAGACAAAGAAGCCATTCAAGAAAATAGAGGCTGGAAGCAGAGTGATGTGAAAAAATGGGAGATGTTCAATTACATGAAAAATAGACAGCTCCCAGGAGTATCCCAGATTCCTACAAGGTGATGGATATTGGGTTTACTGGCTGGTTACTCCTCCAGACCAAGCTGGGTCAGTCCAGCAGGATAGCAGAAGTCTCAGACTGACACAGGCCTTAATCCCAAAAGAGAATAAGGAAGGCCCTTAATTTGCTTGGGCCATTGAATATGAAATCAAGTCAGACCTTGGTTTCTTCCATGGGAAAACCACAAGTCCCTCCTGTCCCACCTCACAGCCTGTCACAATGTATGTGGCCAGGGCAAGGGTTGGAGCTGAGGTCTGATTCTGGAGTGGATTACCTGTTGTTCATGACCAGTGCTGAGGAAGGAAGGTGATGTCACTTCGGTGGCAGCAAGGGAGGCTGGTGAAACTCACTGGCAGCCCAGGAGAAGGGAATGTGTGAATATGTCAAGCCAAAATTTAATTGGAATATGTATAGTGAGTCCAGGCTTTCAGAAATTCTGTTTCTGACTTATGGGTGCATATAGCTAAGCTAAGAGTTAGAAGTTGAAAAGTTTTGTATGCAGTTTGGTTACACGTTTTCATCTCCACGACTGATCAGCTTTGGAAGAAGACATCTCACTTCTTCATTACAGTCTTTTGTCTTTCTGTGGGGACTTGTAGTTTGAAACAAGAGTCCAATCAAATAACCCAACTCCATTACAATCAAATTGTCTTTGAAGTAGATATTTCCTCAGTCTGGTGAATTCTCACAGAGCATGACAAAGGCTTATTCACATTAATTTTTTTAGGGGGAAAGAAGGAGGAGAAGAGGGTGGTATTTATTTGAGGTCAGGCCTTTGGACAAGGCAAGAGACTCCAAATAACTGGCTGGAGTCTTTAATGGGTTTTGGTCAGTGACTGTAAAAAGAGTGGACAGATATTAAGCTGAAAAGAGCCGGCAAAGCCTCATTGAACTCCGTGCAATTGCATGGCTTCACACCAGCCTACATTTAGAAAGCTTTGTCTTCTTGCTTCCCAAGGAAGACAGGAAGGAAAACAAATACGAGTTGACTGAACTCACTAAAGAAATGCCAGAATGTGGCCCATGGTTACCAAAGTAATGGTGGTGCATCTGCCTCGCTGCTGTGGCAGGGGCCTCTTGGTGTGCAAAGGCAGCAGCAGATGCAAGTGCCAAAAGGCTTTAACCTTTTCAGGGTGCAGAGATGCACCTGGAGCGGGAGATGTGTCATCAGAGAAAATTGTCTGAATTACCTTAACAATGTTCTCTCTGTTAGAATTCAGAAATGTGCCTCCATTTGCAGGGAGAACAAAGCAGTTTGTAGGATCTATGGAAAAGAGAGGTCCAGTCTGTGAACTGGACACACCTTTAGATGAGATATTGACTTAAAATACTGCCCTTTTGTTAAGTGCTACCTCCCAGAGCCAGGAAGGTACGAGAAGAGGATGAGGCAGTGAAGGAGTGGATGGTAGGAACCCACCTGCCACTGTAATCGCTTCAAAGGAGGGTTAAAGTGGGGCATTTATTTGTTTATCTGTGTCTATGCATGTGTGTGTGAGAGCCGAGCAGATGGGGAAATGATACCCGTGTGTATTTGTGAGACAGCACAAGTGAGAGGCAGAGGGTGGGTGAGGGAGTTGCTCTAGGTATAAAGGGGAGGGAAGGGGAAAGGTGTACAGGAAAGGAAAGATTTTTTTTTTTTCCCCTTTTCCCTTCGTTTCTTCTTGTTTGACACTTTCTCATTACCAAAAGCCAGACCCGGGGGACAGTCAGTCAGGTGGTTGTGGAACTGCCTGATGCGTATTTTTGTTCTACACGAACCCCCCTTTTCTGAGCGTTAGTGACAGCCCGGCAGAGTTTTTTGGGGACTGGGGAAAGCGTGGAGGCCTCCCTTTGCCCAGGCTGTGCCGGGCTCCGCTCTGGGTCTCCCTGCTCCTCGTTCTCTCCCCGCTCGGGTGCTCCCGGCGCTGCCGGCTGCGGCGGATCGGGATTTATCCCCGCTGGTGGGTGCCGGGGGTGGGCAGCAGGGGCCGGAGCCCGGCGCCGGGGAGCGGGCGGTCCCGGGAGCGCTGTCCCGGGTGCTGCAAGAGCGCTCCCGCACGACATCTGGCCGGCGAGGACGGGAGGCCACATCTGGGACGAGGGGAACGGCGGCGTGGGGATTGGCAGCGGCTCCTGACGTCGTGAGCCCCCCTCCCCGCCCCCGCCCCGGTGACTTTTCGTGGCGGCGAGGGGGGCNGGGGAGGAGGGCTGCGCAAGCCCAGGGGATGGGGCACGCGGTGCCCCAGGAATGGGGGAGGTGTCTGCCAACTTTCCCACATTCCTGCGTCTCTCCGGGAACGCTGGGGTGCCCCGCGGGTCGGGCCCCTCGCAGTGGTTCGCTGCCCCGGGATGTCTGGAGCCGTGCAGCCCTGCCAGGGCACCGGGGTGATGTCTGGCACCCCTTTTCCCTGCTCCCATCCAAACCAACACCGTTCCTGGGATCCATCGCCCAAGGAACCTCGGGTCCCTCTTGTCACCCAGGAAACAGCCTTGTCAGCACCCTGAGTAGGGAATATGAGCAGCCTGCGGCTCCAGGGGCACGCACCCCCCCAGGAGGAAACCCAGGAAGGGGGTTATTTGCTTCCTTGGTGCCTTCTCTGGGAAGGAGACATTCCTGGACAAGAAACTACCTGCGCGCGTTACTTCCCTCACTATTCCAAGGAGAGCAACAGGGGCAGGATCCCTCATCTTTTGGATACTTTGTCGCCATGCTGGGCAAACCCCTCTGGCGCTTGTGGCCACCTCCCAGGTTATGACTAGGCAGAAGTTTGCCCCCTCTCCACAGAGCCCTTTGGGCATTGCAAGGGAGACAGATCTTGCCCACTCTCTCCCTCAGTGTGGATCTCATCTTACCCTTTAGCCCTTTTTGGCCCTGTTGCACCTTTCCTGCTGGTAATGACAGAGCTGCCCCGTGCTCTCTGTTGGCCCATCATGGACAAGAGTCGAGAAGCCACACCCTTCTTTCTTTCCAAAATAATGGCATTGGCTTCAAATCAGGGAACAGTTCTTGTCATTTTTCTTAAATAAAAGCAGCGGCTTCTGTCCGACCTGTTTTCAACCCCTCTGATTGTGGTGGGGGTGGATTTTTCTAGGTGGTCTTTGGAAAGCCCAAGGCTACGGAGATACTTCCCAGCCTGAGGAACAGCTGTTGTTCCCCTGTGCCCTGCTGGTAGCTGGGCTTTGCTTGGGCATTTGGAGGCTGCCTGCTTTATCACAACTCCCTTGAGTGACCTCCAAGGGTGGTTTGACTTCTGCCACAACTTGCAGAGCGAACAGAGGGGCTGGAAGGGTTGCTACCAATGCAGTTGGGTGGCTTGTTGATACAGGCACCGTCTATCAAAATACTCAGGTGCCAGGATCCTAGAGCCCAGGCTTTTGGTGAAAGAGCACCAGAGACAATGCTCACGTTGAAATCACAGGTGACACCAAGATGCTTTCGCTGTCTCTACTGCTGGACACCACCTCCTGCTTCCTAATGTCCTAACTTGTGTGATTTGAGCACCTGCTGCTGCTCTCCAGCCTGGACTAGGCCCCCATGAGACATCCCAGCAAAGAGCAGGGCATCCAGTGGAGATCCTAATCCCTGGCTCACCCTCCAGCCGGGATGGCGGCCCGTGGTGGGAGCCCTGGGTGTAGAAGGTGGGCAGCAGCCCTGGTTCCTGCAGGAGCCAAGCCAATGTGCCCTTGCTCAGAGCAGCAGAAAGTTCCCAGGGCTGCTGGACAGAGCAGCAGTGGCCCAGGGAGTGACCTGATGAGTGGGCAAAGGAAAGCTGGTGGGAGAAGGAGGAGAAGGGCTACCGGTAAAAGTGGTTTGTTTATTCACACGAGGGGCGTACCCGTCTCAGAAGGTCAGTCTGTTTTCTTTCATATAAGAGAAATGAACTGAAATGATTAATTAATGCTGTGATCCAATTACTCTGAGTTTGCAGAAGGAGTATGGTTTTTCTCTTTTAACTGTCCCCACGAGCATCCCGTTGATGTCAGGTTTTGTCATGGTTTGGATTTTGTTGTTTTGTTCTTTAAAATTAAAATGACAAATATATCCCCAGGAAAAAGAAAAAAAAGGAAAACCAAAAAAATAAAAAGAAGGAAAAAAGACTAAAACTGGGAATAAAAATAGTGAGACCAGGAGAAGCAGCTGATACAGAGCAGTCCCTAGCACACCTTTGTGTTGATCCCTTCTCTGCCTGCCCTGCTGAGTCCTGAAAAGCAGCATCCACAGAGGTGAAGAGGTTTGCGAGCGCCCAGCCAAGGTGGCAGATGCAGCTCTGCAAAGGCAGTGGGGAGAGCAATCGTGAGAGGAGAGGGAAATGGAGGCTGTTTGCAAGGAGCTGCTGCTCTTTTGCACAAACACAGCTCTTCTTTCCACATGGACAGACATGCAGCAAGTATTTCATGTGTGCAAGCTGACTCCTTCTCCTTGGCACGCTAAGTCAGGGCTTTGATGGGCATCTTCTGAAGAAGTGGACATTGTCCTTGATCCAGTTGCTTCTCAGTCTGACACAGGTCTATGCCCTTATTGCTCTCCAGTAAGCCAAGGGAGGAGGTTTGCTTTGCATTTCAGCATCTATTCTGGGCTGGCTCTAAATCTACACATTTAAAAGACATGTTTTGAGGAGATGCAAGAGTGCAGGACCTGACACAGCAAGGAAATGGAAGTTTTGGACCACATCATTCCCATCTACTTCCTCTCCTCTCTTCATTCCCATCCCAGCATTCCCTGCTGACTGCTCTTTAGCCTGCCCAAGCACCAGCACTCACCATGAGTGTGCCAGGTACCAGTGATGCAGTGGGGCTCCACACCCAGGCAGTGCAGAAGCCTCTTCAAGCTGGCGATTGGAACCGTGCCAAATACATCCTTCTTCTGAGGGATTTGTGTGACCAGTCAGAAAACAGACATTGGTTTTTAGGAAGACTTGTGCTCTCCTGCCCAGGGCCCTGGCAGAAGAGGAGGTGAGGGCCTGAATACATGGCTGCTGTCCAACTCACAGCCAGGTGGAGGAGTGTGCCAGCCTTGACCGTCCCTGGGAGCACAACCCCCCATGACATCCCTTTAACCCTCTAGGCATGGCACAGTCTCACTGCGTCCAGACCCTTGAACATACCCAAGTTGACCCTTGCTCTATATTCAGAGAAATTCATTTACTGAAGCTTCAAGGAGTTAGGCACTTCCTGGACAAATTAATCTGGGGCAAGTGTTCCCTGGTCAGACTGGCCCATGATTCCAGTATTTTGCTGGTGCATGAACACAGGGCAAGGTGTTTCATATATGGGTGCTCCCCTTGATGCTTAGAGACAGAGTTTTAGCAGGAGACACACAACCAGTCCCTGTTCCCCCAGCCAGAGACACCTGGGTGTCCTCACTCTGTGTGCCTGTTGGCAGCCATCCCACCTTCCCTGCGGATCAATGCACTGGTCCTTTTGAGACTTGACTCTGTGCCAGGACAACATCATTTGACCTGTCTTCAGACCCTGAGTCCCCTGGCACTGTGAGCAAATGAGGCTCTGCTGGAGATGCCCCCAGCCCTGCCCTTTGCGTGCCGGGCACAGCTGCTCACACCTTCGCCCCAGGGCTGCTCTCGGGACCCTCCAGAGATGCCTTCAGCCCTGAGGCTGCACCACATGGAGGAGGAATTCCAACAAAGGCTCAGTTTATACCTTGTATGATGTCAGTTTGCTGAGAAAATTAACATCACCAGCCTGTCCAAGCCTGCAAATGCAATGGCCGTGGGCACAGTGCTTTGTCCCTCTGACAATCCCTGAAATTGTTCCCGGAGGTCCTGCAAATCAGAGCTGTGTGAGTGACAGTGGCTCTTTTGCCTTGCTGTGACCCTGTCCCCATCATGCCTTTATGTCCCATGCAATGTGTACCCCATTCCCACTCAGTGCATGAGGCAGTGGCAGAGCTGCCCAAGTGCCCTGTTCCCTTCCCACCTCCTGCCCCAGAGTTAGGCAGGGTGAGGTGTGTGGCTGCAGAGGAACCTCTCCCACCTGTTCCAGTGATTCAGAGAGAGTGGGAGAGGGACATGGGGAAGCACAGGGCTGTTTACTTGTCTTCAGGAGTCTTGAAGAGCAGTTATATCCCAGGTCAGTTGGTGAAGGAGGGGCAGCTGCTAAGAATTTTGTCCTTCAAAGACAGAACTCAGTGCAAACCATGGAGCTCCTTGAGCGCAACAGGCTCGACCTGAGCTATTGGCGTGTTACTGAGATATTGAGGGTGGCTGTGCTCCTCCAGCCAAGAAAGCCAGGCAGAGAAGCAGCCCCTCTGGTACCACAACTGCTTTTAAAACTAGCATATTGTATAACACCTTGCAGCTTGGCAGAGGAGGCAGTGGGGGCTGACACCAGGAATCTCAGCTGGAAGCGTCTGGAGGTGAAATGTCATCAGCAGGGTTAAGGCTCCTGGTGAAGCTGGTTTGCATTGACCAGTTAAGGGGTTAATGCCTTCAGCCTCTTTAAGCAGAATTAAAGTGATTTGTCTGTGGGAAACTCAGCTGCAGTTGTGCAACACTGAGGTCTGAAAACATGAGTCTGCAAACACAATGTCCCGGACCCTGCATCCGCTCCAGGTCACAGAGCAGCTCTCCAGAGGCCTCCATGGCGCCGTGCTTCACTGACCCCTCACTTGCAGACTCTCCCAGTGTTGATGTTAGCTCCCAAGTCCCGGGCAGCA
Organism: Illadopsis cleaveri; assembly: GCA_013399915.1. NCBI lineage: Eukaryota > Metazoa > Chordata > Aves > Passeriformes > Timaliidae > Illadopsis > Illadopsis cleaveri. The sequence continues at coordinate 499,083 of VXBB01012322.1, forward strand.
CGGCAGGCTGGCTCTGCTGAGGAGGGATGAAGATCCTTGAGGGATCTTTACATGACTGAGACAAGGAGAGTACACGGCATCTCGCCATCTCTGGTGCCTCTGGGGGTAGTTTGGATCCCTGCTCTGCTGACAGTTACATCATGTACAGTCCCAGATAAGGCCAAAAAAGTGCATGCATGTGTACAGAGAGGAGTGGAGAGCAATGAAACCCTTCTGGCATCTGCCTTTGCCTGAAAACGGGCGTGAATTGCCTAGCCTTGGGCCGGCCTTTCTGCAGCACTTAGAAGCAGTGATTAGCATGGTGGTCTCTATGCCTCTTGCAGAGCTCAGATGACCCAAGGCCCATAAGTGATGCTCAACTCACGAAACCCTCTGCTACTATGTGCAGTCCCAGGCAATGAGGTGGCTAAAACCACTGCCCCGTGCTGTGGGGTGCTGTCTGAAGCGTTATTGTGGGGTGAACAGCACTGCATCCCTGATTGTCTGAGCTGTATCCCCGCCCTATGGCTCATGGGGACCCTAGGGGGTAAAAAGGGTGAGTGTAGAGAGCTGCAGGTCTCTGCAAGGGGGCCAGTCCCTGCCTTATTCAGCACCAGCACGGCAGGGTGGGGGTCACCATCCTGCAGAGAGAGGTGACTCCAGGCAGAGCCGGGCTGCCTGAGCCAGAGAACTGCAGCCCACAAAGGTTTCCAGCACCAGCATGGCTCACACTCTGCCTAGCAAGGAGCTGGTGGGAGACGCCTGGGAAGGCAGCAGGGAGAGGTTTGCAGGCAACGTCTCAGTGTGAGGTCTCTCCTTCTCAGAAGATTTTCTTACGACTTTTTTGTAGCGGAGACAAGTAATGCCTCCCTGGCAGACTGAGACTATTCCCACCTCCTTCCTCTCCATCCCTCCCATTCTCTGTTGTCACCATGGATGGGGATTTCCTACCTGCTCTCCTCCCCTGGCACCCTGACCCCCACATTTTCCATTCTGCCTCTCCATGCCCTGGGCTCTCCTACCCACCTTCTGCCACAGCTCCTCTTTTTCACTCTATCTCATTGCTCAGGCAAATCCTCTGGCAGGTCTTGTGGCCAAATGGGGTCTAATATTTTCACTTTCCTTTTTCATTAGCACCCTAAATATTACCATCTGCCATCTGCTCCCAGGATTAGGGGTCTCACATACACATCCATCCAGCAGGATTCTTGTTCCTGCCTGATTTTCTGCCCTTAGCTGAGGGCATTAGCTCTTTTCTCTCATCCATTGCTTAGCTGGCTCATTCGTCCTTTCAAAGCTCTGCAGAGCTTCACAATGCTCCATGGGGCAAGGGGCTCTTGTTTCCATTCTCAGGTCTCTAAAATTTCAGATGAGCACCTTACTGTTTGCTCCCTGTGGTGCCTCAGCTCTGGGATGAGTTACAGAGGAACATGTTCCCCCTGCCCCACTGATGCCCATGCTCTGCCAGAGCAGCTCTGCATCTCTGACTGCCCGAGCTGCATCCCCACCCTATGGCTTATGGGGACCCTGAGGGGCAAAGAGAGTGAGTGCAGGGTGCTGCAGCTCTTTGCATGGGGACCAGCTCCTGCCTTATTAATCACCAGCCCTGGCACCTGGGACAGGCCTGGGGGGGCAGATCCCCCATGTGGGTTGTAGGGACCTGGCATGGGCACCTGTGGCTGTGTGAGACCGTGGCGGGGTGAGGGGACTTCCCTACAACTGGCTTCCCAAAAAAAGCCAAGTCCTTCCCCCTTGCCATCCCCAGGCAAGGCCTGTCCCCGGGGCAGGGGGAGCTGCTCTTCCAAGCAAACAGCTCGTAGGTGTTGCAACACTTGCCCCTTTAGCCCTCAGTCCCTCCTCCACCATCCTCTCTCCCACAGGCATCTGGTCCTGGCCACTAACCTCTCCCTGGGAAGAGCCCAGCTAATCCAGGTAGTCACTTGTTGCTGTAATCGTCTCTCTCTCCCCTTCTTCCTCCCTGCTGGCTGGTCCCAGAGCCCTTCCCGGCAGTGGGCCCTGGAGCTGCAGCGGGGTTGTTTCTGCTGCGCTGCCTTCAAACAGCTGGGTTCTGTTAAAGCTTCAGCCCAGGCATATAAAAGAACATGAGCATCTCTCTGAGGCAGAGAGCATTAATGCAGTGGATGGGAGGGGAGAAGTGTGGCTCCAGCCCAGGCTCAGCTGGAAGCCCAGCACCTTCCCTGCTCAGCGACATGGGCTGAGCTCTGCCACCAGCAGGGAGCTGCAGCTCTGGGGCGGCCGAGGCAGAGGGCATAGGAGGGAGGGCACAGTGTCCCCCTTGTCCAGCTGTGCCATGTCACCGTGGTGAACCTTCTCCTCCCGGGATGTCACCATCGGAGCCAGTGCAGGCGTGGGAGCTGCCGGGGAGCCGCCGGTGCCTGGGAGCTGCGGGCTGGGCACAACAGGGTAAGGCTGGACTTTGGCTTGCATGGCATTTGCCGTGCACACTTGCTAGTAGTGTTCCACTCATAGGTTATTTATTTGGCCTAATAATTGGGTGACAGGTGGTTAATTAATTGTCAGAGTGGCCAGGGTGCTGGTAGGCTATTTATAGGAGTGATCTTTCAATTATTTTTTAACAAACATTTTTCACTGTCTTGCTTCTTGTCTGGTAATGCTGTGGGTAAATGGCATGCGGCCCCTTACACCCTGCAAAGAGCACATTAAGGATACAGGCAAGTGCTGAGGGGCCAGTTTGGGCAGGGGGCGCAGCTGTGCCTGCTGTGGGATGCTGGTGAGCCTGCTGGGCTGGGCACTGCCTGCAGGAGCAGCTCAACAGCCACGGCTCCGACCTGTGTGTGCTTCCCACAGCCCAGTGCAAGCGACCTTGGATGGGGTGCCTCGGGTTTACCCTGAAAGGCAGCATCAACCACGTAGTTACAAGCAGCAGTGAAGGCAGGAAGGCTCCTGGATTGTTTGGGAGGATGGTGGGGTTACCCAACTGCAACACTCTCTTCTGGCCCTGGACAAAGCAAGTTTTCCAAACCTGATGTGCAAACACGTCAGGCATGNCTCCAATGGCTCCAGGAAAAGCTGTCAGAGGTTCTTCACTTGTGGGGATGGAGGAAATTGCTTTGCCTCATGAGGACCAGTTGAATAGCAGAGGAAGAAAGAAGAATAAATTATTCAATGGAAAAATCAAATGCCCAGAACCACCCTGTATGTTACTGACAAGAAACAATTCCTGTTCCACAATGGCTCAGATTTCCTCTGGAGCAGGATAAGGACTTCAGGAATCCATTGACCAGAGGGGTGAAAGCACACCCACCAGCTGGAGGGCAGGGGGAGCCCTGCCATTTTAACACAACAGATCCTGCTGGCCCCTCATCTCCTTTTTTGTTTTTCTGTTTTTTTATTGCCTTCATCATTCCAATGAGGAGGCACGGAAGCAGACCATCACCTTCCCCCTGCCAGACACAGGGCCTGCCATCGGTCTTCTCTCATATGTTGTATTTCTAAGGTGCCTGTTCCCGGTATCTAGGAATTCTGTTTTCGCACTCTGAGGGATGTGAATCTGTCAACCAGAACAACTCTTCACTAGTTGTAAAGCAGTATCATGATTCAGGAGCTAATTAACAGCTGTTAGATAATGCAATTAGCGCCACAAACTGCCACCCTACCCTAAGTATACCTTCCCTTTGTGAGCGTGAGCCATAAACGTCTAGCATCTTGTGTTGCCTCTTTTTTCTCTCTCCTCCTTATGGTGGTGGCTGCACAAACTGCCCAGCCTCACATCACAGCAGCAGTTTGACCTGACAGGATTAATCCCATCAAGACTTTTACCCTCTTTGCACTTTTAGGATGGCCAAGACAAGCAGGGGGCTGGCAGTAGGGCTGGTCTGGCTCTTTCCAAATGTGGCACCAAAGGTGATGTGCCCAGGCCCAGCCTTTGGCACCCAGACAAAGCAGCGGGGGATGTGTGCCTTCTCCTGGAATGTGCTTGTGGTAGAGGGGGCCACCTTCCCTCCCTCCTGGAGACAGGCAGTGCCCAGAGCCCCACAGGATCCATCCAGGCAGGAGGTGACCGCCATAGCCCCTCCATCCTGTCCCTGGGGTCAAGGTCACTCTCAGTTTTGCTGTTGCTCCAAACCCATGCAGGGCTAAAGCCCATTTCCTCTGGGAGCAGCTCATGTTCATAGGTGTCCTCTAAAGCATAGCTTTCTCTGATTCCTCTCCTTCCCCTGTAAACATCTTCCTCCCCAGACTGGTGTGTGAGTGTGGAGCTGATGGGGTTCCTTCCAGAGCTCTGCTCATTCCCAGAGGCTTTGCTTCAACCCCATGTGGACCAGACATGGCTTTGCCCCCGACTTGCACCTGCTCCCTGAGGATCCCCAGCCCTGAGGATGGTGCTGGGATGGAGCAGTGTCAAAATAGGAAAGGAGATGCTGGTGGGGATATGTGGGACAGGGGCTGTGGAGCAGAGGGAGGCTGTGCAGTACAGAGAGGAGACGACTGCAGACAGCAGTGACCGGGGCTGCTTGCTCCAGGAGCTCATCCCACAGCTTGAGGTGCCACCATCACATGGGTGTGTGTAAAAACCAGCCTCTCCCGTTGCCTTTGCTGTGCCGGTGCAGAGGGTGGCCAGCTCCTTCCAAACAAGGAGCAGCAGGGGCGGGAGGGAACTAAACCCTCCATCCCATGTGAGCTGAGTGCTCAGCAGGGGCTCAGTCACGAACTGCAGCTGATGGAGCAGCAGCCTCCAGCTACTCTAGATCCTTGGGTACAGGATGGTCACCAGCAGTCCATCACAGGGACTACCTGGCAAGAGGCTGTGAGGCAGTTCGTAGGAGCTGACGGGCTGGGAAGGCTTGCTGGAGACGCACATGAGGTGCACCCAGGAAATAGCAGGAGTTTTCTGCTGTGGTCTTGGGTGTCCCCCTGTGACAGCGCACTGGCTTTGCTCTTGCCCTGGAGTTGAATCCTCACACAGGAGTGGTCACACCCACGACTGCAGACAGCAGTGACCCTGCTGTGCCCACTGCCTGCAGTAGTTGGACCTCGCCCAAATTACAATTTTCTCTGCTTGGATCTGTGGCTATGTGGGAAGGGAAAGGTATTTCCCTTGATGACATGACTGGTGACCACTGCAGCAGCCACAGAAACTCTTGGACCAAAGGATCCTATCAGCAAAGAGTTGGAGTCTCCCAAGGGCTTTGATGGAGAGGAGAAAACCAGCTGTAAATCACTGCCAGAAGTCTGAGGGAGTTTGCTGCACCTGGCTAGTGCAAACAGGTGCAGGAGAGCACCCACTGAGTGCTGCAGACAAAGAATGGTTGTGTGCAGGCTGAAAAGCCAATTGGTGTCACAGGTAAGGGTATCAGCCCCAGGAGCCCTTCTAAAGCATTCTCTCAGCTTTGTCAAGGCTATGTCTCCTCCTTCTCTGTGGTGCCATCATGAAAGCAGGGTGGAAAAGATAATGGAGACAGAGAGGGTGATGTAGGATGGAGGCTGTGAGGGGAGGGAGAGAAGAAATGCACTCCTGGAGGTGCAGGGAACAAGCACTGGGCACTGGGGTACATAGGGAAGGCATTTAGTGGAGAGACACCAAGTCCTGGAGAGGTCCCTTGGTGTCTGGTGTCACAGCACTGGGAACAGTGATGTGGCTGGCATGAGGGTGGAGATGGTGTCACACTGGTGAGTTTGTTGCAGCTCCACAGCTCTCCTGTGTGCTGGCTTCATCTTGGGACACATGATGGGGATGACAGAGGTGTGACTGCCTGAGGGCTGTGCCCCCACCCAAGCCCTTCCCACACAGCCTGGATGCTCTCCATCTCAAAGGCAGAGATCTATTCCTAGTGCCCATACAGACATAATGCATGGCTTGGTCAGCTGCACAGACCTACCAATTTTGTAGCATCTTTGGCCTTCCCCCAGCTCCAGACTAAGCTGCCTCCTCTGCTCAGGAAGGCAAAGGCAGTGCCAAGCAGTCCCAGTGAGCTCAGAGCAGGTGTCGGGGGCAGAAGAGTGAGACGAGGGGATGGAGAGCAGAAGATGGGGAAAGAAGGGGTGCCCAGTGGGCTGGGATATGGCAGAGAATAGCCAGGGGATCTGAGGCAAGGGTGAGCCGTGTACATAGCTCCCAGCTCACACGTGTTGCTCCGTCTGTGTTTTACATTATCGTCACACCTTTAAGCATTTTCACTCTTCCTCCTTCCCTCACACAGGGGATTGCTTTATTTTTGCTGTTAGGCGAAGACTTATTTTCACGGTGCTCGGTGTTCAAGCCCTGCAGCCCAGGGCGGCAGCTGCCTCTGGCTCCTCACACCGGTTTGCAGTGTGACCTCTGGGGGGCATCCAAAGGCTCGCGTGTGCGGCTGCCGCAGCCTTTCCTCCCGCTCTTGGGACACACAGAGAACCTGTTCGGGGTTGAAATGGACTTTTCTTACTGTGTGTAACTGAGAACACAAGCCTCTGTCAAGGCTGATAACTAATTAGACCCGCTCAGAAGAGGATGCCAGTTCACGAACAAAAGTGAGAAAACTGAAACCCACATTTTAGCAGAGACGATGGAAAGGTTTCTTTTCAAGACTTTCAAATTCTTCTTGGAAGAGCTGGGGTAGATGTCTGCATGATTGCTAGCTTGTCTGATCAGTTTGATTAGCTGTTACAAGAATGACAGTTAAATCTCCCCATCGCACCAAAGTGAAGAAATTTAAACTCATTTCAATTGTACTGAAACCAACCCCCATGATTATAGATTTCTAAGACATTTTATACACTTATCACCTCTTCTCACATCCCTGGCTGTGTGCCCAGGAAGGATGGCAGCAGAAACCTCTTTCCCTCTCCCTTGATGCATCCCTTATGCTTGGAGCTGGGTGCAAAGATGGGCAGTGCTACCAGGCTTCCTCACCCTACCCGTATCTGGCAGGTAGCATCTACCAAAGGGCACTCCTTTCTTTTAAAAGCCTTTTGTCTTCACAGACACGCTTAGAGGCTAATGGTAGGGAGGTATTTCTTTGTCCCTCACCCGCCTCTTTTCCTTGCACCTGTAAGAGAAGCTGCACCACTATCACAGCTGTAGCCTTGCTAATGCAGAAGCTGCCTAAAAGGCTACATCAGACCCTGGCTTTAGCATCTCAGCAGCCACATTTCCATTTAATTACACCTGTATCTCTTTAGAAAGTGCTTTTATTAAAAATTTGGCTATTTACTGATGGCAGACATCTCCTACCCTCACCACAAATGAAAGATAAGGGCATTCCTTTTCAAATACTTAAAGCAGAAAAACTGATCTCAAAGCCTGCCAGACTCTGTTTGGAAGAGGTGCACGTTAATGACATGTTTATACATTCAGCAAAATCGACTTCAGGAGTCCCAGGCATTTGGAGCCAGCACCCAAACCAGAGACACCCTGTGCTGAGCACTCCCACTGTGGGGACACTCACTGGCTCCTGCTGGGTTCCTGGCAGCAGTGCCCATGGATCTGAACCCCTGCCCTGGGCACCAGGAGGAGCTGCTGGAGGGGCTGCCCTTGATGGTCTGCCAGGGTTGGGATGCACCCAGAAGCCAGGGTGAGGCTGGTGAAGGCCCAGCATGTTTTGGGGACCTGGATGATGTGGGAGGGGCAGGTTCAATGGGAAGTTTTTCTGTCCATCCCAGCTCCCTCCGTGCCTTTGCTTTTCCTTTGCATTCCAGGAAATTCCCTTTCATCTCAACACAGCACTTCTATCTATTGATTTTTTTTTAAGGTTCATTCTACTCTTACCTTGTGTGATTAACCGCAGGCATCTTGGTTTGGATGAAGGCAGTAATTCTGTCCATAATCCTCATCACTTTTCATAAATAATTCCATGCATCATGCTGAGGTGTCTGACTCCACACCATACATCTCTGTGGTCTGGGTGGCTGCACACTGTGATGTGGGACTGGGGAAAAGGGCCATCACTGACTGATGGCACTTGTGCAGCTCCCTCCCTCTCCTGAGCCTGCTGTGCTGTGCACTGTGCCACACCAAATCACCCATCTTCAGCCTTTCTTGGCTTTTCAGCATCTGTACCTCAGCAGCGTCACCCTTTGGTCAGGGCTACCTCTGTTGGACAGGCTGGTGCCCCTGGTGAGATGTTGTGAGACTCACACAAACTGTGGTGTAACTTGCTGTTTTCCTTCTCCCAGATTTCATCTTCCAGAGGGAGCTGTTTGCTGCGAGAGACACAGGTGAGCCAAGCGGACCACAGCATGGGCTTTGTGGGTTAGGCCCCTCCTGGGGAGTGCTTTGGGGAGGTCAGTGGGACATGTCTGGGGCATACCATAAACCTGCTCTTGTCCCTGGGGGAGGGCACAGGCTCCATGCTGTGCTGTTCTGGGAGTGAGTGCTGTATGTGTACCTCCTGGGCTCTGCAGTCCTCTTTCCCCCAGCCCTTTGGCCTCTCTGGGGTACATGAGGTTGTGCTCCCACTGGGATATGCAAAGAAGGGACCATCACACCCTGGACATGGGGCTGTCCTAGCCCCATTCTCTCTGCAACACGTGTATCTCCTCTACTGCTAAATAGGGACACAAAAAATGCCTTGAATGGACTTCTGGACTGGCAGAGAAGTCCAGGAATGCCAGGAGATTTTTGAGCACTAGCCAACAGCAGTTCTGCCCTGGGAAACTGAGGAAATGCTGCCAGGACAGGCTGGCAGGTCTGATATTCTCCCTTTCTGTCCTCGCTCTCCTTGCAGATCCCATGCACAACCTCTCTGCTCAGCCCTGGCAGGCAAAGATGGCCAACCTGACCTATGACAACTTCACCCTGGGCAACCGCTCTGAGGTGGCCGTGCAGCCTCCCACCAACTACAAGACAGTGGAGCTGGTTTTCATCGCCACTGTCACCGGCTCACTCAGCCTCGTCACCGTGGTGGGGAACATCCTGGTGATGCTCTCCATCAAGGTGAACCGCCAGCTCCAGACTGTCAACAACTATTTCCTCTTCAGCCTGGCCTGCGCAGACCTCATCATCGGGGTCTTCTCCATGAACCTCTACACGGTCTACATCATCAAAGGCTACTGGCCACTGGGGGCCGTGGTGTGCGACCTGTGGCTGGCTCTGGACTATGTGGTGAGCAATGCCTCTGTCATGAACCTGCTCATCATCAGCTTTGACCGGTACTTCTGTGTCACCAAGCCCCTGACGTACCCGGCCAGGAGGACCACCAAGATGGCAGGGCTAATGATCGCGGCCGCATGGATATTGTCCTTCATTCTCTGGGCCCCTGCCATCTTGTTCTGGCAGTTCATTGTAGGCAAGAGGACAGTCCCCGAGAGGGAATGCTACATCCAGTTCCTCTCCAACCCAGCGGTGACATTTGGCACAGCCATTGCTGCTTTCTACCTGCCCGTGGTCATCATGACAGTGCTGTATATCCACATTTCCCTGGCCAGCAGAAGCAGGGTAAGGAGGCACAAGCCTGAGAGCAGGAAAGAGAGGAAAACCAAGTCCCTCAGATTCCTCAAGGGCCCCGTGGTCAAACAGAACAACAATAACTCTCCCAAGAGAGCTGTGGAGGTGAAGGAAGAGGTGAGGAATGGGAAAGTGGATGACCAGCCATCTGCACAGACAGAGGCCACTGGCCATCAGGAGGAGAAGGAGACATCCAATGAGTCCAGCACCGTCAGCATGACCCAGACCACAAAAGACAAGCCCACAGCAGAAATCTTGCCAGCAGGGCAAGGACAGAGTCCAGCCAACCCCCGGGTGAACCCAACTTCCAAGTGGTCCAAGATTAAGATTGTCACCAAGCAGACTGGGACTGAATGTGTCACCGCCATTGAGATTGTCCCAGCTAAGTCAGGTGCCTCTAACCACAACTCCCTGGCCAACAGCCGCCCAGTCAACGTTGCCAGGAAGTTTGCCAGCATCGCCAGGAGCCAAGTACGGAAGAAGCGCCAGATGGCTGCCCGAGAGAAGAAAGTCACACGAACCATATTTGCCATCCTGCTGGCCTTCATACTCACATGGACGCCCTACAACGTGATGGTCCTCATTAACACCTTCTGCGAGACCTGCGTGCCCGAAACAGTGTGGTCCATCGGCTACTGGCTCTGCTATGTCAACAGCACCATCAACCCAGCCTGCTATGCCCTCTGCAATGCCACTTTCAAGAAAACCTTCAAGCACCTTCTCATGTGCCAGTACAGGAACATTGGCACAGCTAGATAAACTGGTACTCAGGGACCACTTCAGAAACATTATGGAAACCCTTCCCTTTGCCTCCCCTCCAGGGGTTCTTCTGCTCCCCACTCACAACAGAGCAGACTGCAGTGATTGCAGATGATGCCCTTCATCCAATGCTGACAAAAATCCAAGGCATCTCTGAGCTGCAGGTCCTTCCAGTCACCCTGGGCCTGGGAACTAGCTTGGGGAGCCACCGGGAAAGCCAGAGGCAAGAGGAGATGTGATCACCAGGAGCCTTTCCCATCTCCACGCTTTCGGGATTGGCCAAATGGCATCAGTGTTTCTCCTAAGACTGGATGTACCTTTTTCCCCAGCTGACCATCTCCAAGGCGTCAGAGCTTGTCTGCATGCAGATGGGCTAATGCTGGACGTTTTCCATTGGCTTCTAAAGTGTTTATTACCCAAGAAATGAAAAGAAACCAGGGTCAAACATTTGCCAGACATCTTGGACCAGGCTGGCTCAGGCATGCTAATGGGGAGTCCTGCTGGCCCAGCCAGGGCCCCTGCGAAGGCAGTCAAGATTGGACCCTAACAGATGTGGCAAGCTGCTTCCTTTCCTTTGAGAGTGTCATCGGACATCCTCACCCAGGGACCTGGGGCAGAATTTTTCCCTGGGCTCTGGCTCTGCTCTCCCCTTCAGTTCCTTTCTGCCCTCCGACAGCAACTTGCTGGAAAGACAGACAGATAAACCAAGCATTTCACTCCTGGGTGAGGAGTGTGAAACCCAGTCACCTCTGACAATGATGGAAACTAAAACTGCAAAAAAACCCAGTAGTGTGGTGCAGGACTTGCTCCACAGCCCTGGGGGAATGGGGCCCCTGAGAAGTGGGCAGCAGTGACTGTGAAAATAACTGTCCTTGGGAGGGACAGTGGGGACCTGGGGGTCTCAGAAGAGGGTGGGAGGAGAGTCTGCAATGTGGCCAAGGTGCCCTATATCTCACCTGGGTCATGTGCAGGTCCCCGCTCTCCCCACAGTGGGTGTGATGCATGGCTCTGGAGGCAGGAGAGGATGACGATGGCCTCCAGCCCTGCTCCTGCCCTGGGTGCAGGGGGCTCCTCCAGGGAGGCTGAAGGAGCCGGTTGCTGAGCTTTGTAAATGGATGTAACGCTGCCACGGGTGTTGCGGCAGAGCCCTCAGCATGCGGGCTTCAGCCAGCGTCTCCAGCCTCCTCCCAGCCCACTCCTGTGTGCAACCCAGAGCACCCCAGGGTGCTCCCCAGCTTCCCCCAAAGCCAGCTGCAAGCCTTGGTGGACACAGCCAGGTGCAGGCAAGGGATGGGATGTGACGGGGCCGCTCTAGCACTGGCAAACTCTGTCCGTACGTCCTCCCCGTCCTCATGCCAGGGTGCAACCTGCAGAAAGGCTGCCCCAACCCAGAAGGGAACCCCTCCACCACTGCCTTTAGGGGTACCCAAAATGCCTGGTGGGTTTCTGGGTTTTTTTAAATGGTTACAACTGCAGCCCAACACACCCCAAGACAAATAAATACCTTGGACCAGGAAACTAATGGCCGTGGTGTGAGGAATGAATGAGTCATCACCTGGGTGGCTCCTTCCCTACTTTCCAGTGTCACCCACTGGTGACATTTCCTGCAGCCCATTCTTTCTGCCAAGATTAAGGGGGGAAGCTTGAGGTGTTGTTGCAAAGAGGCTGTGAGGTCTGGTGCTTTGTCCAGGACCATGTGCATGTGGCACCCAGGCCATCACTGCCAGCTGTATGGTAACTTCACTGCTGATGGTGTCGGCAAAACTGGGGTTTGCTGGGGTTCCAGCACAGCAGTGCCTTGTGGGGACAACATGGGGGGTGGTTCTGGTACTTTTTTTAAAAAGATTTTTATTGGATAAGAAAAAAAAAACCAAAAGGAGGGAGAGCTCCCACCCAGCGCTGGTGATGGCATGGCAAAGGCAGAGGGACTGCAGCCCCAATATGGACACACATGGTTAGAAGTGACAGAGAGGAGACACACTTGCTTCTCAGGGTGATGGTTGTGTTTTCCTCAGCTGCTGCAGGTAAGTCGTGCCCCAGCCACAGGGATGCTGGAATAAACCCCCTGAGGTGAGAGCAGTCCTTGAGTGAGAAGCTTGAGTGATGGGGTTACTTGGGCATTCAACACCCAGCCCTTCCCTCTGGCACCAGTACCTGGTGGAGGAGTGAGGTGGCTCCGGGACTTGCAAAAGGATGTGCCAAAGGCAACTCATTTGTGCTGGAGGGTGGAAAAATGTGTGTTCCATCCCAGCTCTCCGAGCACACCCCAGTGAACCCCAACACCAGCTGAGAGGAGGTGAGCAGGAGACACCAGCAGTGCCCATGGGACAGCAAGAAAGGAGGCAGCCTATCCTGCAGGGTAGGTGGGTTTGCTCTCTACAACACTAATGATTAAAACAAGGCATCTCAGTGAAAGAGGAGGTCATGGAAAGGAGTAAGGAGAGGAGGAGTAAGACTGTAGTGTGGGCCAGCTGCAGCTGGACATCCAGTCCTGTAGGCACCATGTTGAGGGGCTGCTGACGATGCTGGCTTCCAGCTCTAGTCCTTCCCCTTGCCCTTCTTTGCTGCATTCAAGAAGCAGAGGAGACAAGAGTTAGTGCATCTGCTGGCAGCTTGCAGTTCCCCGGACACTGCTGTGGTAGAAATGTAGCCAGGCTGAGCACGGTGCAGTGGCTGCATCCCTGCAGGCAGCCTCCCACCATGCCAAACCATGTTTTGCACCAGTCCTAGTGAGGAGAGCAGGGAATCCCTATCCCACCAAAGATGGCAGTTATTTATGCAGGGACCAGGGTTTTTCCTAGCAGCACTTACATCCCACTCAGCCAGCAGCTGGACTTTGCAGTGCAAAGGAAAGAGCATCCTAAAAAATCACCCACACCACAGCAAAGCCAACCCCAACAGGCCAAGGTACCTCTGAAAAATCCCTGCCCAGGATTGTAACAGGACCTTTGTGGGGACAGGAGTGGTGGGAACTGACCTTTGGACTTTGACTTGATCTTGGAGGAGCAGGGCTTGGTCACATAGACAGTCTCCTCACACTGGGCATTGTACAGGGCTTTCTTCAGGACGCCGGAGCGAGTCTTCAGGCCTGTCTGAGCACTACAGCCTCCCCAGCTCTCAAACTTGTACTTGCAGTCGGCTGGATGAGAGGGGAGAGGCATCAGAATTAGCCAGGACCTGGCGGGACACTAGTCCTGGTCACCCAGCACAGGGTGGTCCCCAACCAGCCCACCTCCATGTACCTACCTCCAAATTTCTTCTTCCAGTTGCAGGGGATCTTGCACTTGAGTTTCTTAGTCTCATCTTTGCAAGTTCCCTCACGGTAGCCCAGGCCACAGTCCTTACTGTTTGGAATACAGGGTCCCCAACGCCAGTCCTCACACTTGGAGCCATCCTTCTTTGTCTTTTCTGCACAGAAAACTGTAGTGGGTGCTCTCTGCAGGGACCGGGGAGCATGCCCCACTCTGCCCCCCGCCCCAGGCTGCCTCTCACCTTTCTTGTTCTTGCCAGCCTCGGCAGCAGCAGCCACCAGGATCAGAGCCAGAAGGAGGAGGAGGCTCCGAACCTGCATCCTGCCTGTGGAGGAAGGAGGGAGTGAGGTGGATTGGAGGTTGGGGTGCAATGTGGTGTCAAGGAGGGGCATGGTGGGCTGTGGGCAGCCTGTGTGGGAGTAAGACAGCAGCTGCCTCCATTGCACACACTTACCTACATGTGTGTACACCCCTGTGCCCTGCTTGTTGCCACCCGGTAGAATATGTTCACTAATTGCAACAGGAAGGTTAACTGTGTACCTCAACAACTGCCTCCCACCAGGGAGCTGGGCTGAGAGATTGTTCCCACCCCTGCAGCCTCCCCCACAGCCCTGCATGTGGTCAAAATGCTCTCTGTGGGGAACCCCACAGCCCACACAGCATCTGGGGGAGGTCCTACAGCTGGGTGCCAGTTGCCAGCCCTTACCCCCTTACTTTTCTGTGGATCCTTTATCCATGACCCAGCAGCCTGCTGCCCCATACCAAAGAGCCTTGGGGCCAGGGAACACAGCTCCCATAGTACCTTACTCCAGTTCCAGAGGATGCCAGGGAGAAGGAAAAAAGCCCAGAAAAACAAATCTGCTTCCATGAGAGGTCTGAGAGTTAAATCAGTGGATTAAACACCAAAAAAAAAAAAAGCATCCACACTGTGGAAACTTATTGGAGGGATGGAGCCAGAGTGCTGAGCCCACTGCCCATGCCACCTGTGCATGCAGGGGGTGTGCAGGTGTGCACACACCTGGGAGCAGGTTAGGGACAAGGGTGCACAAACATAAAGGTTTGGCTCTGGGGATCATGTCCTGTCCCCCTGCCCTGATGGCCTTGGACCGTGTGACGGCTCCCCTCTGGCTGCTACCATAACACTCTGGGATGTTGCTGCCAACACTGGAGTCCCAGATTCTGCTCTCAGTGGCAACAAGAGTGCAGGCATGCAGAGCCAGTGTTTCAAATCTGAAGACCCCTTCCCTGCTCCCCTAAAGCCTTTTAAGATGTCACCCGTATCTGTGTGGCAGCAGCCATTCAGAAAATACATGGCACCTGCTCTGGCTCTGTGATGGGCTTTGCAGAATTGGGCTGTAGAGGACAGGATGAACCACAGGCCCCAGGGGACACCAACACAGGGAAGAGCCCAGGATCAGCGTTTGCTCCCTCCCCTGGGCTCCCCGGGCAGCGTGCCAGAGAGAGCAGCATCCCACATTATTCAGGCTCCAGTGCACTCACCTTTCATGCATCCGCCGCCAAGCTGCCAGCTTTGCTCTGCATTGAACTGTCACAGGGAATTACACAGACTGGCTGGCTGAGGACACAGTCGTGGGGGTGAGATCTGCCTTCCCCTCACCCAGCCCGGCTGGGAGCCATCCTGCTGAGCACAGCATGGCTCAGCTCTGTTCCCACCCATCTGCCCTCAAAGGGGACAAGGGCTCAGTGCAGAAGGGCTGGTTACAGTTGATAAGGCTGGAGCTGAGCTGACTTACAGACATGGCTGTCCCACTTTCTGTAGCAGCTCTTATGGGGTAGCACCTCTGACATCCATATTATTCACAGCATCCCCTTGGTTTCAGGTGTTCTTTAAACTTCTCCCATCCTTTGCTGCAGAGCATTTCTCTGTGCTCCTTGCACCTACCTCCCAGCCCAGCATCTTCTGCATGGTCTTCAAGTCCCCAGGGCAGACAACCCCAGCTGCTGTGCTCACCCAGCCTCACCTCCAGGCACAGACTCCCTCTTTTTGCCATGGGTGCAGTGAGGCCCTGCCCATGTGTACACAGGGATGCTAGAAGGATGCCCTCTGAGGGGATGACCAGCTACAGCCCCAGGGACCCCTGAATTTGCTCCAGGCTCAGCCCAGCACACTGCATTCCCCAGGCAGAGGTCTGCAGGGACCTTAAGTCATGGTTCATCCTAAAGTGTTCATAAGGAAAAGGGCGTGCAGTTTCCCAACTGGTTTTCCAAACAGCCAGGCAAACAAAAGCTGTTCCTGGCTGGGCTGACAGCACCTTCAGGCATGCTCACACAGCCCTACTCCTCTTGCATCCCTGTGGGGCCCTGGCTTCTCTCCTCCTCAGATGCTGGCTGGCTCTCACATAACATCAGTCCCTGTTCTCCCTTCCCCCCTCCTCTAGCTGCCCTGGAGTTTTATGATCTAGGATCAGCTTTAAAAAGAAAAATAACATCACCTGGTGAAGCTGAAGCTCTAAAAAGAAAAATCACTCAGTGAAGCTGAAGCAGAGCTCAAATACCCACTATTGCAATGGGAAAGCTTGGACCTCTCTCCGGACACCATTCTGGGCCAGGGAGTGCCACCGACTTCTCCTAAAGCGGGCCACACATCCTCCCCAGCT
>VXBB01012322.1:516247-533768 GCA_013399915.1 Illadopsis cleaveri
GCGTCAGGTTCCGCGGGGCACGGCCCCTGTCCCTTGTCCCCTCTCATCTTCCTGCTGTGCTCTCCGACCCGTNCACCTGGTGAAGCTGAAGCTCTAAAAAGAAAAATCACTCAGTGAAGCTGAAGCAGAGCTCAAATACCCACTATTGCAATGGGAAAGCTTGGACCTCTCTCCGGACACCATTCTGGGCCAGGTAGTGCCACCGACTTCTCCTAAAGCGGGCCACACATCCTCCCCAGCTCCTGATCCCTCAATGGTGTCCCCATGCGCTCCTGGGAACGGGCCGGCGGCTGGGCTGGCACCCCCCCTCACAGCCCCTTTTCCAGTAGTGGGACCCCTCGTCTCGGCTGTGCTCGGCTCAAACTGCAGCTGGCTCTGGCAGCGGTGGATGCAGGACTGCTGTCCTCCCTCTGCCGGCTGAGCTGCTTCCCAGCCACCGGGCAGGCAGCCCGGCATTCGAGGAGCCAGCGCAGCGCTCGGGAAGCCCGTGGTCTGGAGTGCCAAGCACCGCGACAGCAGGAAATTCCCTGCTGCCAGGAAAGGGGACACCGAGCATATTCCCGTGAGCCAAAGCGTTAGCACGGCCAGGAGACTTTCCTAGAGGTGCTGAGGGAAGCAGAGGCGGGGTGTGTAGGGCTTTCCAGCAGGCGGCCTCACCGTCCCCTCGCAGGGGGGAGAAGGCGCTCCAAGGGAAAAGGGTTCTGCCCCTGCACGGGGGGCAGAGAGGGGAGCAGGCAGCGCCCTTCCACACCTCTGCCCTCTGCTCCCTCCTCAGGGTAGATGCAGTGCCGTGAGCCCCGCAGAGCCTCTTCTCGTCGCCTTCCGGAGAGGCGGGCGGGAGTCGAGTCTCGCTCCGGGGCAGCTCCCCGGGCTCCGATCCGAGGATCGTTACCAGCTGAGTTCTCCCTGAACCAGTGTGGGGCGCTTCCCCAGAGAAATGGGGGATAGATACCGGGCCACTATCTCAACCCATCTGCTCTCCAGGAGCCCTGACTCCCTACCAAACAAGCTCCATCCTTCTGCACCTCCAGGCTCTTCCCTGGCTCCTCTCAGGCGATCCCGCACCGGGCGGTCACCGCCCCCGGTCCTCCGGCCCCAGTCGCCCGTTTCTGCAGCTCCTCCCCAGCTAGAGCCTATCCCCCACGCCGGCAAAGCCCCTTCCCGCTCCGGGGAGCCCTCAGCCTGGAAGACTGCCACATCCCCGGGGAAGTGACGGGAAATCTCCGCTCGCCTCTCCCGGGGCGCCCATCGCCGGGGCGGGGGGCGGGCGGTGCCGCCCTGCGCGGGGCCCTGGGGTGGGGGGCCCGACTCCGGGAACTGTGGCCGGGGCCGCACTCACCTGGGAGCGGAGCGGAGCTGAGCGGAGCTGCTGCCTTTGTGTGGCGGCCGGCCGCGTGCGGAGCCCCGCGCGGCGCACAGCGGCCCCTGACGTCGGGCTCGGCTGGCAGCAAAAAGGTGGGTTTTTAGCCCAAAACTTTTCGCAAGCTCCTCCTCTGCCCCCCGGCAGACACAAAGGCAGAGCGGCGGAGGGGCCGCCCGGGGGCAGGCTGGCCCCTCGGCCAGTGGGGNGCAGTGCGATACCAGGGAAGCTGTGCGGGTTCAGCTGGCCACGCACTTCAACATCACCGAGTGGCCGAAGGGTGCATAGCTGAACAGCCGGGCAGGGTTTCCCGTGGGGGCCGCTGCTCTGAGTTCCGCTGGAAGCTGACCCCGGGGGTGCCTCGGTGGAGTAAAAGGAACCACCCTGTGTCTCTACCAGGTGCGTGGATTCCTTCTTTTCCATCAAGGCCACTGGCATCAACGGACCGACCTTTCATAATCTCTGCCCTTTTCACCCTTCTTTGCTCGCTCTGCCCCTCGTGGGAGGTTGCCAGGAGAGGGTACTTGCTCAGCAGCCAGAGCACATCACTTACATGCTGTCCCAAGTGTCTCTCCAGTTCCACCCCTTGTGACCTGCCTGCCTGTCCCCAGGTCAGCCATGCTGTAGCCCTTCTCCTTGGACCAAGAGGTGGTATCTGACTGCTGGTGGGGGATGAAAAGCACCTTGCAGATGTGACTGTTCCTTTCCCCAATCCACCACCTTTTCTTGGGAGGTGAGCAAGGCAGCAGCCAAGCCAATTCTCTTTTGAAGTTAGCAGCCAGAAAAGAGAGTGTCATGAAAGAAAAATGGGGCTGTGGTGGGGAATGAAGACTTCTTCCTGGAAGAAGTCTGTTAAGAGCCGGGCTGCCACAGGTGGGGTTGCAGGGTGGGGGTGGGGCTCTTCTTTACGAGCTGCTTCAAAACCAGGAATCACTTTCCAAGAGATTGCCCCATTTAATTCCCACTCTGCCAGCAGTTTCCTAAACATCTGCAGAGGTTTTGAGGAGAGCTGGTAAATGTGGGAACATGTCATCACCCTTTCCTGCTGCACACACAGCAACAGATACTGCTCTGTGTGGTGAGGGATCTGGAGATGCCAGGCTGTATGTTTGAGCCCAGGATGCAGAAATGGATCCTGCCAGCTGGGCAGGTAGCAAAGCCAATAGCCTCCCCTTTTGCTGGGCCTTTAAACTCATGCTGAAGAAAGCTGCTGAGACAAACTTCAATGTAAAAAAGGAGAAGGACCTAGGTGTACATCAGATTTGCATATCTGAATCACAGGACTGTGATGAGCACACCAGGGCCTATAGAACTATTAAAGAACTAGGTGTGGAGCGAGCACTGCTGCTTCTCTTCAGCTGTCTCTGGCCAGGAGCTGAAGATCTCACTGGAGTCCCCAGGGCACAGCAGCATAAGGTATGGTGAAGCCCTGTGCAAATTTTCACTCCATCAGGGGACCAGGAGACAAGTGCTAGCTAGCTCTGCAAGAGCAGAGATGTACTGGTGCACATCACTCTCAGCAGTGGCTGTGCTTGGTTCCTTTGGGCTCTTTTTGAAGGATATGGGAGAAATGGCTCCTTCCTCAGCTCAAATAAGCAGCAGAAAGCCGTGATTGCAGAAAGAGGCCTCATACAGAGGAAAGGAGGAAAAAAGAGGGAGTGTGATCAACCCAGGTGCATTTCCCTGCAATTGGTTAGCTTGAGCTTTTTACCTCTACAATTACAAGCTAATTCATGGCATGTCAGCTCTGCATTTTCCATCTCTGGTCAAAGCCTGGTCCTTGGGGATCTGGTAGTGGATGTTGCAGCAGTCCCAGTTCAGGGACACAGCCATGCATGGGAGAGGAATGACCTTTTCCTTGTTGAGGTGTGTGGCAGGTAATCATTAACAGGGCCAACTGCTGTCACCCCAGCTCTGCTTAGCTGGGGCTGGGCTTGCATGGCTTTCTCCAGCCTGCACACATGCACCTGCTGCCTACACCTCCAGGAGTGCTTCCATCCCACAGGAGGGCAGACAGAACTCCAAACCTCCAGCACGTTACTGAAAAGGAGAAAGAAGGGATGCTGACACCCTTTGGAGAGAAGGGCAGGCCGCTGTCCCAAAGGTACACTGCCCCTTTCCCAACACTCCTCATCACAGTGATCACATAGTGGGACTGCTTTTCTTCCCCACTGTATATTTGACACTGGGGCAGCTGGAAGGCACCAATTGCCATGGTTGCTGACAGCCTCCCTGCCAATCTGTGGGCCAAGCGCCAGCATGCTGGGGTCTGGGCACTGAAGCAGAGCAGGCCCCCTCCTCCCAGATGCACGTACACCTGGTCCCTGGGGAGGCCAGAACAATTTGGTGTGCCTTACACCTGCTACAGATCCTCACTGTTAGCTCTGGGCAGGAGGTGAAGTTTGAAGACCATGAAAGAGAGGCACAGTGGGGGTGGAAGGGACAATGCAGGCAGGGAAGGAGGCTGCTTCTGCAGGCAGAGAGGGGCTGGCAGAAGCACAGGGCAGGCTGCTAAACTGCCCCTAGAAATCCAAGTTTAAAATACGAATCTAGTTCCTCATCACACATGGGCTCCATCACCAGCATGCCATCAGCCACTGCAGTTACGTCTTTTTTCAAAGGAAACTCCACAGGAGAGAAGTTATGTTGGCCACAGTCATCCTTATGAGTCAGAGGCTGGAAGTGGAAGTGTCCCTAATCCTCTGCTTTTGTAATCAGAGAGCGGTCCTTCCACCAGAGTGGCAGAGATAATCCCTGCCCTCAGTGCTCAGCACTGGAGGCAGAAGCCCAAGATTCCCTGCTGGAGCTGGAAATGAACAGGAAGAGCCCCGGGCAGCTCATCTCCTGCAGAGCAGCACGGCTGGGGACAACTCACCACAAAAAAGGGCCAACATTCTGAAACTGGAGGTTGGATGCTGCTGCAGTATCCACTGACAGCTGTGGCAGCTGCTGAGGCTGCTGCCTTTGCCCCAAGGAGAACAGTAGGCTGCTGACTCACATGTCCAAGGCCTTCTGGATCACTTGGGAAGGCAGTGCACTTTCTCCCTTTCCCACATTACACTGAGCATTGATGTATGACACAGAATGAAGGAGAAGGTCTCTCAGGACAAAGATCTAGCAAACAGTCCCACAAGGATGCTGTGCTGGGAAGTGAACAAGGACGTGGGCCAGCAGGGAACTCCCAAAAGTACTCCCAAGTTTGGACAGGGGCAGAGGCCTTGCGGGTCCAACTTTTTTTGTGCCATGCAGGGCATCTGTTGTGCAGTGCCTGCTGCAATCTTGTGGATGCAGCAGGAGACAGGAACTAAAACATCAATCTCTTTATTTAAATGGCAAGAAACAACAACATCCAAACAAAGTTGAAAAGCAATGGGAACAGGCTCGTGCCAGGCCCTGGGCCGGCTGGAGCCAGCACCCTCACATAGTTACAAAAATACAATCCTACAACAGCGTCTAAGAAACACAGACCCAGGTATTGCACAGAACCCCTGCCCTCAGCGGGCAGGGCGACCAACACCCCCTCCTTCTTCACCAAAATATAAGCAGGCTAGGAATTGCACAGCAACTCAGCTCACAGGTGCATGGAGGGGCCAGGCAGGGATGGGGACAGTGTGTCTCTCAACTACCTGTACAAAAACTGTAAGGGAGAAAGGGGAAAGCTGAGGCTCTAAATGCCTCTGGACCAAGTTGGGCATCCCATCTAGGGCAGCAGTGGTGTGGACCTCTGAGATGACAGTGCCTTGTTTGTCAGTGGCCTGCCAGCAGTGCTGATGAGAACCCCAGGCACTTCTGGAGTGTCCCAGTTGTCAATGCATTAGTATGCCATCATTATTATTTGCCAATACTGCCACTGGCCCCTGGGCACCCTGCACTGCCCTGCACCTCTGTTCCCCAGTACAGCATCCCCCATCCTTCAAGAAAACCCTACTCCTAGGCAAAAGGTCTGAAGGATATTCTGGTTCCCTACAGTTCCCTCTTACCCTTTTCTTGGTAGTAGGAGCGATTCAAACAGTGCCACCCAGCACTACCCTGTGAGCACAGCTGCATGTGAGTGCAGAGGGACTGCACAGACCACACACAGCAGCAGCAGTGTCCTCTCCTGGAGCCAAGCTGTGAACAGCAACCCCCTTCACAACCATTGCCCACCCAAAAGTGCCAAGCAGGCCTGCTAGGCGCAGAGCTGTCAGCTTTCCTCCTCTGTGGGCACCTCCTGGTCTCAGAGACTCAGTTCTGCCAAAGCCTTGTTGAAGGCCTGGCTTGATGTCTCTGCATCAAGCGCTCACAACATCAACAGGGGAGATGGAGTGTGGTGCCTCATGCCCTATGGTAGGTGGTTGGTGAAATTCCATCCCATTGCAGGCATGACTCAGGGCTAGGACCCCTGATGGTTCCTCTTTCTGCTGAAACTGGAGAGGGTGAGCTCATTGTCTGCCCAGGTGGGTTGTGTCTCAGCTGTGTGAGCTCTCACGTTTTCCCTGCAAAGCCCCATGCCCAATTTGGGGAATAGCAGGAGTCAGGCTAAGAGGATGCATGTTGCCAGGTTGGGGGGCAGGAGGGGATCCCTGAGAGCAGCACTTGACCCCAGCACTGCCCATCCAGCCCCATGCAAAGTCTGGCATTGAGAGTGAAACTGACGCATAGAGGGCAGCTGAATCCAAGTCAGCATTTGGGAAATAGGCGTCACCGCTGCCACTGCCCCAGCTGAGTGCAGCTCTCCACTATCCTGCAGTGGGCTCACAAAGAGATGCTCAGCAGAGTGGGTGTGCAAACTGTTCCACCCAGCCCCATGGTGAGAAGTGTGGTGGGAGGGTTTGGTAGCCTCCCTCCATGCCATCCCAGCCCTGAGTCAGACTGCTGAGTACTAAAGGCCCATCAGGAGGGCACCCGTTGCCTTACTTCCAGCTGCACCAGTCCCAGATGCTCTGAGGAAAGGCTGGATGCAAAAGTGACTTCCCTCCTGCTGCAGAAGGCTCTCGGTAGAGCAACAGACAGACCTGGTGCAGCCCCAGAAGGGAGAAGAAGGCAGGGCTAGTATGTTGTGGTGCTTCCTTTGGGGCAAAGTCTGCAGCTCAAGCCTCTGCAGGCTGTCCATGCAGCCTGTGCCTCCCACAGCTGTGCCAGACAGGAGAGGAGGAACACGACACAAACCTAGCCAAACACCTAAAAGGGGGGCACTGCCAGCAGAGAGAGGGGCTGAGCAATGATATCCCACAAGGATCATAGGTAGGCGTCTGTGCAGGGGGCACTGGCATTACTCCCATGAACAAGGGTAACGGGGTTTCAGCCTGGCCTGCTCCAACATGGCTGGAGGATAGAGCCCAGTGAGGGCAGGGAATGTGGTGAATGAGAGGTGAAGGGGTGGACACAAAGAATCAGGCTTCAAGTCTGAAATACCCATTGTCCTCATAACAGAGTCCCAGCCCAGCCTGGGGCAGAGCTCTTCTGCATCCATCTCCAGGGACCAGGTTGGCATCTGGGGAGGGTTGGGCCAGATGCAGGTCTGCCAGTTGGCATTGTCCTCTTTTCATCCTGCATGAGCTGGCTTGGGCTAAGGCACGCCAAGCACTACACAGCTGTCTCCTGGTCCTCCCGCTGGATCATCTGGTAGTGCTGTCGGTTCTCGAGGTAGGCAGCTAAGTCGGGGTCATTGGCTTTCTCAGCACGGTGCTTTGGGGTGTCTCCCTGCACAGGGGAGGCAACAAGTCAAGAGTGCCAAACACTGCCTAAACACTGCTTTGGCACCCAAAGGCGTCCCCATTCCCCCATGTGGCTGCATCCAGCAGAGCCTGCAGCCAAACCCCAAGTCAGGCGGCAGCCAAATGCCCATGTGGTCACCATGGGATCAAAATGTGCTCCTGAAGAGCCTGACTACTGCAGGCCTGGAAGCTGCCCCCTGAAGGGCCATCAGCTCCAGGCATGGGCTGGGACGTGACTGACCCTGAGCATCACAAGTCACCCAAAAAGAGACAAAGGCTGGTCTCCATGACCTGCTCTTCCCCTGTGCTGGGGAGGCAGGCGGGAGAGGGTGAGGAATGAGGGGCATGTCTGGGGAATGCCCAGGAATACCAACCCCCCTTCCCTCTCACAGCCTGGCTAGTGCTCCAGCTCCCGGAGGAGGATCACATTTCACCAGCTTATTGCAGCCATCTGGATTGTGTCCACTAATGAACTCCCGCACTCCATAAAAAGCAAATCTGTTAACAGCTCCCAGCTCTGTCTCCTCTCCCCCTTTCCTCCTCCTGCTCCTTGCTCCTCCTCTCCAAGTGCCCAGGCTCTGCTGTGCACTGAGAAAGGCCACAGAAACCTGGCACTCTGCCTCTGCCATTGAAAACCAGCCCTGGAAGGGAAACCCATTCTGCCCAGCTCATCCCCTGGTGCACAGCAGGGCACGGGCAGCTGCAGCAGTGTGCTGGGGCCTCCAGAGCAGCCCACAGCCATATCACTCCATCAGGAACAATGGTCAGACATGCAGAGCCCTCCGCTGGGCCTGGATGTGGCTGTGCACAAAAGCCCATCTGCGTGTGGCTGCAGAGAGGTATCAAGCACCAAGAAATCTCCTTGGAATGTGCACCCCAAGACTGAGCACATCCCGTGGTCCTGCACACACCCTCCCACAGCTAGGGGATGGAGACCACTCTGTGCTTTGGTGCTAGCTCTTCTTGATGGCCTCCTCCCCACATCCCCTGAATGCAATCACTCATTTAACAGAGGAGGAATTGAGCTTCTTTCCTGTTCCCCTGCAGAAGCCCCTCTGCATCACTGCCTGCCTGCAGCCTGAAACTGGAGCTGCCAGGGCCTCCTTGCCCGGCTGGGCTGAGGCACTCCCAACTGATAAGGCTCAGCCTCCCTCACCACTGCAGGGAGCGGGATCAGCCTGTTCCAAACCCGTGCTACAGGTCTGCCGCTGGGGTTTCTAATGAGGAGGTTCCTGCCTGTGCAGGCAGGCTGTGACCCAGAGCCCATGAGAGGTCAGTGCAGCAGCATGGCAGGGTCCCCAGGCAGCCACACACCCGACATGCTTTTGCACAGGCACGTGCAGACCCATTCCCTGGGGCAGGCGCATGCCTGAGCAAGTCTCCCTTTTGTGCTGGCAGGCTGGGGGTTGTTCCTCTCCTTCAGGTAAATGAGGGAGCTGGGGACAGAGAGGGGCCAATGCCTGCCCCCCTGAACTGCCCTCTCCTCTTGCCTC
Organism: Illadopsis cleaveri; assembly: GCA_013399915.1. Lineage (NCBI taxonomy): Eukaryota > Metazoa > Chordata > Aves > Passeriformes > Timaliidae > Illadopsis > Illadopsis cleaveri. The sequence continues at coordinate 524,797 of VXBB01012322.1, forward strand.
TGCCAGCTGAGTCTCCATTCAGGGCAGTCCCACCCTGAGCACTGTGCAAGGCCTCCTAAGCCTTAGACAGGACCAAGGAAGAGAGATGGGGAGCCAGAGATTATCTGTACTGCATACTCCTAGCAGCTGGCAAACATGGATGTGCATTGTCTAAATTGGACCCCAAGCTCCACCAGCACCAGCACCCCTCAACTGGGCTCCTAACTGGTGTCCCAGACCCACAGATTGCACTCTTGGCTTGTTCTCTACATCACCTCTGCTACAGCCCATCACTACAAGCCTCTACCAGAGAGATCTGACCACATCCTCTCTGCCATATGCCAGCCCCAGGAACCTCCTGTACCAAAATATGGCCCTAAGCCCTCCCTTTTTGCAACTCTTCTGCCAGGGCTGGCACAGTTCCCTGACACTAAGGCACAGCTCAATTAACTCGGCATGTGAGGGAAAGCGCTGCCACTGCTTGCTCCTGCTCCCCGCAGGCCAGCTTCCCCCGCCAAGAGGAGCTCCCAGATCCCTCATCATGACTGCCGGTGGGGGATAGCGGGGGGAGTTCTGCAGCTGGGAGGGAGCTTTCAGGGAGAATGTCCTTGCTCTGACCCCTGAGGGTGGGTAGGGGGAGACAGGGATGAGACATTCCAGCCCCTTGCTTTTAATTTAATAAAACAACAGGGAGAGAAGCACCAGAAGAGGGATTTAACCCCTCTGTAGCTGGGCTCTACTGGACAAGCATGGGTGGTCCATGTCAGCTCCTCTCTGACTGGCAAACACCTCACCCAAAGCACCCCTGCTCTGCTCTCCTGCTAGCTCTGCTCCTTGCCAGCCCCCTGGTCACCACAGAAAGCCACACTGCCACCGCTCCCGCTGTCACCTGCAGGTCTGTCTTCATGAGCGAGGCCCCGGCCTCCACGATGTAGTGGCAGATAGTGCGCTGGCGTAAGGCTGCAGCCTGGTGCAAGCTGGTTTCACCGCTGAGGAGGAGAAAGCGGGAGATGTGAGATGTCCCCCTGAACAGGGACAATCAGCACATGCCGGTGGCAGCAAGAGACAGCAATTCAAGCGGCAGCAGGAGCTGATGGTGAGTTGTGTTTGTCCAGGCAGCCCTGGCAGAGGAGGGGGTGCTAGTCAAGGGCAGCCTGCCCAAAATGGACTGGGAATCATGGCTGGCAATTAGAGCAAGGGCAGCTGAAGTGCCCCTATGACTGGTCACTTTGCAGAGGGTCTGGCCAACAGGTAATGCAAGTCAGGCAGTGACTTACTTCTCCTCCTCTGTGGCATCAAGGATTTCTGAAGGAGCTGTGGAAAGAAAGAGTGCAGGTGAGTGAGACCTGGCTCCAGGGCAGAGACAGACCTGCCTACTCCCTGGTCACAGTCTGCATCATTCCATAGGGACTGCTATTTTCATGCTGCCTGCAAAAGTCGTAGCTCCAAAGAATTCAGGTCAGTAATGGCATCTCAGCCCAGTTGATCCCAGGAAAGAAGAACTGGTTGTGGACTCACTACAGAGAAGCATCTAAATAAAAATAAAGCTGGCTGTATTTCAGTGGGAAATGCCAAAAACAACAGGTCAGCTGCCCTGAAGGCAGAAGAAAGACACTGCGATTGTTGCCCAGAGACATGCTGATCCCTGCCAGGATGCAGTGAGAGCCATGAGGACACCCCAGTACTGGCAGACAGATGCAAGGGAAAGCCCATACACCACAAGGATGATGTAGCAAACCCAGAGGGAAGGGATATAAGCCCAGGAGTACTCTCTCTGAGCAGAGGGTTGATTTTTTTTGGCTGCCAGGCTCCTCTGCTAGGAGTGGCACTCTGGCTCCAGCTCACCATTCTCGATGATGTATTTGACGATGTCCTTGCTCCCTGATTTGACAGCATGGTGGAGGACAGTCTGGCCCGAGGAGTCTCTCACCATCAGGTCTCTTCCAGCTCGGTGCAGCTCTTGGAACTACAGGATTGTCAGATTGCTCAGGATGAGTTGCATTTCCCAGCTCCAAGCCCCAGTGTTATGTGCCTGGAGTGCCTGACAGGTTGTGTGGATACTTGGGGCTGGTGGGGAGCTTTGTCCAGCTCAGCCATGCTACTAAGTCCCTTCCCTTCGTGTCCCCCAGGAGACAAACCAGGGCTCCTTGCCAGAAGCCTGCCTGGTTTCCAGCTACCACTCCTGAAGGAAGGCCCTTGACAGGCGCTGCTCCAGGGCAACTGGGGAGCATGGCTGGCAGGGCTTCCCTTAGCCCAAGGGGCACACCAGCCCAGGAGCCAGCCCTAGCTGCTCATTGCAGCAGGCTGCTGGAGCACCTACCTTGCTGAAGTTGCCACTCTTGGCAGCTTCTATCAGAAGGTCATCTGCAAAGAGAGACACATCAGGGTCAGAAAAGTCAATCTGTAACACAGTTTATCTAATCCTGGAGACAAGAGCTGGGCACCAGAGGAGTACAAGCTCCTCCATGGATTAACCTCTTGGTCAGACTGCATTTACATGGCTCCTCCACCTTCAGGAATGTAAGGAACAAGCAAGGGGAAGGAAAGAGACACCATGTAGCTAGGGGTGCAGCCAGACCTCAGGTGCATGTGCAGGGGGAGTAGTCTCTGCCCTTGGGCAGGATAACTTGTGATGGAAGTGGGGGGCAGGCCTCCTGGGCATCAGACAGCAGCCAAGACGCCTCTCACCAATGACTCACTCACACCTCCAGGCTCCAATCAAGCTTCAGGAAACTCCTTTCATTTGTTCAGCTTGGTGAGGCCCCTGATCTAGTGTTCCCACCTCCCCAGGGAGAGGCAGAGACAGCCTCCCAACCCAGTCCACAGCGCTCAGCTCTGCAGGTGGGGGATTAACCCCTTGCCACATCATTTCCCGCATGGTGGAGCCGGGAAGGCGCCTGGCTGGGCCACTCCACAAATCACTGTCAGGTCTCTTGTGTTCACCTCTGGGTCACCCGCCCGCAGGGCTCCATGTTTCAGGACACATGGAACAACAGGGCTCCTCCCTGCTCACCAGGGAAAGGATTGGCCAAAAAAACCCATAGCAGGAAAACAAAACAGTGTAACCTGAGAGGGGGTATGATCAGGGGTAGGGCTCCACTCACCTTTATGTGGGAGGCAGTGCTCAGGCTCAGCGCTGGAAGGGAAGAAGAGAAAATGTAACTAACCCTGCCACTCCTGGCAGCAGATGGCCCTAACAGGCATGGCAGCACTACAGGGATGGAGAAACCTGCCTGTGGCACTCCTTCCCTGATCTGGGTTCTTCCCCATCCTCACTTCCATTTCTACTGCTGCTCCTGGCACCATTGCTCATCCATACCCAACGCTGGCCTTAGTTTGCTGGAAGACATCCACGTCCCTTGCCCCATGGGCCAAGTGCTGGAGCTTGACCCCATGGCTGAGCCACCTGGTGATGCCCCACTGTTTAGGGCAGTGCTGGCAGAGGAACAAGGAAAACAGGATGCCATCTCATCCCTTGGTCTTACTCAACACTGAATTCCTGCTTACTTCCAGGGAGCTCCCCTGTAATCTGGCCCAGGGATCAATGCTGTGAAGCCAACCCTAGCTCTCCTATCACTTCCCATTTTTCATGTGGCCCAGCACTCCCATTCCAGACTCACCTGGGGGCAGGAGAGGAGGATGGAGAGGAGGAAGAGGAGGGAAATGCAAAATGGTGCCCAGGGGGTGTGGCAGATGAGTCCACCAGGTCAGGCATGGCAGGAGAAGTGCTCACAGTCTGAGTGACCACTAGCTCTGGGTCCAGCACATAGAGCTCATCCTGAGAGATCTCTGTCACATAGTTGAGGTGTTCCTGAAAGACACAAGTCAGGACACACTTCCTCAGAAGCAAGACCCACTTCTGCAAAACTCCATCCCCTCATATCCCAGTGGGTGGGTTTGTGGCTCACCCATTTGTTCAGCAGAGCAGTAGTGGCTTGTGCCTGGGAGCCTTTGCATCTCCTTTTTCTTTTCAGGCTTCCTACCTCCTGCCACCTTATCAACCTTGTAAACCTTATCTCCATGTCCTCTTCTCCAGCTCATTAGGGAAAGTATCTCATACTGGTGAAGATGACCCCAGCTGGTGGGTCCCCTGGCCAGTCTTACTATGTTTGCTATTCCTTACCTGCTGCACTGGAAGGCCCTGCAGGCACCTTTCAACCCAAGGTTCTGTGCTACCACCCTGGCTTCTTCCCTTTTCTCCAGAACCTTGGAGGTGCCAAGCCTGGTCCTGGGCCAGGCTCGTCATGCTATCCCTTTGGGGGATGTCAAAGGGCAGGGCACTGGTATGAGACATGCGTGGCCCCAAGGCTATGCCTGCCTGTTGTCTGTGTGCAGGTGGGACACCCAAACACGTTCCCAGGGGGATGACAGTGCAGGATGAGGCTGCACTCACCTGTGCCCGGTCTATCCTGTAGAACCGATCGGCCGTGGTTGCTGTAAGACAGGAACAGAATGAGACAGGCTGATCCTTGGTGTGAGACAGGGGAGATGGCCTCTTTCCACCATGAGCAACACTGAGCTATCCAGCCACTTCATGGCTTCCACAGAGGATGCAGCAAAGCAAACAACAGCCCCTGACCAGGGGCAAACCATTTCCCTTCATGATTCTGCTGGTGTCTTCACCCTAGAGGCAGCCCCTTAGGCCTAAAGACCACCATGCCCCTGTGAATCATGCCTTTGCTTGCTATGTCCTCCTCAATGACTCCTGGCAGGGAGCCACAAGTAAGGCAAGAACACAACTGGCTGATGCCACAGCCTTTCTGGGGGCTTTCAGGTGCTCCAGCATTATCCTGAGCAGAAGAAGCTCAGGGCTATGCAGTGCATATCTCAGCATACACTTATACCAGGTGAGGAACTGCTGTGATTAACATAGTGCACCTTGTTAACAGTGCTCAGAAATGGGGGCACTACAGGAGGCTGTGAGAAGAGAGAGCTCAGCCTCCTGCTGACTTGACTAAGGACCTCCATGAGGCCACTCAGAGCATTCTGACAGCCAGACACAACAGAGCATGCCACCACCAGCTGTAGATCCATGCCCCTGTCTCCTAGGATGGCAGGAGAGCTTCAAATCAGCCTCCATCCTGTCTGAATGCATCCCTCTGCTCATCCCTCTTCCTTAGAGAAGAGATCACCACAGAGAGAAGCTCCAACAGAGCAAGTGGCTATGCTGGAGTCAGATACACACAGCCACCACCCCTAGGGGAGCAGGGAAGGATTATGGACTTAGGGCATCACCAAGGGAGACCAGGACAGGTAAGAGCACAGTTCCAGGTCAGCTGGATTCCCATGCAGGGCAGCATTTCACCAACATCCTGACAGGCTGTTGGTGCCAGTCCGGGAGAGGTTGCTGCAGTGGGATCCTTGCAGACCCAAAGATCTGCAAACAGAGTGGGGATGTGCCAGGGCAGGTGAGAAGAGTGAAAGAGCCAGGTTTATGCTGGATATTTGCATCCAGGGAGCTACTATTCAAGGCCTACAATTCAGCCACTTGAAAAACCTGTGCTGTGTTGAATGAGACTCCAGTCTCTTTCCTGACACATTTTCCTGAGCCCAGAACCTGCTGCTGGGAGACTGGCAGGAGAAGGGAAAGCAGCCCTGGTATAGCAGTCCTGGTAGTGATACCTGGGAGCAGCAGCCACAGCAACACCATACACAGGGCTGGAACCTTGAAGGAGAAGTTGCACTCTCTCTGCCTAGCATGAGGCTTCCCAGGCCCACTTTGCAACCCATGGTTGTGCTCTGCTGTGCTCTACACACTGCTTGCTGGGATGTCAGAAACATGAAATGCTTCCAACGGGCCTTTCACTCAGCCAGCTTCCAGGTACAGAGGGAGCTTCTTCGTCAGAGAAGGCAAAGGGAGAAAGCTACTTTTAGGCAGGGGAGAAGCAGCAGCTGAGCCCAGCAGGGAGGCTGCTCTCCCGTAACATGCAATGCCCATGGTTAGCCCAGCTCCGAGCATGCTGGAGCAGGGGTGCCCCCTGCCTGCACAACACAGGAGAGCATCCCCAGCAGGCCCGCAGTGACAAACACGCCACCAAGCTGCCTTCAGCGCCACCAAGCTGCCTTCAGCGCCACCAAGCTGCCTTCAGCTCCAGGGGCAGGAGAACCACAGACTCCCCTTGCTCCACTCAGGGTCAGCAGCCAGACACACAGCCTGGGGGAAAGCATTGCTATGCTCAGCCCCAAAGACCCAACATCCGTGAGTCCCGAGCCTCAGTGGTTCCCTATGGCTTGTTACTGAATGTTTGTTCTCTCACCCCCCAAATTCATAGAATCATAGAATGATCAAATTGCTTAGGTTGGAAAAGACCCTTAAGATCATCAAGTCAAACCATTAAATCAACACTGCCAAGTCCACCACTAAACCACGTCCCTAAATGCCACATCTACACATCTTTTAAGTATCTTTAGGGATGGGGACTCATTCATTTCCCTGGGCACCCTGTTCCAATGCTTGATCACCCTTTCAGAAAAAAGTTCTCCCTGATGCAACTTGAGGCCATTAATTTCCCTTCATCCTCCTGCTTGTTACTTGGGAGAAGAGACCAACACAATTTTACCTAACCTCCTTCCAAGTAGTTGTAGACAGAGATAAGGTCTCCCCTCAGCCTCCTTTTCTCCAGGCTAACTAGCCCCAGCTCCCTCAGCTACACCTCCTAAGATTTGTGGTCCAGACCCTTCACCAGGTCTGTTGCCCTTCTCTGGACACGTTCCAGCACCTCAACGTCTCTTTGCAGTGAGGGGCCCAAAACTGTATGCAGGATTCCTGGTGTGGCCTCACCAGAGCCAAGTACAGGGTGACAATCACTGCCCTGGTCCTACTGACTACACTTTTCTTGATCCAGGCCAGGGTGCCATTGGNCTAGCCCCAGCTCCCTCAGCTACACCTCCTAAGATTTGTGGTCCAGACCCTTCACCAGGTCTGTTGCCCTTCTCTGGACACGTTCCAGCACCTCAACGTCTCTTTGCAGTGAGGGGCCCAAAACTGTATGCAGGATTCCTGGTGTGGCCTCACCAGAGCCAAGTACAGGGTGACAATCACTGCCCTGGTCCTACTGACTACACTTTTCTTGATCCAGGCCAGGGTGCCATTGGCCTTCTTGGCCACACTGTCAGAGACTGAAATAGTTCATGCCCCAAACACTGATATAAAGTTTTGCTCATTATAACAAAAACTGTATAAAGAAGATACAACCAAAGAAGCCTCCCTGAAGATATTTTACTGGGACTTTGGACTGAAAGTCAAACTGCTGAGATTAGATAAAGGGAAAGCCCATTCTTCCATCACCTGAAACAAACAAGTAAACAAGGAAAAGAATGTAAACCAACCCCAGCAGCTGTACTAAGAATCAGGCCGTAGCCCACAGATCCATTTGTTGGGAGTGGGTTTGCACAGATTTCCCCCCCAACCGAGGTGGGGAGAGGAAGTTTTGGTGTGTTGTAACCCCTGCTCAGGGACAGGGAACCCATCCTCCCTTACACAACCTGGCTATGGAAACCCCAGCCCCGGGAAGGCCACATCCACAGGACATTTATGTGAGAGGCAGCTGAGGGGGTGCACTAATCCATCAAAGGCCCCCTAGAGTGCCCCCACAGTCATTCCTGGGGCCTTGCACCACAGGACCGCATATGATGCAACAGATGTGGAAGAGACAATGGCAAACCTCCCACCCCCCCACTCCAGGAGGTGCCTGGATTTTCCTACCTGGCCTGAGTGTATATTAACACATCAGATTCTGTGCTTTTTTTTTGGGGGGAAGGGGCGGGGACCTTCACCACCAAGAAGATCAGTTGGAGAGGATCAACAGAGCATTGCTGGGATCCATGGAGAGGTGACACTTTCCTTATTCTGTCCCTGTTGCTCTTCTTCTGTACCCTCCACCTATTTTCTATTTCTTTCTCTCTCTCTGTCTTTCTCATATTTACTATCAAATAAAACCCATACTATTGTCACTGGCATGTGGTCTCATCTGCACCTTAATTCAGGCAGGGGTATTCCTAAGAACCTTAGCAATTGGATCCTGACAGACACACACACACTGAATCATGTTCAGCTGCTGTTGACAAGCACCTCCAGCTCCTTTTCTGCTGGGCAGTTTTCCAGCCCCCGTTCCTCCAGTCTGCAGCACTGCACAGGGTGGTTGTGACCCAAGGGCAGGACAGTCACATTTTTGAACCTCATGCAATTGGCCTTGGCCCACAATCCAGCCTGTCCAGATCCCTCTGCAGCACCTTCCTGCCCTCCAGCAGATCAACACTCCCACCCAACTCGTCTGCAAGTGACTGAGGGTGCATTTGATCCCTTCTTTCAGATCATTGATAAAAACAATAAACAGGACCAGGCCTGATACTGAGCCCTGGGGATCACCACTGGTGACCAGCCACCAGCTGGATGTAACTCCAGGCACCACCACTCTCTAGGTCTGGCCATTCAGCTGGTTTTCTATCCAGTGAACAGTGCACTCATGTGAGCCACAAGCAACCAGTTTCCCCAGGAGAATGCTGCGGGAAAGTGTCAAACATCTTACTGAATTTCAGGTGGACAACATCCACAGCTTTTCACTCCCACTGAGCAGGTCACCTCGACATAGGAAGAGATCAGCTTGGTCTCCTTCCTTGCCTGTCCTGTCTGAAGAGTTTATAGCCATCCACTGGCATGTGGTCTCATCTGCACCTTAATTCAGGCAGGGGTATTCCTAAGAACCTTAGCAATTGGATCCTGACAGACACACACACACTGAATCATGTTCAGCTGCTGTTGACAAGCACCTCCAGCTCCTTTTCTGCTGGGCAGTTTTCCAGCCCCCGTTCCTCCAGTCTGCAGCACTGCACAGGGTGGTTGTGACCCAAGGGCAGGACAGTCACATTTTTGAACCTCATGCAATTGGCCTTGGCCCACAATCCAGCCTGTCCAGATCCCTCTGCAGCACCTTCCTGCCCTCCAGCAGATCAACACTCCCACCCAACTCATCTGCAAGTGACTGAGGCTGCGC
>VXBB01012322.1:533834-669355 GCA_013399915.1 Illadopsis cleaveri
CAGCTGGTTTTCTATCCAGTGAACAGTGCACTCATGTGAGCCACAAGCAACCAGTTTCCCCAGGAGAATGCTGCGGGAAAGTGTCAAACATCTTACTGAATTTCAGGTGGACAACATCCACAGCTTTTCACTCCCACTGAGCAGGTCACCTCGACATAGGAAGAGATCAGCTTGGTCTCCTTCCTTGCCTGTCCTGTCTGAAGAGTTTATAGCCATCCAGTATAGTTTATAGCCATGCAGCACCCCAGTTGTGTGACTTGTCCCACCACGTCTCCATGATGCCAACTATGTCTTTTGGTTCCTCCTATTTGTAGCCCATGCTGCATGCATTGGTGTTGATGCACTTCAGCTGGGCTACTGATTCCTCCACTTTTTTGGGCATAGGAGCTGTAATTCCTACACCCTAATTCTCAGGTGTTTCTGTGGTTTCTAATGCATTGGTAACCCTTGGATCTTTGTAGCCACGTGGATCTCCATCCCCTTCACTGAGCTTGCTAGACCTTGCTAGCACATCATCAGACCCAGTCAACCCTCCTAGGGAAGGGTGATACTCACAGTCCAGGAAGCACCACTTGGGTGACAGCTTCTGGAATGACAGTGTCTTCGGCTTGGCTCCATCTCCCTCCTGCTTAATAAGAGAGGATAAAGATGTAGCTTATGGCTTCTGCATCTCTCTTAGGAGCACTGCTCCTGCTTTGGGAGGTCTCTGCAGACATAGAGGACTACAGGCACTTGCATGAAATTGAACACAGGCACAGGACACCGCAACAGGGAGCGCCATGGGACAGACTGGAGCTGACTGCAGAGCAGTGTCACAAGACGAGCCCATGAGACTGGCACAGTGAACATGACAGATGGGCCCAGAGTACAGAGAGAGGCCATACACACCTGAAAGAGCAGGTGCTCTAAAGCGGAGGGCTGTGCAGGGAAATCCTGCAGAAAGGCAAGGTGTCCTGTTACAGCCTGTGTCTGGGCAGCCCCCCAGTCCCTCTTTCACCCCATTGGAGTTGCTTAATGTGCTGCCATATCTGGCCTTACGCACTGCCTGGCCAAGGTACCTGGTCCTTGCCTGGCTTTAGGGTCAGAGCACAGTGCTTGCCCAAGGAGTAAGAGGAGGTAAACCATGAGGTGAGCAAGGAACACCAGCCACACTGCAGAGTTTTAAAGGTGTGGGAGATTGCAGGGGCATGTGTCTACCACACTGACACAGCAGGAAAGCACTACCCTGTGAACCCAGGAGCTCCTAGCCATGTGCCTGCCTGTGTGTCCTCACCAGTGCCTGGGCACAAAGTCGGCAGGGGGCACACATACAGAGCAGGCACAGAAAGAGGCAGATGCCAGTGTGGCAGCCAGGGCAAGCAGCTCTGCAACTCAGCTCTGTGGGACTCTTCACGTACACCGGACAGGATTCCCACAGGCACAAGAGCCAGCTAACAGCAGATTACAAAAGGCCCCTTTGATCTTCTGTGCAACAATCAGATTGAGCAGTGCAGCACCAGGAGCCACACTATGGGCTTAGAAGGCATTGTTCACCAGGAGCATTGTTCACAGGAGCAAGAGTTACAGAGTCTGTGTACAGGTCCCAGGGATGTGCTAGTACATTGGCAAGGACACAAAAATTAGTGCTTGCAAATGAGAAGAGTGGAAGGGGTTATAAACCTAATCCAGGTACCTGGAGAGGGCAGAGCTGTGACAGAGCCTGAGGAGGGCTGAAGGGTTATAGGCCCCCACAGGGTGTGTGCTGGCATTTTATACTACCCTATAGTTCTCAGGGTCACTCTCTGGGCTTGGAGAACAGTCAGAAGAGCAATGCTGAAAAAGAAGCTGCCAGACAGCAGGGAGCAACAAGGCATCCAGCCTGGGACCCTGCCTCCACTACATGGTGAAGGCAAACCGTGACCTCTTAGCGTGACCCAAAGCAAGAGTGTGTGCGGTGGTGTGTGCAGGTGGCTTAGAAATCCTTTCCCTGAGTCCCTTCATCCTCAGTATTCAGCCATGACCACTTTTCGCACAGAGACTCACCTCCTGCAGCTTCTCAATCTGGGTCCGGCACAACTCCAGGTCACTGTCTCCTGGAACCACGATGATCCCCAGTGGCACAGCTGGAGGACAGGGCACAGGCACAACTCAGGGAGTAGCCCATGCCCCCTTCCCAACATCTCACACAGTTTAGGTACAGGCTTTGCCAGACTTGCAAACTGCAGCTCCCACCCCCTAGTCACTCAGCTGGTCACTCACAGGCTTCCTTGAGCTTTTCCTTGTCGTAGTTCAGTGCCTCATAGTCGCGCATGCTGATCCTGCTCACCCGGATCCGCAGCCGCTCGGGCACTGGCTGCTGACTGTGTGCAGGGGGCAGAGAAAAAGAAGATATCAGAAAGTGACAGCCTGCTTTCTCTTTATTCCCCTTATCCCTCCAAAACAGGCAAGAGCACAGTATTGCATAGACTGGGGTGGGGAGCTTGGCACCAGCAGCTTCTCTAGCATCAGGGTCTGACCTTATTTCTGTGACCTGATCCCTTCCCAGACCCTCCCCCAAGAAAGGACTGAAATGCCTCTGCCAGTCACAGATCAGTCCCATTCCTTTCCCTGCCAACCATCCCTCCTTAGAGAGGAGGTGGCAGATCGATGTGAGGAACCTACTCGTTGAGCAGAGGCATGGAGTTGCGCCGCTTGGTCTTCTGCACCATGTTGGCTTGGTTGCGCAGAGAGATGTGGATGCAGGAAGCGGCCAGCTTGCAGGGCTCTCCATCTACCTGCATGGGGATGGCCTTGGACGTGGTGAGAACCACCTGCCGGCACTGACAGAGCCGCTCCCCGTGGCCACCAACTTGCAAGGCAGCCTGTGAAAGGGTCCAGAGAGAGAGCAGAACATGCACTGAGGCGTGGATGAGGGGAACATCCATTGTCACCTGGATGTTACAAGTGAATCAAGTTCTGAGGGTCTCAGATTTGATTTCAGTGAGAAGGGACTCAGAGACCAGGACATGACAACACTTCACCTAAATCTTATACAGCAGATATTGTCACATAAACCAGCACCACAACGCCTCCAGAGAGGATCTGTGGAGCTGTGGGCTGGCTGACACCTGGTCAGTGGGCCCATTCACTCTCCTGGCTGCTACCTACATCTGGCAACAGCACTGACTTACCAGTGACGTCATGGTGAAGCCGATGACTTCAATGCAGCCGTCATCATGGCGCTGGGGCTCAAAGTCATGGTGCTCCCCAGGGTTGCCCCAGGGCATGGTGCCTGCACAGTACCTGTGAAAGGACAGGAAGAAATGCCTGGACTGGAACCCCAAACCCAGGCAAGGATCTACACAGAAGGTGTGAGAAGCCCAGCATATTAAGACAGGTCCTGGGGGTGCTCACCTTGGGATGTTAAGGAAGACCAGGCACTGGGGTTTCAGGTCCTGAATCTTGGAGGTCAGGTCTGTCCCATCACACTAGAGACAACACAGGGGTGTTCAGGCTGCTGTAAGGGGGAGCCTGGTCCATCCTACCCACTAAGGAAGAGATGGCCTCCCTCCTCTGCCTCCTACAGTGAGTGTTCTCCAAGTCAGGGGAAGGTGATGCCCCCAGGAACACATCCACTTCCCAACCCTGACATACTCAGCGTGCCAAGGGACATTCCTCATGCCTCCATAGCTCACCCCCTCCCTGGACCAGAGCACCCCAGCACACTCACAACCAGCCTGACATGCTTCGCCAAGTCTTTGGAGCTCCCGGTGAGAAAGTCAGAGAAGGCCGTCTGCCAAGGTAAGAAGAGACAAGAGTTAGTGCCCAGGTGTTCACTGGAATGGGCAGCCAGGAAACCTGCCACTGACCTGCAACAGCCTGCCACTGACCTGTAGGTCAGACTGCCAATGACCTGCCACACACCTCAGCTGCTGAAACCTGCAAACCCCCTTTTCATCCACTGGCAGAAGTCTCCTTCTCCTCCAAAACAACCCAATCCATTCCTCTTGCTACCAAAAACCTTGAGGCACCTTCAGTAACATGCTCTAATATTTCCTTGCCAGCCCAGTTCTGACTGTAGGGAAGAGCTGGCAAGATGAGTCTCCTCCAGTAAGACTCAAATCACAAGAGACAGATTCAGTCTCAAACTGTAATGAAGTACCACAAAACAGAGCTGAAGTGATCCCATCTAGAAATTCCAGGAGGGACAGCATGGGTCCCCTTTGGGTTTAACTGCGCAGACAGGAAAAGAGACAAGCAGGACAGATGTGAGATGGCACAGAGCAGCACTTGGCCTTTAGCACTGCTCGAATACCAGTCACCAGACACATGGCTAGAAAGTATATTGAGGATGTGATGATTGTTGCTCTCACTTTTCTATAATTAAAAAGAAAAACAAAAAAAAAGAAAATGAACATTGTTCAATTTCTGTTGACCTTCATTTCGGTCACGGTTTCCTGCTTTCATGGCAGGATTAGTAAAATTCAGCAGCACCTGTAAGGTGCTTGCTGGCATGCAATGCTTTGCCAATTAAATGAGCGTGGTTTCACCCTGCTTTCCCTTTTTTTGTTTTTCTTTTTAATTATAGAAAAGTGAGGGCAACATATGATGTTGCAAAGGGGGAATTGGTGTGGTGCAAAATTATGGTTTTCTGAAGTTCTGTACTTTTGTTATTTGTTTCTAATGGTTTAATCCTGTAATCCCCCGTTCCCTATTTCCTATGGTCCTTCCCTGAAACAGATCCTGTCAATCAGCCTATTAACCACACCCCAGACCCCAAGGTGACTCAGCAGGTATCCTGTATCCCACTCCCCTTTCCTTCCCTATATGGCTATGCCCATTGTCCCCTGTCCTTGGTCACTCCCCCCCTCACCTGAGAAGCCTCCAACTTTACCTGGGACACGCCCCTGATATATAATGGGCCGTGCTTCCCGGAGACCCTCACTTTCTGGCAGGGGGAAGCCGGGCATGTCACTCTCTGGCTCAAGATTATCCCTGGAATAAACATGTCCAACCCAAGCCAAGAGTCCTCCTTTCTTCCAAGCCTTCTAACACGTTCCAGCCTGTGGTTCAGACCCACGAAATATCAGAGGCACCCAGCCTCCACCTTATATCGAACCTGAGCCCCAGCTGGCTGGTGGAGCAGCTCAGGGACCACTTCAGGAAGACAAAGGAACAAAGATGATACTGAGATGCAAAGCTCTAGAAGTGAGACACAGGAGGGTGGGTAATTAGCCAGGAAGCTGTAACTGGTCCAAGGTATATAATAAAAGACCAAAGTAGTGTGTAGACTATGGAAAGGCTTCCTTTTCCTCTGCAGGGGGGACAGCCTGCCTTCCCACAGCTCCAGAAAGGTCCTGCCTGGGTGACCACCCGTGAGCTTGAGATCAAGAACAATAGTGGCAGGAGATCAACACAGTAACTGTGCTGCAGGCCACGAAGCAAGTTCTACTGCCAGCAGCACTCGCAGCCAAAGGGGAGCTGTGACTCTCAGCACTGCAGCTTTTCTCCAGCAACTCTCCAGCAGCAGGCTGGGGGGCTTAGCCTGCGTGCATGTGAAGGTCCATGTAACTTAAATGGGTGAGTTTGGGGTGCAGACAGGAGGCAGGTCCATGCCTGTGCTGCAGCTGACGTTAAGGCTGCTATGACGGCAGGCTCAGATATCCCCCACACACTCACCCCAGCATAGAACATTTTATTCCGAAACCGGCTGTTGAACTTCTCTGGGTTGGCCTCTAGGGAAAGGAGAAAAAAGTCCAGGTCACTGGCCTACACATGAAAATATTTCACTTGCCAGCTCTTCTCAGACACAGCTCTCCAGCCACCCTCAGCCAGGGGTCTGCCCCCAGCCTCTTTCCTGTGCAGGCACCCCTCTTCCCCCTCTTCAGCTTGGACTTGCTCCTCATGTTTCACCTCCAGCTCTGTCCCTGAAGCAATTCTCTTGTTCATTTTCCTGAGGAACCCACAAACAAGAACAGGCCCATCCCACAGACCCCGACCGAGTCCTGCCACTGCCCTGTACCTCGGGATTCGTGGAACTCCAGTGTTACCCGTGCGTCAAAGCCAAGGCTGAAGTAATTATTAAAGACATCCAAAGGGAGCTGAAATGGAAAGGAGGAATAAGGATGAAGCTGCCAGCATGTGCCCATGGCAAAGATGAGGTCAGGTTACAGCAGCAGAGCCACTACAGTGCTCATGAGGCTGAGGGACCCTGCTTGCCTTTTCGCTAGGAAAATACAGAGGTCACCAGCCTGAGATGATGGATTAGCTCCTGGCTCCTAGGGGTAATGGAAATGGTCCAAGGGGACACACTCTGCTCTCTGAGGTTTCTGCAATCACCCATGTTTCTGTTAAAGAAAACAGTCTCACAGAAGACTGGGCTTATACCTGTTGCAAGCTGTGGTTAAAAACCTTTGGTAGGCATTTAGTTATGAACTCTACATACACTCCTTGCTATGAATGCTGTGGCTCAGAGCCATGAACAGAATAGTGGAATTGGAAGAGTGAGAGGGAAACACCAACCCAAGAATGTAGCTCCAGGTGCTGGGACTGCCTTAGTCAGAACAGAGATGCAGACCTCTAGCACAGGGAAGAGACATGGAGAGGAGGTGTCCCACCTTGTCAGCAGCTGCCTCATCCTTTTCCTCAGGGTTTGTGTCAGGGTTTGGCTCCACATGGAGGTTCCAGCGATCGAGCTGCACTATGTTCCCATCTTCTACGTGGGATAGGATCTTGGACAGAGGCTCATCCGTGTAACCCTGGTCAAGAGAAGGACTTGGTGACTCTCATGCCTGCCTCCCACAGAGACACCCCAGACAGCAGGCTTTGGCCAGGCATCTCAGACTAAAAGATGTAGAACAGACCAGCTCTACTAGAATGCACAATGAAGCGGGACTTGAAATTTAAAACAATACATGTTCCTTCCAAAAATCTGCCAAAGTTTGAAAAAGCAATTGCCTTTGTATAATCTAATGCAGAACCATTCAAATATCAGAAGAATGGCAACATCCAAATTGCACTTCTTTGTTGGTCTGTATTTACAGGAAGTTGAAACACGAGCCCATGCAAATGTCCAATCATGTTTCTGAAACAAGGATTGAAGCACTCAGCCCTGCTCTGTCAGCAGTGGGTTCTTGTGCCCATCACTTACCCCACCCCAGTTCAGTGTTCTGGCCAAGTCGTTCCCTGTCCCCAAGGGCAGGATGGCCACAGGAGGAGGCGGGTTGATGCGCAACTGGTCCAGAATGGAGAGTATCCAGCCCACCTGCTCAAGCAAGAGAGTGCAAAGAAACCACTGGTTATCTCAGGGACCAGCAGGCAGGCAGAGGTGACTAGGAGCACTAGTGATGGCAGACAGGCAGAGATGGGGTCTCCTTAGCCACAACTGAGGCTATTCACAGTCTTTAAAGCTCTAATCAGGTCCTGCAGGAGATACCAGTAACCCCAGTGAGGACACTGGCCCACAAAAGGGCTACAAATCCAGACAGGTTACAGACTAGCACTCCCTGGAACAGTGCATGAGGGGACCCACAGTATCCATGCTACCAGCTGTACCATGGACACAGCGTGCACAGTTTGGCTTGTTCTGGATTACAACAAGGAGGGCTGCTGTCTGCACTGGAAAGGCCTGGGCAAAGGGGCACCATGGGATGGAGGGGCTGGAGACTCACCGTGCCGTCTCCCCCGCACGCCAGGATCCGGAGGTTGTGGACTTTGCGGTACAGCTCCAGCCTGCGGGGAACAGGGAGGGTGAGGAGGGGAGGGGAGAGGTACTGAAGGTGTTACACAGCAGCTGCCTCACAAAGCCCTTGGCATTCACAAAGCCACATCCATGTCTCTCTCCACGAGCTGGAGGAAGAGCTCTCGGGAGGGATCCTGGGATATGGATGGGGAGAGAAAGGTGCTGCCCCTATCAGTACTCACGCCTCCTTGGGTCCACCCTGGCTGAGGTCGAAAACTTGCCGTGGGTTGAGATACCACATGAAGGATTGGATGATCTTGGCTCCCTGTGAGGAGAAGAAACATTTCAGGCAATAATCGAGTTCCCAGTGGACAGCAGAAGGAGGCATCTAGTCCTGCCTGGGGACAAGCTAAGACAACACCATTCTGGAGAGGACACAGGCAAAGCCTGGCTGAGGTGGGAACGGCTGGGCAGCAAACTGGCATCATGGCCTCTTATGCAGCTCAGACATCACCAAAACAATGATGAGAGCTCAGCACTCAAATGCCAATGTCCTCACAGAGATGTCTTCTTAGACAAGGCCATACCTGATTCCCACCACTCTTGGGGTTCACAAACACCAGCAAGGGCTTCATGAGAGGTGCAGGCATGGGCTTGATGACAAAGGGTTTCCACCTCCCTTCCTGCAAGAGATACCACACATCCTTCAACAAAGCTGGGGAAATGCAAACTGCTACCTCCAGCTGAGCCCTAGTATCATGCAGGTCAAAAGCAGGAGGAAAAAAACGTACCAGCCACCCCATAAACCTTGTATCTGGGATATACCCTGCCAGCAGGCACCCTCCCTCCAGCTCAACATCCTTAACCTCACTGCAGACCCAGAAAAGCCCACTTTCATTCCAAGCCTTGCTCCTCACGGTTCAGTCCCTTTGCCCTTCCAAGACAAGGTCATTCTCAGTCCCCTCATATCTTACCTCGGCCCCCTTTTTGCTGGATTTCCGCTTGAATGATGTCCTCTTTTTCTTCTTACTAGATTTCAGTGGATTCTAGAGAGAAAAGGAACAAACACAAAGACTCTGTGAGGAGCCACTGGGCATGTGGGAACTGTGAAAGAGCCCCAAGAGCTGAAGTGACTTACCTGGGGCCGCCGGACCCGCAGAATCCAGGTGGGAGGAACAACGACAGCAGCATGAGCCCCCAGTGAGCAGGGCTCTTCAATGTGTTGCAGCATGAAACATGATACTTTGCTGTGATACTGGCCAAGGAGAAGACAGAGAGAAAACTCAGCTGCTCAGTTTTCTGGGCATAGCCACCATCTCCTCTCTCAGGCCCATGCCAATGCAGAGTGTGCTGGATGAAACCATGCAGGAATTTTGTAAGGGGAAGGCAATGAAGAGAAAGTTTCTCCAAGGAGCTTGCAAATATAGTACAGCCTCTCCCAGCAGGAGGAACTGTTAAGGGCAGGCTGCAGAGTAGCAGCTTGGGGAGTCCCAGCAGAAAGCAGAGGTCATTAGTGTAGAATCGACTGGTAAGGCATTCAGGGGGGCTTTGCTCACCGCTTGTTTGCACCAGGAACAGCTGATGGCTACAATCTCTTTGCTGTGGAAGGCAAACTTCTGCTGAAAACCCTATGGAAGAAAGGATAAGAGGCTTAGGGAATTCCCTGCAGTTTCCTACCATCCAACAGTAAGAGACATTAACAAAGAGAGCATGCCTGCAGCTGGAGCCCTCCAGATCCTGTCAGACAGTCCCAACTACCACAACGGCACTAGGGAGGCCACTGTGCTCTGTAGGGGTGTCCTTATTGCTCAAGGAAAGCACGTCAGGAAGGCAGTCTCTTTCAGGATTAGTTGGGCCCAGGGGAAAAGCTACTCTATGGGGGAAGCATTTACATAGTGCTTCACTGAGCAAAGCAGGATGTGTCTTGGTTTTGCTGGGAACAGGAATGGTGGGATGTCCCTGGTTCCCAGCCCTGTGCATGTCTCTGGCTTAACCTTAGGCTGAGAAAAATGCCCAAGATGCGCTCTCACCTTGCCACACTGCCGGCATTTCCCTTCCTGCCGCCTCCGATGCACCCAGTGATGTCGGACAATAATAGGCTGAACAGAAAAGAAAAAAAGAAATTAAAAAAAAAAAAGGGAGTGAAGGGCCCAGTGTGTGAGGGAACACAGGAGCAGCCAGAAGAAATGGACGCAGGCCAGACAACCTCTGCTCTTGCAGCAAAACCAGTGCTCATAGGCACCAGCCCCCACCCTCTGAGAGAAGGCAAAGCCAAAGAATCAGGGGGCAAGAGGCCAAATTAAGATGCTCCATGAAAAGGGAATTAAAACCAGAAGAAACAGGAGGGAGGACAGGGAAACTAAAGACTGAGAATCACACAAAGCAGATCCAATGGAGAGTGGGCAAGCAGTAGCACATCTCTGTCCCTTAACATCTCTGCCCAGATGCTCCTAGTGCCCGGTGAAAAATGTGCTGGTGGAAGGTGTGAATATCCCTAGAGAGACACAGTTTGTGCCCACAGCAAGATGGAAGTGCTTGCAGCTAAGCAGTGAACCTCCTCACTCCACATTCCTCGAGAAGAGTGGCAGCCCCAAAGCCCTCCACACCCACTTCCCCCTGCTCTTTCCCCAGGCCAATCTTGAGCCTGCTTCAGTTCCAGCGTGGGCAGCAAGGCTGCTCGCCAGCACCTCTGCTCTGCCTGCAGGCTCATGGTGGGTTCAGGGCTGGGACTTGCAGAAGTGATTGTGAGCGAGGCAGAAGTTTTGTAAATAAAGTACCACTTATCCTAAATCCCATCCTACTCTTCCAGCCCTGGATTGGGAATGGCACTGCAGAGAGAGTAGTAAAAAGAGAAAGGGAGTGCAAGTTCACAGGCTAGCATGGCAGGGCCCAGCACCCTGCTCCTGGCAGCTTTTGGGATCATGATGATGAGAGGCAGAAACTGGCAGGAAGTTCAGGTCAGCTCCAGTGTTGCCTCCTCCAAGTGCAGCACATGGGAGAGGACAAAGAGTCTCGTTGGTTTTAGCAGATATTAATCCAGTAGGAGCAGAAGGAGGGCTACGCCTTGAGCTCAGCTCTGGATCCAAGCAGGTGTATCTAGGGAAAGGGCTGACCCTGAAGGGGATCCCTGGCACCACAAAGGCCAGAAGAGCACCTTTTTAAGGAAACAGGAAGGAAGAGGCCTTGGAGGAACTGAGAAGCATTAGAAAGACAGGATGGAGAAGCAGGATTTGTGAGAAAAAAAGAAAAAGCAAGAAAGGGGAGGGAGAAAAGATTTGTAGAGGCTGAAGAGAAGAAAAATAGAGATGGAAGACTGAGCTGAGACAGCAAGCTGTTAGCAGAGCCCAAAGGGTAAGTGAAGCACAAATAAGGGAGCTAGGCTAAGAAAGATATGGCAAGGAGGCACAGAAAGAAAAACAAAGCAAGAAAAGAAGGCTTAAAGTGATGCTGAAAGCTTCCCTTTATGAGGTCACACCGGCATTTCAAAGCAGGCAGCCCAGTGTTTGAATATCCTTCCCCAAGTAGGTCTGCTGTGCCAGCACAAACACAGTGCAGGGGCAGCTCTGTTACCAAAATGGCCCATAACTGAGCCACCCACTCCACAGCACTGCACAGGCTACACTGGCTCCACAGGCTGGAGGGTGAAGCATGAAGGCTGACAACTGCTTCCATCAGTGCAGGTCAGCAGACAGGTTCCAGGCCCAGCAGATGCCCCAGTTTTTTACATTACAACATGGACTGAGGGGGTCTGATACCACTACTGTGGGCAACTTCCACTGCCACCTGTGGCATCCAGGTCAGGGCTAAGTGATAAAGCCAGAAATGAGCCCATACTGCGTCCTTCCAAACTGCAGGAGACTTGGGGACCTGCTGTTTGCCACAGCCTCATCTATGTGCCTGGGGACCCAACACAAGGAGCAAAGTTTCTCCCAGAGAATACTGTGTAGGTTCCCCCCAAGCACACTCAGGAGATTCAGAACATGCAAACCATCGGATGCTCTGCATTTGCTGCCTGCAAACTCTTCACTCTTCACACCCAGTCTGTGCTGCTGCCTTGCAAAGAAACATCCCTTTTACAGCACCAGCCCCTTGGAGCAGGAAGGAGCATGATGCCTCCACTTGGATGGGCAATACGCTGGCAGCATCTGGTGTCTCTACCACCAAACTGGGAGAGGCAGATGTGGGCAGCGTTCAAGGCACCACTCTCACCTCCCGTATGTTCCGGGATCCTGACTCCCTGAAGGACGGTTTGCAGCGGAAATTTATCTGCAGGTTGAACACAAGAGAGGAATCAGTAAAACCACTGTACCTGAAGGAAACCTACCAGAATATACTGCACTATAACAAGGCCCAGAACCTCTGGAGTTATTTGGTACTCGCTGCAAAACTCTCACGTCTCAGTTACTGAACAAAATGGGGCCTGGGGTCCCTATCGTGTCACTAGATCCTCATTTCACTACTGTCTCCTCAGAAGACCTCTCTTTGCAATTATACATTGCAGTTCCCCAATCTTCTTGTGTTTCACTGCCCAAGGAAAGGCTGCTACAGTTTTGCATGCTGCAGGGAGGGCTTAACAGGCTCTACTCACTTTCTCCAGCTGTTCGATGCAGGGTGTGTGCACTACGATCTTGCAGGCAGCACACTTACGCCTGGAGAGAGGTTTTTGCTGAAGGGTAAGAAAAGGGGAGAAAAAATATATATGTAAATGAAAATATGCAGTGTTCAGAGCCTGGCAAGTTCAGCCTCCCATCAGAGCTCCTTCTTATGTACTGGGATACAAAACAAGCCCTATAGTAAAGTTAGATACAGCCTAGACTGCTTATCTAGGGAAGGGGTCTAAGCATGGTGCCTACAGCAGATGCTCTTAAATAGCAGATGTTAGGAAAGGAGGGACAGAGCAGGGAGGTACCTTCCCTACTGTCCTGTCCTGCAGTACTTATCTTCTTCTCACACTGCCTGACAGCACCACGGAAGCTGGTCTGGGAGGCAGCTGCAGGGTGGCATCACCAGCAGGCACCTGCAGGGTGGCAGGCACAGGATAGCATCAGTGCTCTGTGTCCTGCACCACAAGCAGGACTGAGCCTGCAAACTGGGAGGGAGGACTGCAGGTGCAGGAGGCAACAGGCCTGGAGAGCTCACTTATCTCCTCCATTGAAAGGTCTTGAATTCAGATTGTCCTTCCAAGGGTGTGGAATCCCAGCACCCTCTCTCTGGAACCCTCTAAGCAAGTGGCAGCCCTGCATCAGGGTCCCATTGCAAACTGAGAACCAGTATTGGCAGGAACTGGGGACTTGGCCCTCTGGTAGGCAGAGGCAGGAGGGACACAGTCCCTGCCTTTGCAGCCCCCCAGACCTCTGCATGATCCCCAGCAGCAGCAGCAGCGTGGCCCCTGTGGTCTCCCCATAAGGTGACAGCACAGCTGGGTTTGTGGCCGTTGCTGGTGACACAGGGAGCCCCAGGTGACTCACCAGAAGCTTTGCCATGCAGTTCTGTTCCCCAACATAGCAGAAGTCCCCAGAGACACTGGTCTCAAACCAGATGTGCTCCCCATAGACCGCAGCCTCCTGAAAGACACAAGGCAACACAAGCTCTGAGAGCATCCCCAGAGAGGCACCTGAGCCCCTAAAATGCTTTGTGCAAGGGACAAGATACTGTACAATGCTGGGGGTGGGAGGTTGGAGCTAGGTGGAGGCCAGGAGAAAAGATAAACACAACAGCCAATGACATCTGGAGAGAGGAAACCTCACAAAGCTGTTGTTATGGCCCACCTGTTGTAAACAAGAGGGCCACAGGAAACCAGTTCCAAGACCTACAAACCACTTGTAGTGTCCTGCACAGGGGAGCTGCTTTCATGAGCCCAAGAGAAGGCATCAGGGCAAACTCAGTGCAGGGGACTCTCCTGAACCAGGCTCTGTTCTACAACCTGAAGGTGCAGCTTAAGACCTGTGGGGTTTTGCCTGTGAAGGAGCAGGGGCTTACTCCTGTTGCTTGGTGCCAGCCAACAGATCTTGGCTGTCAGAAGCAGAAAAGGTGGCAGTGGAGTAGTTATACCATCCCTCCAGGAACCACCTGTGCCTCTGCAGCCTCTCTCTTGCAGCATCCTGTAGTGCTGCCAGGAGCACAGATGCTGGTACCAGCTGGTGACAATGGCAGAGGCTATAAATGTGTCAAAGTCAGTCACCTGGGAAGCCTCAACCCAGGGAAGGGCCTGCTGCTTCCTGGCCAAGAGCCCATTCCATGCAATGCCCAGCAAAACACAGCACAACTTACGCTCCAATCCACAGTGCTGCGTATCTGCCTCTCCGAGTCGCTCCTCATGGCTAGTGCCGGGTTTGGTTGGGCTATCATGTGCTGGAGACTGGATTTGGCAATAGCTTTCCTGGAAGACACAGGAGGGCTGGCTATTAAATATATATGCAAAGCACAACCTGCTTCTAAGATGCAACGTGAGGCTGGAGCAGAAAAGCCTCCTCAGGACCAAGTGGCCCGAAATGAGGTAAGTTTCCATCCCAGCTGGCTGAGAAGTAACTATTCATGTGAGATAGTCCTGTGGTATGAAGAGGTACTGGCCATGTTGCTGACAGCTCAGCCAGACACCCTGTACCCAATTGTGCCTGGTCCCTGTAACACCCAACACAAGGCACAGCCTGGGCCTGCTGGGTTAATGCCCTCAGGGATAAGAGCTCCATTGTAAAACACGCTTCCCTTCGAGTGTCCACAGAGCTGTAGAGGTGGGACTGCCTTTGCAGGGACAACCTAGAGACCCTGTCCAACAGTCTCCCTGCATCTCTCCCACAACAAGGCACCTCAGAGCCTGGGCTGTTTCCAGACACCTGTAAAACTGGCCAGAATAAAAGCAGCTGTTTGTTTGGGACTAGTGAGCTTCTCCTAGATATGCTAGCGGGGAGGAAAGGAGCAGGAAGTTCAGTCAGCAGGATAGAGTGTGCATCTCCAGCCACTAACCACGTCTACCACATTCCTCTAGTCCCAGCCTGGCAGGAGAGGACACTCACAAGCCCCAGGGACAGCACTAAGAGCATCAGTGGCAGCGCTGGCCTGAGTGGAAGATGCTCAAGGTATGCCAGCAGCACTGCAACACACCAATGGCAGCCAGGGCACAGCACTGAGTGTCTTCCCTCCTCCACCACCAAACCTGGGTCTGCACCCCACCTCTCCCCTCCCCAAGGCACTGCCCGCTTGCAAGCTGCCACCGTACATACAGCAGCCGGGGGCTCCAGTCATCCCGGGTGGTGTGGCAGGCAGGCTCTGGTCCCAAACCCTCGACGAGGGTGGAAGAGGGGCACCCGGTTCCAGCCCCTCCTGCACAGTGCTGGGCCAGCAGCCGCGGGTGGCCAGAGGGGAGCAGCCCAGGCTGACGGGCATCGCTGGAGCGCCGGCGCTGGCTGAGGCGGCGGTAGCGGCCTGGCGGGCCGTAGGCAGCCCGGCCGTANTGCTGCACCACCGTCCTCTGGAGACTCAGACCTGGAGCTGTCAGTGCAGTGAGCCCTGCCCCCCTCCTCTGCCGTGGGAATGAGGTTGGCCAGGAGGACACCGGGACCCAGCAGCTGGGCATCAATGGCTTGTGCCTCAGCCCCACGCTTCTTCTGCACGGCAAACCTGGGGCTGAGGCAGGGCGGCGTGGTGCTGGAGCGGCGACGGGTGCCGGGACGTCGGACCAGGCCCAGGCACGAGAGGGAGGCCGCTGGGGTGCCCGAGCCACGGCGGCACTGGGCCAGCGAGGCGGAGGGCAGCCCCACCTGGGAGCGACGCCTGGCCTTGCCCGTGGGCACAGCCACGACGCTGGAGCGCCGCAGCCCCTTCCGCCCAAAGTGCCGCCTAAAAAAGGTTTCCATTGCATCCGGATGGCGGCTGTTAACACAGAGACCAGGAATTAAGTAGGCTCCCCTATGAGTCCCAGCTGTGGCTGTCAGGGCAAGGGGACAGGGGGCGAGTAGGGGACAGAGGGCTGAAGCAGGGAGTGGGAAACATGGCAAGGCTACCGGAGGTGTGTGTTAGGGTGTTGCTTCCCGCAGCTTTACTGCTCCACAAGTCTCACAGCTCAGCCCAGAGGGCTGCAATGGCAGAGCAGGTGTCACCACCTAGCCAGGATCCTCAGCATTCCCTGCTCTCCACTAAGCAGAGCCCCTGTGCATCCTGAGATTCCAATCAGCCCTGGCACCTCAATTACCTCCACCACTCTCCTGATGCTGATCCACCTGGTTTCCCCACAGGAACCACTCTGGCTAGGCACCAGTCCCACCAAATTTGTAGCAAATTGAAATTAAGCCCTTGTGAGTCCTACAGAAGAAAATAAACCAGGTCAGTAAAACCAGGGAAGGAAAATTTGGTAGAAGTGGTCTGGGAGAACTGGAAGCTGGGAGAGGCTGGAGCAGGGCAGAGAAGAACTAGGAAAATCACCCCATCTGTCCTGAGCAAAACTTCCCTCTCATGGGAGAAAGAGCTTTACGGAAAGCTCATGCTTCCCCTGCCAGGCCCTCAAACCTTGACAGGCTGCCTGGACATTGCAGCAGTCTGTTGAAAGCCACAGGTGGAAGGTGCTGCAACACTTTCAGTGGCAGTGGCTCAGTACGCAAAGGCCTGAGTGGAAGGAGCTGAGTCTGCTAGCTCCAGTGCTCCTCTCCTCCAGAGACAGTGCTTCATTCCTCACCCTCCAGCTGCCATCTCTCTTCAGGTGCTAGAGGATTTATTCAAGGCCAACTTAAAAAAAACCACACCAAAACCCCCAGTTTGGTAGAAGCAAACATCTTCTCTTCAGTTGCTCTGAAGGCAGGGGACTCGATCATGGCAGCCTGCAAGCACACACAAGCCACCACCACCACTACTCTCAATGATTTCCATGCTGAGCAAGGCATCTCCTCTACCCACCACAAGGGCATGAACATGCTGCTCACCACACAGGCTGACATCTGCTCCCCTTATTCTATCTTCTTCCCTTCCCATGCTCTTTTACATTCTTACAGGTCAGTAATATCAGAGAATCTTCAGGAGATCACTCTGGCCCAAACTTCCAATGACCCAAGGCCCACACAAACAGATGAATTTATCAGAAGCTTCTTCCCTTTTTATTTGGGAAATGCATGTGAAATGGGACATAGTATTTATCTTCTGGACAAACTGGAGTTTTTGATAGTGCTTGTAGCACAAGCAGCCCATTGGGCTGTACCTCTTTTTAATAGATGTGTACAAAGCTGAGTTCGTATTTTTGGAAAAGACAAGGCTTGGTTTGGTCTCCTCCAGCCCTGCAGACAAGGAAGCCAGCTCTTCAGTTTCTATAGTCTTACCACCATGCCTGTACTCAGTAATGTAGGGGAGGGAGGGAGGAAGGAAGGGAGGAAAGGAGGGAGAGAAGGAGAGAAGAAGAGAAGGAAGGAAAGCAGGCAGGCAGGCAGGCAATGGCCTCCAGAGAGCAGCATCAGGGCAGCTAAAGCCTGGCTGAACTGAAAGCAAAGCTAAAACAACACCTCCTCAGAAGTATTTCTCAAGTCCTACCACTGCAAGCAATGTAGGCAGGTACTTGGTCACCAGAAGGTTCAATCCACCAAGGCCCATGCAGCTTTGCAGAGGGCATCAGCATTTTGCTGAGGACCTTGTTTCCAGCCTGTTCCCAACACTGCCATGCCCCATTCATGTCCCCTCTCCCCATTATCTGCGGGATGATGCGCAGTAAACTGCACAGAATCAGAGAATCTAAACTTCCCCTGTACAACAGGAGGCCATTTCCTCTTGTCCTATCACTTGTTACCTGGGAGAAGAGACTGACCCTGCACCTTGCTACAATCTCCTCTCAGGTCATTGTAGAGCTCAGTAAGGTCTCCCACAAGCCTCCAGCTTCCTCAGCTTCTCCTCCTAAGCTTTGTTCTACAGCCCCTTCACCAGCTGCACTGTCCTCTGGATATGCTCCAGTATCTCAGTGACAGAAGGAGGGCCCAAATCTGGACACAGCGCTCAAGGTGTGGCCTCATCAGTGGCAGTACAGGGAAACAGTCACTTTCTAGTCCTGCTGGCCACACTGTTACTGATATAGGCCAGGATGCTGTTGGCCTTCGTGGCCACTTGGCACACGCTGGATCGTGTTCAGATGAATGCCAATGAACATCATCACCAACAGGTATTAAAAACTGTCTGAACAAATAAAACATGAAAAAACACAAGTGAGAACACAGGATGTGGAACACTGCAACAGACCCTTTTTGGCCAGCCTTAGCTCCTGGAGGAAACATACTGACCAAGGGCACCTCAAATGAGCTGAATGGCTGTTCCCTCCTGCCCCAAATATTCCACCAGCACAAAGCTTCTGTACCACTTACTGTGTTGCTGCTGTGGGCAGGAAGATCTCTTAACACAGCTTCCTTCCTTTTTGCACCAGTCTCGTGAGGAAATCTGCTAGAACAACCTTGGTTTGACATTTATGTTTGAGCACTAGCTGAGTGCAGGCCTTTTTATCTTTAGGGCTGTCTGCAAATGGCACATGGAATCAAGCTCTGACCACCAGTGGTGAAGGTTATTACAAGACTGCCATCTGACAGCCCATGACAACAGCATGTGGTAGCTCAGAAATGCTGGGTGTACATATCCCCACCTTTAGCATCTCACTTCCAACCTGAGCTCCAAATGGTGTATTGCAGGTGTTAAGAGCTGCTGCTGGGGAGCAGATGGATGAACTGCTGGGGCCATGGTTGATATGCATTAGCAGAGCTGTGTGCAGAGCAGCTGGGGAACCATGCACTAGGCAGCGAGGAGCCCAAGAAGAGCTAAGCCCTGGAAGCCCTGGGCCTAACACCAGCACATTACTGGCATCTCCATTGTTTGTCACTGAGAAAAGATGGAGAGGAGCCAGCACCTGTGGCTGCTCTGTAGACCACATTACTCGGCTCAGTTAGGTGAGGAGGCTGGATGGAGGCAGCCTGGCATTTGCAGGAGGCAAAGGAAAGGAA
This sequence comes from Illadopsis cleaveri, assembly GCA_013399915.1. Classification (NCBI taxonomy): domain Eukaryota; kingdom Metazoa; phylum Chordata; class Aves; order Passeriformes; family Timaliidae; genus Illadopsis; species Illadopsis cleaveri. Next base: position 552,429 of record VXBB01012322.1, read on the forward strand.
GTACTGTGCATGTACTGGGATATCACTCTACTTATGAGCAGGTACACATTATCATTTCAATCTCCTTCTGTGAATAAGGAAGGAGACAGCAGCTCTGGTCTTCTCATGATCTGCAGTCAGAGCTCTTGAAAGGTGGCGTGTTTTTTATTACCAGACTCCTCAAAGCATCCTACACACCCTGCCTGGCCTCAGTGCAGAGATGCTGCGGAAGCAGAACATGTCCCAGCAAGATCTAAACACTCTTGGAAAGCACAGCAGGGATTGAAGAGGAAAAACTTGCATCTTGTAACTGCAATGGATACAGAGCTTGTGAATCAGCTGTTACGGAGACGTCTCTCCAGATATCCAGCAGCTATCCCTCATTTGGTGATGGTGGTTCCAAAACCAGACAGGCTGACTCTTAGGGCTAAACATGCAGTGTGCTCCATGACATAATCTTTGCCCACAGCAGGAAGAGAATCTTGATATTCAGCTCCACTATTCTACTTTGCTTCACTAGCCTTGAGCAAACTTAACAGGTTCTCTGTGATAGGCAGAGGGATCCTGTGCCATACACCTTGTTGGCCCTTCCTCTGCATTATTCTTCTCTTTGTCCCTCCAGCAGCCTGGTCTGTTCCTGCCAGTGCCCAGAAGCAAGAGAGATCTCAGGTTACTCTCATACAGTGACAAACCTGGCACCCCTCTCCTGGCACCAAAGGAGGCAAGAGGACCCTACTGCAGGAACATTGCTGGCACTAAATGCACAAGCCTTAAGCCACAGAGAAGTCTGGATATAATAACACCATCAGCTCCTCCTGACCTTTCAGCAAACCTCCAATTAGTCGACTGGAAAGCATTTTTTCCAACCACAGGACTACAAAGGAAACAAGTCCAAGAGCTTTGCCTTGTTCCATGACGAGCACCTGTCCTGATGGTAGCTGGCTGGATTCCTGCGTCCTGGCTAGTTGTGGGTGCTGTGGAGCTGCTATGGCACTAGAGCTGGTAGAGTGTGAGCAGGAGCCCATTTCAGTGTACAAGCTGTCCTCTCCTGGCAAAGACACTTGACTCATACAGATCAGCCACAAGGAAAGGAAAGTGTGTTATTAATAGCCACTCCTGTGTGACAGCAAGATTTCCTGGGCTTCTGCCTCCCTGCCGCCTCCCTGCCAGGGCACTGAAGGCACTGAGGGACCCAGGAGCCTGCCTAGAGAGCTGCTGCTCATTCCCACCCCGCTGGCACACCACTGGTTGTCTTCAGCCCCTGTTTCCATCAGAAGCTTGCACACCCCACACCACCCTTTCAGTGCTCTGATATTCAATCTTCCCATGTACACTGCTGTTCTCACACCACCCTGCTGAGATCCTGTCCCCACTCTCCCGTCCTGCTTCCCACGCATCATCACTGACCTCTCCTCTCCCTGGGGCTCCCCAGCCAGGCTTCTCTGACCTTACAAGAGCAACCTGCACAGATGAGGTCTGCTGAGGAAGGTGCCTCCATGCCAGATGGGGAAGGGAAAATGCTGGTCAAGATGTGGTGCAGCCCTCAGGCTTTGGTTGCAGTGAGGTGTGCAGTGATCAGCCAGTTCCCAAACTGTGTGCTTTGTTTCTACTCAGAATTTCCATTCCAGCTGTCATCTCTCCTACCATCACACAAATAAAACAGAGTCAGGAGCTCCCCCACGCTGGGTCCAGTATGAGCAAGGAGATGGGGCTCCCCTCAACAGAGGGACAGGGAGGCTCTATCCAAACCACAAGCCTTTCAAAGCATCATGAGGAGTGAGCTATGGGCTATGCTCATCTATTTTAGGATTCATACATTTGACCTACTGCAACTAGTGCCACCACCTATACAGGCCACTTCCAGGCTTCTGAGCTGCAGGAGCACGGTATTCCCAGGGCAAGGACAAGGATATCCTCAGTTGCACTGTCACCCTGCAAAGGAGGGGATTACTGCTGCAACCGTAAGGTTGCCCCACCAGTTTCTGATCCTAGCAGGGCACTCAGAAGGCAACACATCTCAGCTTCTCTCTCAGTGAGCCCTGGGCCTGATCAAGATGAATTCAGACCTCTCTGCTAGTGAGAATGCAAGGCAAGTAGTTACCAACCAGCTGGTGGTTAGATGCATGCAGCTGCAGAGGACCTCCTCCCAGTCCTGTGGTCCCTGCACGTGCTGCATAGAGGTCCCTGTCAGGGCTGCTGGGCATGGACATGAGTGCAAGGCAGCCCTGGCAATATCTAAGTACGCGTGCCAACTTGCTCAGAAGATTGTCAATGTTACTGAGCACTCTGGGTGGCCAGCCTGGAGGCCCCAGGACAGCACTGCTTCACAAGGGACAGGCACTTACATCAGTGTAGCCTCTTTGTACCCATCTTGTACCTGGCTGAGCAAGAGCATAACTCAGCCAGTCAGGAGCTGGGGACAGCACAGGGAAGAGATACAGCCTGTAAGATGCTTTCTTTGAATGAGCAAGTCAGGGTGACAGATGCAGCACCAGGGATCAGCAGCTGCCTTGGGGAGGGGGATTGTAGCAAGGCAAAGAAACGAAACACCACAGTTTGACTGTTTGTCATGGTAGGCTTCTCCAAGTGGCAAATCCAGATGGAAGGACACTGCCTGGCCATGCCTCAATCAAAAAGCAAGGCAAAAGTCATCCCACCTTCATGCCTGGCCCTTCACAAGAAAAGGCTCACACTTGATTTTCTGGGAAGAACAGGAGCTGGGAGCAGAAGGGACTGAGACTTTTTATACAGTTCCTAGCATTTTCTCAACACCCTTCTCATGGCAGCTCCATCCCACCTCACCCCAAACTCTGCATGATGCCACGGTGCCCTCTCCTTTTCACCACCTTCTCAGGGCAAATGTGAGATTTGTTTTAAGGCACATCTGCCAGAGTAGCTCAGATCCTCCACAGAGGCTTCATAAAGTGCAGAGTTTGCCAGTCCTAACATTTAGAGTAATGTTCCCATTACAACAATGTGATTTCCTTCCCAAAATCCATGGAAGACAGTGTTTTATCTTAATTTAAACCAAAACTATCTCCTTGGAGCCGCCTGGGCTGACTCTGGGCATTTATATCCCTTGACAACTTTCCACCATCATAATGTTATGAAGTTTATACACCACTACAGTAAATAATCTGCCTCCTGGCAATCAAGAAACCTGCCAGCACTGATGTAAACAATCTGTTGCTGCATTTGGCTGAGGAGCCGAACAGCAAGACTGACAGCCTTAAGCCATGAATTATCCAGGACTGAAACGCAGAGAGTGAGCCACCACTGTCAGCCATGGTGCTGGGGCTGAGACTGAGCAGGGGTCGGGGGTGAGGCTGGCCACACAGTTTCTATTTTGGTCCCAGCAGCAGGACCAGCGATGCAGGCTGGGAAGAACTTGGGAGAGTTTCTTCTCTCTCTCTCTCTCTCAGCTTCCTTTCCAGAGTTACATGCATGAAGCCAAGAAACGGGGGCCTCAGCAGGGTGTCCTGGTGGTTTAAGTACCCAGACCACGGTTTCTTTTGCAGATTCCCATTATCACAGCCAGTGATGGTCCCCTCCTTCAGTACACACAGCTCTGTTCCTCACAAGGAAGGACGCACTATTTAAAGAGTACCCAGTCTCACAGCCTAGCTGTTTGATCCAAACTCCCAGAGCAGTCCCAGAGTTTTTCCCCAGCACATAAGGACAAAATCCTGGCAAAAAAATTACTACCGGCCACACTGCTGCCCCAGGCAGGTCAATACACAGTGTCTGCCCAGGGCAGCAGCCTCAGGGAGGAGGCGATGAACCTTCAGTAACAACAAAGCTGCAGTGTGGCAGATACAGAACACAGGCAGTGATTCCTGGAACTAATAAGTCTCTGCAACTCCTAAAGCAAAGTCGAGAAAACCTCAGGCATTACACAACAGGCATCGATCACTGATCCAAAAGATGGGACTCATGTGCCTCCCTCCAGTCCACAGCAGGGATCAGGGAGGGCATCCCACTGCTCCTGGCATAAGCAGGGAATCACAGTCCTTCCAGCACCAGAGGATATGCCAGGAGTCCACAAAGATGTCCAGCTTTGCTAAACTATCCCAAAGCAAAGTGACTGAGGACTGAGGATCCTGGCAAGGCACAGGCTGGCTCCCTGTCCTCTGCTACCTGCCGATTTTCTGCTGCCACCCCCGTGCCACATGGACTGGCAGGACGAAAGCAGCAGTATGGGTGGCTGGAAATACACCACTGGCAGGGAAACCCCATAGAAACAACAGCCAGGCACCACTGAGTGCCACTGTGGCTGTGTTTCGCAGACCCCTCGCCTGAGCCCTGGGGACTGCTGTGGATCAGCTTGCTCCAGGCTCTGGCAGCAAACAATCCTCGACAGAAGCAAAGTTGAGGCTCTTGGGTATGACTCTGGGGTATGCTCTCCCTGCCCTTCACACGGGTCTGGAACCAAATGCCATACCTACAAACTAAGGGCTGTCTCTCCCCCCAGGTCCCCTCCCATCCCCTACCCAGCACAAACAAAAGCAGCAAACGTGAGGGAGAGGGACAAGCAGAATAAGGAAAGGGGAGATAGTGGGAAAAAGCCCCCGTGACCTGATCCGGAGCGGCGCAGCGGTCCTGCAGGTGCCGAGTGAGTGGCAGAGGCCGCACCGCAGCAGCGGGCCGGCCCTCCCCTCCCAAGTCCTAGTTTGGAGAGAGCGCTTGGCTTCTCCCTCCGCTCCTCCCCACGCTGCAAACCCTGACAGCGCTCGTTAAAATAACCAACTGCACTTCCTCTCCGAGCAGCCCCGAGGCCGGCTCGCCCCCGGCCGCAGGCGCATGCACCACAGCGAGCCCGGAAAGAGAGGGGTCCGCACGGCGCCAGCTGCGCTCCGAACACTCAACTGCAGCTCGGGGATGGCGCAGCTTCCCTGGCAGCGGCAGCAGGAGGACACGGGCAGGAACGCGCCGAAGTGGCGGTTCTCTCCTGCTTCCTTGAAACCTCGATACAGGGGTTTGCATGGCTGATGAGGGTCAAGGCGCCAGCCGGAGAGAGCCTGTGTTCATGCACAGGAGGTAACTTGCTTTTGAATTAGTCTTTGGTCCAGGCAGGCTCCACAGACGTCTCAGGAGCTATTTGTCGTCTCTCGTCGTCTAAACCCTCCATGGGACCTCTCATAGCCAGGTTGGGGACTTCCCCGTCATGCTTCACCACTATCCGGGTTCCCCAGCTGCCTCTCGGGATCTGCTCCCAGCCAAACACAACCCATCTTTGTTTTGGGACCACAAACCCCATCTCCTCTTTAGTCTTTGCAGGGAATGGAGGGAAGGTCATGCCAAAGGCCAGCTCACTCTGTGATGCATCACCGTCACCAGCTATTATTATTTCGGTCATTCACCCAGGCGATAGCCACACACAGGCCTGAGTGAGTGAGTCAGTGCGGGTGGCTGCAGCTGAGACCTCGTCCTTTCACACCCTGCCCCCTCCTGGCCTGCCCCTTCCCCTTGCCTACATGTCATGGCTAAAATTAGACAGGGAGCTCTTCTCCTCTGTGTGTAGGAATGTGTGTGTGTTTGGACTGTGCCAAATGCTCCTTGGGGCCTGGAGCGGGACTACAGTAACACAATCATAACAAAATGTCACAGAGGCTGCAGCCAGTGTGGCGAAGGCAGCCAGCTGCCTTCCCCAATGGGTGTCTTGAAAGCAGTTCACAGGAAACCATTCCCCAGAGGGTAGCCAGGCCCAAAGACTGAGCTACCACCATTGCTGTAGAAAGAGCAAATGGCCTTTGTGAATCAGTGGGAGAGAGGGGTGGGGAGGACACATGAGCAAACCCGTCCACTGCCAAAGCTGCCGAGGATTGCATTCAGCCCTTTTCTCACAACACCAGAGAGGAAAGGGAGCTGGAGATACCCAGGGCAAGTAGGAGGTGTTCAGTCCAGTCAGTCTTCTCCCCCCTCAAAACTGACAGCTGATGAATGATGGAAGGTTCTGCCTCCTTCCCTACACAGGGTATCTGCACATCCTTTGGAATTCCCTTCCCACTGCTGGGAAAGAGCCAGCTGCCACTAGCAGTCAAGCAGGTCCCAGTATTCTCACAGCCCTAGGGCAGCCAGGCTGCCAGCTGCAGAAGGGCCTCTAAAAACAGGTCCCAGTCTATCATTGTTAAAACTCACTCACTGGGACTGGCAGGATGTTTTATCAAAGAGAAAATTAAAAATGTGCTGCAACTAGTCAATCATTCAGAGCAAAGTAGTCTGATAAGAGATATGTGCCATTCCTCACCAGCCCCACCTCCAGCAAAGGAAGCTTAGTACAGAATCACAGAATAATTTGGATTAAAGAGAATTGAAAGGGCATCTTGTTGCAACCCCACAACCACAGTCAGGAACACCTTCCACTAGACCAGGTTGCTCAGAGTCCCATCCAACCTGGCCTTGAAGACTTCCAGGGAGAGTTCAAGCTTCCAGCTTGTCACGAACCGCCCCATGCCCACCCTGCTCTTCCTGTCCCCTGTGGACTATGCATAGCAGAGAGTCCTGCTGATATCACTTGCTGCTCCTCACAGTCACCACAATCCTATCTCCCTCCTGGGCTGGCAGGACTTGGACTTACAAATGGAAACAGCCTGGAGGGGTGACCACTGGAGGGGTGTATTCCAGGTGGCCCCAAAATCCGTTCCAAGTCAATCTGACCAGCAGGAGACCAGGTCACTAATTCTCCAAGTCCCTGGAGGCACCAGGAGCAGGAGGCCTAAGAGCCCTCTCCTTAAGTTCAGTCATGCAAACCTTGCTGCCATTCTCCTCCTACCCCTGCGACTTAGTAAGCCCTCAGCCTGCTAATATCCAGACAGGTGAATGGGTTGTGGTGGGGACCAGTGGCTCCCAGTACTGCTGTCACAGGTTTCAGTCTGCTGTGTTCAAGCAGAAACCACTGCTTCAGGCCAAAAGGCTCCCCAGGCCCACGCAGCCCTGAGCAAGACTTTCCATGTGAGGAGATCCTGGTCCCACGCACCTGAAACCACACCACAAGTGGAAGCCCCTGCAGGTGTCTTCAAGGGGGAGAACTGCTCAGCATCCCTGAGAAACCCAGTCCCCAGTGATCTCTCTACACCACAAAGCCTGAGACAGGAAAGACACTTCCCAAGCCTTCATCATGACCCTGTGACTAAGCAAAGCACATGCTGACTTGCCACACAAGTGGCATTTCTTAGTTTAACTGTGACCCTGTTACTGATATTACATCTAACCTTTGGTTTCACTTTTTCACCTCATGGCAGCAAGTGACTAAGTCTTTCTCCCACACCTCACATCAAAATTCAAGTAACTCCTTTTAACAATGTTAAATCTATTATTTCTTGGCTTTGCTGAATGTCAGCTTGTCCCACTGCAACAAATTGGAGGGCAGGAGGAAAAGTTGGGGTTTTTTCTCCTCCACCCTTTTTGTTCTAAATGCCCTCAGCATATCTGGTCTTATGTGCTTCCTTTTCTTTTTTCATCTTAACATCCCCACATCTGCCAGAATCACTGATGGGCTTTTTTCTTCCATCGTCCTTCAGAGAGGTGAAGAAGCAAGGCCTATACAGAGAGCAGACTACTGTCCTCAGTCCTGGAATGGACTAGCACTTTAGCACAGACCAGTAATACTGCTTTGCTCTGCTTCCCGAGTTTCTCTGCTCTTGCTCCTCCTCCCAGGCCCACAGGGACACTGGGTGCTCCAGAGACTTGTGGTGTGGGAGAAGTGACCCAGGCTCAAGGTGCAGAAGTTGGGTGGGTGCCATTGTGAGGCTTCGAGTGGTACCAGGACACACAAGCCTGGGCAGTGGGCAGCTGGCTGACAGCTGTCTTGGCAGGAGGCTTGCCTCTGAGCATCAGCCAGCCCATGGCAGCAGCTGACCAGTTTAAGCCATCAAGCTCACCAGCCACTTCAGCCACAGCAGCATAAAAAAAGCCCTATGCAGATGCTTTGCCAAATCCTTTCTTGCAGAAGGTAGGAAAGCAAAACCAGGAGCGATGAGTCAAGGCCAGCAGCCCTAGAGAAGGGACATGTCACAACACTCAGCTGAAGTCAGCTGAAGGGAAAGGGCTGGAGTTGCACAGCAGAGCACCAGAGCACTGAAGAACAACCGTGCCCTCTGGTGTTCAACCCACGACTCTTTGGAACTCTCAAAACCCATCTGCCTCCCCTCTGCAGAGCGTAACTGGCCACGCTGCCTTGTGCTCCCAACACCTCCAACCACAGGACTCCCAAGAAGCCTTGGGAGACAAGATTTTTATGTCTACATCAGACAAACAAGAGACTGAGTGGCAAACTAAGAAATGCCCAGGATGCCATGCAGAGAAACTGTGTAGCAGAGGCCAGGAAGAGCAGTAAGGGTCTTCCACTGTGGCACTCACACACGTGCAGCCAAATCCTGAGCAGGCTGATGTGCTGCTCTACAAAGACCAAGGCATAGGGAGCCTGGGAACGGACCCTGGGACTTGTCCCTACCTCCATATCTTCTCAGGAGCACTTGTGACTGAGGTATTGGCTAGCCCCAACACCACTGCTAGCCTAGGAACTGGCTCCCACACAGCAACTACGTTCCAGCAATGGTTATTGTCTCCCAGGCCCTGTTTTTCCATCATTTCTGGCAGGCATAGTCTTACTGAACTTCAGACTGCTTTAGTTAAATTATTTTATTAGTTATTATTATTTAATTTAGTAATTTAGCTAAACCACTCTCAATGCTGTCACCTTAGGTCTTCCAAGCACTCAGCATGCACTAGTCAAGGTGCTCATGCCCACACTGGCTAGGACATAGAGGAGGAAGAGCTCAACTGACCTTCAATCCAAACTCCAGCACAACAGAAGCTGTCATGTTAGTCAAAGTCCAGCAGCAAGCTGCCCTCTAAAACAAAGTTAGTGACACAGGCATGAGGCAAGCAGCCCGGTTTTCGGTGGCCTTGGTTGTTAGTACAGACACAAGAGGGTGAAGTGGGGTGAGACGTGGGTGGGAGGGAGGAGAGCTCTTGAAAAGAAACGTTGCAGCAGCTGCTGGGACTGCACAGCCTGTGCAAGCCGATAAAAATACCACATACTTATACACCGCTGGCCGGTGCTTTATCCTCCTGGATCCCCATCGGCCGGGCTGGCTGCCCTGGAGACAAGGGAAGACACCTTTGTGGGGCAGGTGGAGTCTATGGACACAAAGAAAGTAGTCAGCAAGCCATGAACATGCCTGGCTGCTCAGCATATAACACTATCCTCCCCCACCCTGATTTTGCTGCCCCAGTGCCATCTCTCCACCGCACATGCTCTGGCACTTGGAGATCCCAGGGGCTCCAATGGCACCCGTGCCACCACCCATGCTGTCAGCCACGGAGGTCAGTGCAGGCAACATGCTCATTAAGCTGGAGTCAGCAACACCGCTTTTCCCTAAAGAGCCAGTCAGCAAACATAAAGCACCACACTCCTGCGTCTGCAATACTAACCCAGCCCAGTTCAGAGTCACCTCCAGCCCAACCCAACCAGCTGCAAGAGGGCACACAACTCAGGGACCAGTGCCAGGCCAGCACAGAAAGAGAGCCCTGCTTCCCTTCCTCCTTCACTGTGCTGGCCTGGTTCCTGGCTGCGTTCTTTCACCTCGACTGCTGGGTCCAGGCATGGATTTGAATTTCAAATAAATCATGAAGGCACTCTTCAAGCCTTGCATGGAGGAGCATTGTTTGGGCAGAGCAGAGCAGTGCACCTGTTCCCAACTCTCTCGCCCCTGCGCATGGGCACCAACCCTTAGGACTCTTGACTACCACGAGCCAGGGGCTGGGTAGCAAAGCTCTTGGTGACCCAGTGCAGATGGGAAGTGTCATTCTTGGGACCCCTCTGACACTCAGCCCCACCACATCGCTCACTTCCTCACTCATTCGAACAACAAGAGTACTTGTGGGCGGGTAATGTTTTTTGAGCCCAGGTGGGGGATCCTCAGCAGTAGCCCCTGCTGGAACATCTCCTGGCCCCATGCTGACCTGCAACCATGCCAGGAGCTGTACTGGGGAGTAGGATACCTCCTTCAATGCATTCCAGCAGCTCTCACAGGACAGGAGCCCTGTAGCTTCATAATCCTGCCATCTGCCAGCTTCACATGGGTACAAAATCTCTGCAGGAAACACCCACCCCACCCCCTGCCACACTTCAGCAGTGGCAGCTGCCGTGCGCTAGCTGCCAGAGTGCCCCACGCCATGTCCTCTTGCGTGGTGACGTCGAGCTTGGGCAGTAAGAGGCTTAGCCCTGGATCTGAGAGGCTCCTGGCCAGAGCCAGGGTGGCAAGGCAGGACAATGTACAGATAATCAGACCAAGTGGGAACTTTCACATGGAGGGAATGGCACGTGGCCATCTGCATGGCCCCTTGCTCTCTCTCTTGGATGGCTACAGGCCATGGCCAGAGGCTGGGAGCTCAGCAGGAGGCTCCAAGCCATCTTAGGTACTTCTACCCTGTGATTCTCTATCCTCATCCTGTTGGGAAGCCCTGCCCTAGAGTGGAGGTGAGGCCCTCCACAGCCAGTGGGGAGCAGGCAGCAAGGAGTCCCCCTGCTCTCTGGCTCTGGATCCACACGTGGGCTGACAACAGCAAGCGAGGGACAGGCTGTTTGGCCCACATGTTTCCTGTGAAAGCCAAGCTGCACCAAAACAAGGGGAAAACCTTCTGCAAGAAGGCTCTGTGTTAGTTGCTCTGACTTCCTGGGCCAGCCAGCTGTGACATGATTTTCTTCAAAGCCATAGCATATGCTGGAGCCAGGGCTGCTCCAGCCCTGCAAAGAGATGAGATACTGCTGGGAAGCCAGGAAAGGGAGACAGGGTGAGTGGAGCCAGGAAAAGGGCAAACACTAAGCTCTTGCCTATTGGTGCGGGATGGGATTTTCACACTCTGGCTGGGTGCCCCCATGTGGGGTGAGACTAGAGCCTGCCACAAGTTGGCATCCTGCAATAATGTCAGGGAGCCAGCAACAGCCCATGAGACACACCAAAGGAATCTCTCACCAACACGGGGCACATGCAGGACAGGGCAACAGCCAAAGGGTGGGACTACCTCCAGCCAGACCTCCATCTGCTCCCAGAGTGGGGCTTTCCCACCAGTGCCATGTACCTGCCACCCTGCACCCACAGCTTGGGCAGCATCCTGCAGTCCCCCCAGAGATAGGTCTCCAGTTCTCACAGCCTGGCAGGGCTTCTCTGAGATGAGGCATGCTTAGCTCATTTCCCCAGGCCCTGAACCACTGGGAAGGGCTGACAGCTGTCAGTTGGGCAAAGCTCAGCCAGGCTACTTCCAGGCATGGGAGCAATGATCACAGGTAGAAACTGGAATTGACACCCTAACCCAGACAGCACAACCTGCCCAGCAGCCAGGGCTGAGACAGGAGGCCCATCAACTCCTGCTGTCTGGGACAGCATGGAGTGGAGAAGAGATCCTCTCAGCTCCTCATCCTGGCACAATGAGGAAGAGCTTTCCCTGGGGGCATCAACCCCTAAACTGCAGGGAGGGGAACAGCACTGGGTCTAACATATATGTCCGGTGTGGACAGGACTCCATCCCTGCTGGGCACCAGTGTGGCCAGCGCAGCCTCACTGCTTGCCTTGGCAGAGCTTCACCCACCACCTGGCATCCTGATGGGGAGAAGAAGAAAGCCTCCCAGCTCTGAAACACAGACTGCAGCTGCTGCTGGATCTGCAAGTTGCAACAGAAACACAGAGTATACTTTTGTATTACTGGAGAGCTGGCCTAGGGAAAGCTCTTGAACTCAGGATTGCAAAGACAGAGCCACTTATTATCCCCAGAGCCTGGTGCCAGCTCAAGAACCAGCAGGACAGGTTTCCCCTATTTCCATGTCTAGCCTGTGTTGCCAAGCCAGATCTGCACCAGTCCCTACCTCCAGAAGTCTCCAGCAGAAGCCATTCACCTCTTGCCAGTACCCCATCTCTTCCAAAAAAGATTGATTGTGGGCCCAAGGGTCAAGGAATCTTAGCCTGCAGCCCTTGCTCTACTCTTGAACTCAGCATCTCAAAGCACTGGTTTAAAAGAACCAGCAAGCAAGTGAATGCATGGCTGAGAGATAACTCAGGAGCTTCAGCTCACAGAGTCACCTGGGAAAAAGAAAACAGAGCTCCATTAAGAACAGAGCTGCAAGTTAAATTTAGAGGCTTTGCCAAGTCTCTGGGGAGACTGTCTGCTCCCCAGGCACTGCACCATGATGAGGGAAGGAAATCCTACGCTGTCTCCCACCACCTGCCAGAGCTCAGGTTGCCTTTCGTGAGAGCATCGCCTCCATCGCAGAGGACTGGCCTCCCCTTAGGAGCATCTCCTTAACCCCCAAGAGGACTCACACAATCAAACAGCTCTCAAACACTCCCTGCTCACACCACCCACAGCTCTGCCTCTCCCCTCTCAACACTGTATCCTTGCAAAGACTTGTGTCCGCTCCCAGTGCCTGACTCTTTTCCTATTGTTTTTGTTCAAAGGAAGAAAGCAGTCTATCATCCTCCCTCCTTTCAGCTCCTTGAGGAGATTACAGGGTTTCCTGGAAAGGATGCTCCAGGTCCTAAGAAGATTAGTGGAAGGTGTCCCTGCCCATGGTGGAGGGGTTGAATCAGATGATCTTTAAAAGTCTCTTCCAACCTAAACCATTCTCTGATGCTATAATTAAAGGTCCTGACACCTTCTCTGAGCAGGCACATGTCACTGTGGCAGCCCCTCCTCTGATCTTGGGAGCGCAGGGGAGCTGCCAGTGGGTCCCTGGGACTGGAGATACAAGGCAGGTGGCAGGTAGGGTCCACACCACGGAGGACCTCAGCCTCTGGAAGCAGTCAGACTCCCCATGCTGATCTTTCCCTGCCCTATCCCACAGCCGCACTGTGAGCTGGCAGCTGTCCCAGCCTGGCTCTGCTGTGAGGCTGCATTGGCTGCCAACAGGTACAGATGGTCAGCATGCCCACTGCTTTATTTTTCCCCCGCTGAGAAAAAAAAGTTCCTGAGCAGCCCCATAGTAGGTCAGGCCCTGAGCAGAGATCACAGAGCAAACTCAACAGCGGAAACAACTCTCTTGGCACATCCCATCTGCCCTGCAAACAAACCGAAGTGTCACTGCAGGGGACAGCTGGGGATTCCCACAGGTGACACTGGCCCAGGCCCAGCTAAAGTTACCCATCCATCACCTCTGAGCAGGACAGGGAGCAGAGGCTGGAGGGTTTCAGAGTTAGAGGCATACAAAATCTGTATGCATGGAAGAGAAGTAGGAAGATGATTGCTCAACAGCTAGCTGGCAGCAAGGTGCCTTGTGAAAAAGCTTGTCCCGAGGGAAACACTGCTCTCAGTCTGCCAGCCTGCAGAGCACAAACTTCAGGCTCCTACTACCATCTGGTCTTCCCCCAGGGCACCTGGGGCTTACCCCACTGCGCAGCCTCTCTACTGCACCTGCACAGGGGAAATTGGGCCCAAGGGCCAGCAGCTTCGAGGGCACCCCCCACACAGCAGGGATGGGGAAGGCTGGGCTGCTGTCTCAGTTGCACATCGTTCTCAGCTTTCACATGGGTGTAAGCATCAAGCTGCAAGAAACACAGTGACAAGTGACGTCCCAGAAAGATGTAGGCGGGTGCTCGGCTCAGTTTCTTGCGTGCCGTTTACCCACAGGCTGTGCCACCCACAGACCTTTCCTGGGGCAGTGGCAGGCACCCTTGGGCTCACCTGCAGGCTCCAGCACAAGACCTGCCAAAGGGTCACAGCCAAAAACTTGGCCTCATGCTCTGCTGGACTACCATCTGCCAGCTGCCCCACTGGTGGCTATGGTCCCTGCTCATGCTATCTCACCAGCCATTACACATACTTCCTTTGAAGTGGGATTTGTTACAGAAGCTCTGAATCCCACAGGGAAGATCCATTTCAGCATCCCACTTCACTGGCACGGGGACGAGCAAGAAACAGGCACTGTCCCCAGCACTTACAATCCTTTCCCAGTTCCTCCCTGGAAAGGGTAAACTGTGCAGTTCACTCATAGCACAAGAAACAGGGCACTGAGAAAGGCAATTTAATCCTAACCACCTCTTATCTGATCAGCCCCAATCTCTTTATCAGCCCAATTAAAAGAATTACCCATCCATGGCCCGGATGCATGTATTGTGCACTTGTCTCTGTCGGCTCTAGAGCCAATTACTCCACCCTCCTGTAAGGCAATTATAAGCTACAGAAATAACCCTGCTTGCAAAACACGGGACTAATGTATTGTACCACCAGAGGCCAGACCCCGGGGGCTCACCTTTCTGTTGCTTCAAATCCCCTGAGGGCTCACCTGCCCTGGGGACAGGACAGGCTCTCTTGTCATTTTGCAGACCCCTGCTTCCCTTGGTCATGCCCCCCAGTGTTAATACAGGCAGAGTCCAGCACAGGGTGTCCGTCTCAGGAGACCTCTCTGACTTATCCTGGAAGCCAGGGCTCTCCAGAGACCCACTGGTGCCAGTGAGCAAATTCTTCCCCATTACCTAAGCTTCCTCTAGACCTATTTCTCAGCCACGTATGGCTCTGGGTAAAACTTAGAATAGAAGTGTGTGCAAATTTCCTCACTGATGGCTGTTGGAAAGCATTTGGTAGGTAGAGGCTGGCGGCACTTCTTGACAAAAGGAAGCGCAGCACAGCCTTCCCTCATAATTCCCTCAGAGGAGGTGAAGAAACTTCATGCCATCCTCTACTCCAACGCTCAGGTGGGCATGAATTCAGTGGCGTGCAGCCAATTATCCTGCATGACTTCCCATCGAGTTTACCTCCCACTGGTGTGTGTGGGAGCCCCTTCAGTCTCAGAGGTCCACCGGAATCTCTCCTCACTACCCTGCAGCGCTGGGTGCTGCACTCATCACTCTGAGCCAGAGGGGAACTGGGTCCCTCCATCAGCAGCAGAAGGGTGAGAATGCACTAAACAACCCAGTGGCCATTTCCAGGTGTCGTGGTGGGCCTGCTGGACTCCTCCAGCTCCTCCTGCCATCCCACTTTGCCGCTCCCCATGTGTCCACACTGCCAAAGATTGTTCACATATGGAAAACTTCCCCTCAGCTCTGATCTACGTTGCAGTAACAGCAACCTGAAGCCCCAGGACTCAGAAAGAGGTGCCACACAGTACTGGGAACAGGCCAGAGACTGCCAGGAGCTCAAGGCAGCCCTTGCCGACAGCTGTGAAACCAGAGCAGAGAACACTGCTCTGTGGTGGAGTGACCTTGCAAGCCATCCGCTCCCAGGTCCAGCTGAGATGAAGGTTGAAATTGGAGCCTTTCCCCTCCTTTCAGCACGTGTGATACCACTCTGGTGGCACTGCATCCTGCTTCAACTGCTCCCATATGCCAAAAATACCCATGAGATGTAGAAAGTTTGTCACGGGGCCACCAACATGACTGCGGGCAAGAGTTATCAAGTACAAGGAGAGGGTGAGATAGTGCGGGTGGTTTGGCCTGCAGAAAAGTTTGAGGGGAACATTATTACTATCTTCAGCAACCTGATGGGAAAATATACAGAGAAGATTGGGTCCGATGCTGCCCAGACGTCCACGGTGACAACCTGAGACCAGACACAGGCTGCAACAAGGGAAACGGAATAGTTATTAGAGGAAAAAAAATCCCGAGTAGCTGATGCACGGGAGTGGGTGTCCATGGAAGCTGTGTTCTCTGCACCCTGGCAACACTCAAAACTCAACATCAGTTGCCTGATCAAATTCGACCCTGCTTTGAGACAGCAGTGTGGACCAGGCAATCTCCAGAGGTTCCTTCAGACCTCAGTTATTCAGTGTTTTCAAAGACCTGCGGATGGCAGAGGTACCAGGCTCGGGTACTTTGAGGTACTTCTCCAAACCCCTGCGAGGCCAACAGAGAAGCTAAGGGAGACACAAGGAGCCCAGCTGGCTCTGGGATGGATGCATGCGTAGCCGGGATCCCAGCCGGCAGCATGGGACGAGCACAGCCAAACCCCGGCGCGGCAGGACTGCCAGTGTCGCAGGCGAAGCACGGGACGGGCGTGCGGGGATAGAGACAGGCAGTTCTGGGCGGATGGAAGCGAATCCCCCAGAGACGAGGCTCCGATTTCACGGGGACGACAGCGCGCGCAGCGAGGGCAATGCTCCCCGACTTCCCATCGCTCGTGCCAAGAGCTTGAAAGGAGGGAAAAGCAAACTCACCCCACTCCATCCCCACACCCTGTCCCGCATGTCCCCGCGGCTGCGCTCAGCCGGGGTCAGCCCCTCGACCGGGCCTGGTGAGGCGGCTGCTGACGGCACGGCGGCAGGAGGCTCTTTGGGAGCCGGTGCTCCGCCGCCTCCATTCCAGATGCTCCAGCCGCCTACAGCCAGCCCATGACCGGGAGCCTAACTCCCTCCGGCCCCGCTCCGCCGCCAGGTGCCGGGGCGGCGTCGCAGGCACCACTCGGAGCTCGCCTGCCCGGCGGGATCCACCGTCCCACCGCCCGGTGCTCACCTGCGCCCGAAGAGCTTGAGGCCAGTGAAGCGCTTGTTGCTGTGGCGGCGGCGCAGCGGAGGCGGCGGCGGTCCCCCCTCGGGCTCGGCGCCGCCTGACGCCCCGGAGGAGTCGGCTGTGGCGGCGGCGGTGTCGGAGGAGTCGGCGGANGCACCGAGGCCCTTACCCAGCCCGGCGAGCGCCTGCCCCGCTTCTCCCTTAGCCCAGCGACACTGCTGGCTCAACAGGCAGCGGCAGGGGCAGAGGCTGGCCTGCTCGCCACATCTGCCAGTCCAGGCAAAGAGCAGCTCTCCCAGCCCTCCTGTGCATGGAAAATGTGCCGGCTGCAATGGCAGCTTCCCTGCTTCCCAAGGGTGCGGAGCCAGGTTGAAAGCCGGGGCTGCGGAGGCTGCCAACACAGGCCCTGGCTGCCCGCTGCACGCTGTTCCTGCCAACCCTTAACACCCCGGGGCAGGTCCCACTGGCAACCTCAAATACCCGCCGTTTCCAGAAGGGCTGGTGGGGATGGGGGCACACGTGCCGGCTTCCCAGAAACCGACAGCCCAGGCAAGGCTGGGCTGGCCCGCTGTGCTCACAGGCTTGGCATCGAAAGCGCTCATGCGGCCCTCTGACATCCTGGCTGAGAGGTTGTGCTGCGCAAGCCCAGGCTCTAAGAAAAGAGGAGGGGATTACAGGCAAGGCGCTGGGCAAGCAGAGGAAGCCTTTCCCCCAGTCCCCAAATCACGGGCTGTCAGCACTCGCCACAGCATCTTAGTCCCCCAACAATAAGAGGAAGACGGCAGAGCCCAGCTCGGTGGGTACCTTATATCTACGTCCCCCGGAGGGCTCTGGGGAACGTCCCAGGAGCGATGCCGCCACATCTGCCGCAGCATGAGCTGATGCGCTCAGGCAGCCCGGGGTTCACTCTCGCTCTTCCTCCCCCAGCAGCCGCTTTCCGGAGTCATCCCGAGGGCAGGTCCCTGGCAGTGCTCCGCCGCCCGGCCGGGGCCCCGGCTTTGTTTGCACCCTCCACCTGGTTCCTCTCTTTGCACATCCTGGAAGTGTGAGGGCGGCTGTCATTGCAGCCGGCTGCGCGGCCTTCTTCCCACGGCGCCGGCCACCTCCTCTGCCGGGTCGCCTCCAGTGAAGCCTCGTGCGCACCCTCAGCAAGCAGGAGCACGTCCTGGCATGCTGGGCTACGCGCCCAGGAGCCGCACCTCCCTTGCTGGGTGGTTCTTTGAATGTCCCCAGACTTGAGACAGCCCCCTCTCCCAAAGCTGCCCCAGCACCGCCACGCACACCAGGCCATGGCAGTGCAGTTGTCCTCCTGCCACCCACCCTGGGCCATGCACATCCTTACCCTGCAGGGTACCACAGCACTCAAAACTCCTGGGTGTTTATGTCCTCCACTGTGGCAGGTCTGAAAACAACCTCCAGCATCTGCTCAATCTGCACTGGAGTTCATTGAAAAAATGCTTTAGTAAAACAGGAATGGGCAGTGTGAAAAGTAGAAGCACCTAGGAGGCTCCCAGCCAGCCTCCAAAGAATGGAGAAACAACCTGACATACATCATCAATCCCCCAGTCTGAGGTGACACAGTGTAAAGCTGCAGGCCTGGCCTGTCCTCGCCTCCAAAAATCCCAGCACTTCACAACCAGATGCTACTTGCATCTGTATGCTCTGGCTCCAGGAAAGCTTCAGATCACCAAGAGGGTCTGTGGTCAGCTTCTATGGGCCAGAGAAAATCAAGCAAGCAAAGCTGGTCCTGGCAGCCTGCACAGATGGCATTTCTAAAAGGGCACATGGTCTTGCTTTAAACTCTATCATCAAAAGGAAAAAGAAAACATTGACAGACCTTGATCTCACCAGGCAAGCTCTGAAACTGAACACAACCCACTGCATTAATTACTGTGCAGAGAGAGGAAAAGGCAGGTCCTGGATGCCTAACGCCAGCTCACAGATCAGGGAGGGGAGAATTTTGTTATTGTGGAAAGGGTTCGTCATCCCCGCTGCTTTGCATGCCATGATGGGTTAGTTGCATTTTCTCCCTGCCTGCAGACATTTCCCTTTTATGTTTCATGTTCTATCTCGTGGTGTTGATGTCTAGTCCTCTCACCCAGGAGCATCAGGAGTACCAGGGCTTGGTGGGGCTGTTGGAGAAGTAACACACTCTGCCCTGGGTCCTTCACCATCCTCTGTGTGCTGTGTCCATGTGTCTTCTCTGTCCCTTGGGCTTGGTGCAAAGCTGTGGAGGAAGTCTAGTAATCCCAGTCCTGGCTGTTCTTGGTCAGGAGACCAGAGAAGACAGGCCCTGCTGCACAGGCTTCGTTGTAGGCAGCACAGGAGAGAGATGGGGATCACTGTGCTGGATGTTACTGTGAATTGGCACCCTTGTCTTCTTGCTAGTTTGTGCAGCACCTGGTACTGAAAGGATTAAGCTGCCTGCTTCAGCCAAACTCTGCAGGACACTTGCCTGTGAGATTCATTGTGAGCAGGGATCAGATAAGGGAGGGAGTGAGTGGTCAGAGAAAGAGATGGCTCTTGGTTCAGGCATCCCAGCTCTCCCCACCCAGCAATGTTTGGATGCAGGTTGGCATTGCCCCTAATACTGGTTAGTGCCCCTAACAACCTCTCTGCTGGCCTACTTGGGGAGTCCCACCCCATGGTCCCCCTGCACACCTAACACCACGTGTAAGGCTGAGGCTGTGGTTATGACGACAGACAGGGGAGGGAGGCTGTGTTCTGCTGCCTCAGAGAGCTGACCTGGCTTGCCTGATGTGGAAAACCCCAGCAGGAGGAAGGGCAGGAGCATCCCCTCTGGCAGCAGCAGGGTCTTGGGTCAGTTTAAACCAGGGAGTGTCTGGTTTAAGGTGGGGCTTGGGGCTGCATTATGCCATCCCTCTCTGCCATGCTGCAGGTATGTCCCTACACACAGCCAGGCGGTACTGACAAATGCAGTGTTTCTCCAAAACTGCTTCTTTGGATGTTTCTGTCTCTTGTTACACACCGTCCCATATCCAGTTCATCACTGCCTTGCACACAGGAGCACATAGGAACATCCAGAATGAGAGCCAGAATGAGAGTGAACACACACCAGCACTGTGCTCCAAGCACTGGGTGATGCCAACTCCAAATCCATCTCACCCCTGTGCCATGCACTGCAGCTTGTGTCTGACAGTGGGGCCCAGCAGAGCTTGTTCCTGGTTCTGTAAAAAGTCGGGGCAGGGGATAGTGAGACGCTTGTCACCTCCAACCAAAGTCTGTGAGGAGCCACCTGCTCATTTCTAGCACTTTCCTCTGGCCATGCCACCCATCTCCTCTCCCCTGCTGCACAGAGGGATGCGGAGATAGATGTCTCTGTCAGAGTGGAGCGGGCTTGGCTTGCTGGGAACGAATGGCAATTTGATTATGCTGCTCTGCAGAGCAGGGCTAACACGATTAAAAGGCTAGCAGGCAGGACTCAGAGGAAGGAGATCCCCACAGTGTCCCTTTCTCTCCAGACAGTGGAGGCTCTCCTTTCCTTCTTCCTCAGCCCCTGCGCTGCCCAGGCTGTCCTGGGACTTCATAAACATCCAGAGTCCAGATCTGAAGGCAAAAGGAAGAGAAGACAGCAGAAGAGTTGCAATCATCTTCCCCTGGGCCCCTCAGGGCTCCTACCTCCCTCTCTCCAGCAGCTCCTGCCAGCTCTCCCCTCTGGCCTGCCTAATCTATGACCAATCTCCCTTGCTATTTACATTACAAAGCAGCCCCTTCTGCTTCACCCTGCGGGTTATATTTGGCTCCCTGGCACAGAACAGCCTGTGAGTTGCATTAGCTGCATCCTATCTGCCAGCCGAGGACCGCGCTGAACAGGCGAAGTGCCTCACGTCTCCCTAGTGGGGTCTGCAGCTGGCTGGCGGGGCACAGAGGGACTCAGAACCCCCTTTTCCCGCTGCCAGAGATGGCTGTGTGGAGCCTCTGGTGCGTGGGCTGGTCCGGGCGCTACCTCCGGACGTGACCGAGAGCCGAAGGATACGAGTCTGACACCTGGCACGTCCCCCGCCCCATAGACGGAGCCTGCGGAGAGCTCGTACAGGAGCTTTTGTTCGCTTGTGGTTTCCTTTCTGGGTAAACACTCCGCCGGGCTGGGTTGCTGGGAGCAGTCGCAGTGACAAAGGCTACTGCTGCAAGCATCACCCTGAAAACAATGATGAAATTGAGAGGGAGCCCACAACTGCTCAAGAGAGGTTGCAGGGCACTGCTGTGACCTGCCACCACCTGTCCCAGGCCTCTCTGGCTCCAGGTCAGCTTTCTCTAGAGCAAAGTTCTGCCAGCCTCTAGCTTGCCCTCTTCCCACTGGAGCTACCCCACTCTGGGAGCTAGAGATGATCCTGCTCCACCACAAAATCTTGTTGGAGACACTCAAGGCAAGCAGGAGCTGGCTTTGGAGTCCCCTTGGTCAAAGTGATAGTCTGAGGATTGAGGAACACAATCCTGGCGTTTGCTCCAGGTTTGCTGTGGTGACAGAGGGCATTGGGTCCTTTTGGCATTGCAGAGGCACCTCCCTACTGGGAAAATTGTCCCAGAATGTGCAAATCTGGTGCACAAGCCAGCATCGTTAATAAGTTTGGCACGAAACTGCTACTCAAAGCCCTAAATATAACCTGAGTGCTGAGCTCTCTTCCATCCGCCCAAGGCGCCTCCATACACCGTGGCAGCTATTTATGGAAGGAACTTTATTTCCATGGGATTAATATCATTTCTGCTCATTTCAAAACCTTTATATAGCAGCTTATGCCGCCTGCCCCTCGCGATGACTAACGGGTCCCAGCAGGAGCAGGCAGGTTGGCAGCAAGGGGACTGGGGCCTCCAACCTTCAGCTGACATTGAGGATAACTGTGATGCCCACAGCCCATGGAGGAGGTCCTCCAAACTCTGTACCAGGGTTTGGTAAAGGTTTCCAGAGCTAGACAGCAAAGCAAGGGGATTTCTGTCAGTCCCCTAGCACTTCCCATACTGCAGGAGGGGCACATGATGGAAGCTTAGCCCACCTCTGGGTAACAGCTCCATCACCACCTGATGTGCCTGAGGAAGGAGCCAGACCCAAAACTACATGGGTGTTACAGGACAGAACAAGCAGATTTCTACCCTCAGACACTTCCTCTCCCATTTCTCCTTCTCTTTGCTTGGCCGTCCAAAACACATGGTGGAGGAAGCAGCTTATCCCAAACACCATTTCTTCCTTTGCTACTGGCCTGCAGGTTGCTGCAGCATTCCCTCCAGCCTCTCAAAATCCTCCCTTCTGCAAAGCCTGCATCTGACAGGGCCAAGCCGCTTGCAAAGAGACCCCTTGTGAGGGTTGTTTAGGACAGAGGGGCTTTGTGTAGGGGCAGCACAGGCTGGAGCATGTCAACTGAGCCACCTGATTGGGGTGGCTGGGGTAGGATGGGCAGGGTGTATAAAATCTCTAGCAACCTTGGATAATTCTGGAACAAATTCAGGCTGATAATTTAGGTTGCAATATGGTCCTTTCCTCCCTGGGGAGGCTGGAAAATTGCAGTTGGCTAATCTGTTCGCAAAATGCACTGTGCACATCTGGAGAAGACAGCTAAAAGGAGAAAATTCTGCTCTGCTTGGCACAGTAATTCCTCATCCTCTGTGCCATCAGGGCAGAGACCCTCCCAGCCCTGCCAGGTGCCTCAGTGAGCAGCTCTGGGTAGAGAATGAAGACCAGGAGGGCTGCACGTTGCCCCAGCTCATGGCAAGGCTCAGGGACACAGGGCACCTGGGGAGGTCTCTGCCACCCTGGCTCTTCCTTGCCACCTACCACATGAATAACAAGTGCTGGGGATGAGTCAGCTTCGGGGCCCCTCCTGCTCTGCAGGCACTAATAAGGTTTCCCATTAGTTCCCATTACTGCAGTATTAGAGAGCAATTTGCTTACAGCTTGCACTGAGGCCCTTGCAAAGGGGGAAAAAGGTCTGCTGTATACGTGGGAGTGCAGACGGGGGGTGACCAACAGCTCCTGCCAAAAATCTTCCCCCTGGCAGAGCTCTGCACCCCAGGGTCCCCAAGGCCCAGACTAGAGGCAGGAGAGCTCATCCAGCTTCTGTCTGCCATGGCAGTGGCCATGGCACCAAGATCCTCCATGTCAGTTTTCCACCTGCTTGTAAACGATGTGGCACTTGCTGAGCATGGTATGACATGGTGACACGGAGCTCAGAAGGACACAGACATCTCTGTGCCAAGCCAGCTCTGGAGAAGGGCAAGAAGGCAGCTCCTGCTTTCTCCCCTCCTCTCAGTCCTAGACTCTCACAGCAGTCCAGGGTCAGTCCTGCAATGCTCATGTTTAGTCTGGGCGGGTGCAGGGTCAAAGGATTTCTCCTCACTTACACCTGAAAGCCATTCTGCAAAGATGAGGGGTAGTAAATCATAGAAGGGCTTCAATACTTTTCTAGCAAAAGAAAGGACAGGGTGGGACACCAGATCTTATTTGTTGTGACAGAAGAATAGAGCTGAAGTTCTGGAGACACTGACCTAAGCAGGATTTTGGACATTATGGTTGGAGTTGGGAATAGGAGCTCATCTGAGTATCACCAGGCAGTGGCTCCCATAACCCCCATGAGAGCTATGAGAACCATTCTTCACCTCTGCCAGCTTTGCTTGGTAATAGCAGGGGTGGGTAAGCACAGGAGATACAACAGAAGAGTCACACCAAAAGCCAGGATAAATCTCCTCTTGCTGCAAGGTACCCCCAAAACACCCAGACAGCTGCCTAGGAGGCATCACAGCCCCAGAATGGGAAGGGGGTGTTGGGTAGAAGGAAGATAAGGGGGTCTGCAAAGGTGATAATGAGACTGCCACTGCAGAGGGGGCTGTTGCACCCGATGGGACGGACTGGACAACTGGTTGCCTTGTCTCTGTGCTGACGTGGTTTCTGGTGGGAATGTGCTGGTGGTTGGTGGAAAGAGCCAACCCTGACCCCGTGGGAGGGAGATGCCTCAGGGACAGGCCACGCCAGTGCCCCAGCACAGCCCTGACATTCGCGGACCCAGGTGTTCCTACCTGTAGGAGACCTGCTTTCTGATGGCCAAGTGCAGGAACTGCTCCTCCACCTCCGTCACGGCCACTGCCCCTCTCATCTCTTCCCAAGCTGGATCCATGCTGCGGAGGCCCAAGCGCTGTGCTTGCCCAGTGCTCTCTGTATCTGCTGCTCCCCAGAGGCTTGCTGTGGCTCCCCTGGCCACTTCACCATCATTCCTGGCAGGGGAGAAGTCTCTCCAGCTCCCGGGACCTTCAGCCATGCTGGAGTGAGGTGTCTTGCTGGGCGAGGAGTCTCACTTTGCCCCCAGAACTTCTTGGGCAGCCCAGTCTTGTCCCACAGGGTTCTGCAGTGCTGCTTCACTTCGCCTCCCCGGGGCCGTGGGACAATCCCAGCAAGGCTTAACTCCCTGAGGGAGCACAAGCACGAGAAAAAAAACAGTGTCCAACTTTTTGCAGTGGTATTTATCGGCCTCTTGATAGCAGCTTGAGTAGCTCAGACGCAGCAGCACAGCCTCCTGCCGTCTCTACTGCCCTGCCACTTTGAAGCGGAGGAATATCTGACACACACCCGAAGATGTTGGTGCTGCTCCTTAGAGGTGCTGGCACTGTGAGAGCAGTGGGGAGGGAGTGGAGAACACAGCGTTCACTGGAGAAGCAGAGTCCAGGGATACTGATGATTGCAAGTGAGCAAAAAAGAGCTTGGATTGCCTTCTGTGAGGTCCCTCTGGAGCCAGGCACGTCTGTCACTGTCCCCGGCAGCAGCAGCTGAGCGGAGCAGCAGGGAAAGGTAAGCAGCGAGGAAAGCGTCTGTGCACAAAGCCTGGAGCAGCTCTCAAACGACAAAGCAGAAAGTGAGCATGAGTGTGTGCTGTGTGCGTGGAGAGGGGGCTGCAGGGAGCTGCATCCAGCAGGCAGCCTGGTGTCACCTTAGAGACATTTGAAACTGGCACTTAACTCTTTGAAGTCTGGGAAGGCAGAGGAGGGTGACAACTCAGCTGCCTGCAGTCCAGCTGACACCTGCCTGCCTGCAATGGCTGCTCAGGGAGCTGGGTCTTGGTCACTTGTCTAAACCAGACCTGCTGCCAGGTGAAGTCAGGTAGCCTGGAAAATGGCATGACAGCAGCAGCCCCAGCATAGCAGAGTACCTGCTGTTGTATCCAATCATCCAACATGGATGACATCTGTCCAGGGACAGGGTCCCCAGCTGTGGACAGTGGTACCCATCTGAGCAGAGGTATTGCTGTAGCATGGCCTCTGTCCTTCCAGTTGGCTCACTCAGCTCCTTGCCACTTAGGAGGCTACATTATTCTTGATTTTTCCTTATTCAAGTCAATTTTTCTCCAACTTGACATCCAGAGGTAGAAATGACCTTTAGTTCTCTGCCCACATCCATCAGAAATGTTGCATCATTTATTTGTCCCGGGCTGCAACTGGACTTTGTGACCCCAGTCCCAACCCTGGTGCCACGGGTGTCAGCTGGGGCAAAAGATCCCTACAAAGCTCCCATATGTGCCTCATTTGTTCTGCCCCAGATTCACATGCTGTGCCTTTACCTGCTAGGCCCTGGAAAATTCAAACTTTGTGTCTGTAAGAGCCATCCCCTACATCATGGCAAGGTCCTACAATCAGGTATTGCACAAAAAGCACATTGCAGTCACCTGTAATCCCAGTATCTTCCCATGAAAGTCAGGCATGATGGGAGCAGGAACCTATCCTCAACCTGCTCTGACTGTTGTATAACCGTGGGAATCATCAGGAGCATCTCATCCCACGTGCCAGCACTCTGCATCACCTCCATATGGCCCTATGGTACTTCTGCTGCAGGGTGCTGTGGCACATTCCCATGCCACTTTTGACCCCAACCTGGGAAGCAGCAGGGACTGAGGAAGTTTTGTGGCTTTCCCTGGTAACCACAGCCCACTGGCACCTCCAGTTCAAGCTACTGAACCTTTGTCCGGCCCTAAAAGTCACAATGACATCTCTCTCTGGCTGCGCCTCCTGGGGGATTTGTTTCTCACAGGGGCACAGCATCCCCCAAGCCCACTCCTCCACGGAATCGTGACTGGCAGGGAGCCCCATACCCTCCTTGCTGTGTGACTCAGCCCCTCCAGCCCCCACAGGGGTTTTGTTCTCCTTGAAAGCTGGAATGCTGCTGGGTGAGCCCTCCCCCAGCAGCACTGTGCACAAGCACAGCTGGCCCTGGGGAAGCAGCTTCACCCTTGCTTGCGGGGACAGAGACCTGCTTTGGAGCTTGCCAGTACTCCCTGCATAGGTGCATGGCCCTGCTCCATGTCCTCCTGCTGCCCACACAGGCTGGGAGCAGGCTGTGGAAAGGGAGAAGCAGCGGCTGCCCAGTGGGACCTGTTTTTCTCAGCACCCACAGTGAGATGCTTCTTCTTCCCTGGGTTCTTCCTGGTCTAGGGAGCCTCTGTTGCCATGGACTAGGGGAGGCACCTTCATCTCTGCCAGCTGGGATTTCAGGGCAGGACAAAGATGGGCTGCCCAGAGGAGCTACAGGGGATGCAGAATGCTGGTCCCCTCTTGCTCCCAGGGAATTTTGGGAAACATCTGTCTTGTCCTTTATGGTTAAAAAAGTTTGTGGCCACCAAGCTGAGAAAGTAGATGGCCAGGCAGGGATGGATACAAATAGGAAGTTTGATGAGAACAGGGTCCAGACTTCCAGGTAGGAAGGAAGGGAGAGCATTTCTCACTGGTGGTGTGTCAATGCCATAGTAAAGGAGCTTCAGGGTGGGAAGCAGAGGCCCTTATTGCAGGCAGGGGAAACCCCTGAGCCAGGCACAGCAGAGCCCTGAACTAACAATGCCTTTGGTCAAGTCAGAGTAAAGGGCTGGACAGTGGGTGCCTCCTGCATTCCCAAGGGACCTGATCTTGCTCCACAGAAATCCTCTGTGTGGGGAGGAGCTGCCAACAGAGGATTTCTGACTTTCTACCCACATGCCAGATTGTATAGCTATCACACAGGCAGGGCAGGCCAGATTTTGTTTGTCTGGAGGAGACATCACAGGATATGCCTGCATGAGGGGATGTAATGGATTGCACACGCTTCTGCATCTCTCTCTGCCCACCTGACTCTGCTGGATGTTTCGTGTTTCTGTCATGAATGGGGTCACCTTCACTTGGAGCTCCCTGAGGACTTGGGAAGAGCAGGCAGATGCTGCCTGGAGATGGTGGGGCTGGACAGTAGGATTGAGTCAGTGTCCTCCTGGCACCCTTCAGCTGAGCCAAGTCACCTGCTTACCTAGTGCTCACCTGCGTACCCAGGGGACATGCAGGAGTGTGCCCTGTGCCCTGGATAGGGATTTCCTTCTGTGTGGGCATGTGGGACTGTGCAAAGGCATATTAGTATTTACCATGCAGCCCCCATCCTTGTTTTTGCAGGCATAGGCAGGACATGAGCTTTCTAGGAAGCAGCATTTCTAGTAAAAGTAAAGCTCTGTGAAGGTACGGTCACCTTCCCTGGGCACAAGAAGCACCTCCACCCTGCTCACCCCTAAGCCCCATTTCAGCCACCAGATTAGAAAATCAACACAGTTTTGTTGAGGCAGGTCAGGTCAGTGTCCATCCAGGTGCTATCACTGTAAACAAGCCCCCCAGCACCTGGGAGCAAGCCACAAAACCCAAGTATTTTCTCTTTTTTGCTGTTTGTAATTGGCCTGGTAACAGAACAATTGGGAGTAATTTGTCTCTGAAAAACAAAGTCCATGTTCTGTTAGCAGTTTTTTGTTCAGGGCTTGTATGACAGTGCAGAGGCTTCTGAGAAATGTGACCCTGAATGGGCAGAAGCCCAGCTTGTTACAGCAGAGCTCAGCTGGGGCACTTGGAGCAGACCAAGAGCAATTTCGTGAGGCTGAAGGTGACTTGTAAAGAAGGTGACTCTTGCTTTGCTAATCCTCTCAATCTGCTCCAATTAGTTGCTGTAGCCAAATTGGTAGGTGTGATTGGTTGGTGCATTTTGGGAGGCATAGCGAGGATCAAAAGATCCTAATGTGCCTACTTTGAGCAGCTCAGAGATATCTGGTAGACTGCAGGATTAGGAGGATTTGTCAAGATGAAGGGAAATTTTCTCCTGACAGAAGGGTTCTGATTGGTCTGGCCGCATTAAAGGAGCCAAAGCCGAGAACTCTTTCTTTTAAAAGCCTCCCTCTTGCACCTGTTTTGAAGTGTGCATGAAGGGTGCAAACCAGAGTCTCCCTGAAAGGCAATTCCCAAAGAGCTCTGTGAAACTTCACAGGGCTGAGCAAAGCAGGGCTGAGCCCTTCCATTGGATGAAATCTGATGAGTGCAGGGAGCAGCCCCACCCCATAGTGGGGGAAGGTGCATCGTACTGACGCTGGGTTAGGAGGCTGCCTTTGGAGGAGGTGCTGCAGGGAAAGCATCAGATTCTCAGCTCACAACTAATTCTGGCCCAGGAAGAAACTGCAGGGCAAGGTCAGGCATTTCCTTGCGTTGGTGGGTGGGCAGGGGAAGGGAGTTCTGCATGGGTTTGCAAAACCATGTCACACTAACCTTCCATGGATCGCACAAACTCCCTCTTGACAGTACAGACCTGGCTCAGAAGAGAGAGCTCCTGTCTCTCCCAGATGCTGTCAATGGCCAGCTCAGTCAAAACAGCAAGGCAACAGCTTTACTCCTCTCCACCAAGAAATTATAATCTGCAGAAAGAGACCTTTGTAAACCCCAAACCTCACATTCTGCTGTGGCACAGTCCTGTTCTACCAGCCCAGCAAGAGGTGGGAGATAAAAACACCTTATAGCATCTCTGAAAGGAGCTCCTGGTTAGACTGCCTTCCAGACATGGAGGGCTGACTGCAAGGAGTTGCTTCAATGGCCAAATTCTCATGAACCTGCTTGAAGCTTGCTAGAGAATGAAAATTTGTTTTCTAGACCTCCTGTTGCTTTGTGTTTCACACAAAACCACGACAAAGCCTATCAGTTTTTGCAGATGTAAAGGGACTATCAGAGGTACAGGCTGACAGACAGCCATGACCCAGGTCATTGCCCCTTTGAGTGCAGTTGCTGCTTTTACAGTTAATGAAAAGATTTAGGTATTTTTTCAGACAGGATTGGACCATCATGCTATGAGCTATGTCTTTGTTGTATAGATCCCTGCAGAGCCTCTTCATTGAAGTAGCTCTTTGCTCCTCATATACTTTCTTCTATTATCTTCCTCCTTCCAAGAGGGTGATAGTGGTATTTCAAGGGGGGAGAAGAAACAGAGGCAGAAAAGTTCTGACTTGTTCAGAACTGCAGAAGAAATGACAATGACATTGCTCCTGGAAATAAAACATGCAAGTTTGTTTCTAGCCCCTGAGATGGAGCATGAAGTCCCAGTACTGAACTAGCTTTGCATGTGGCCAGGGAAGGGAGAAGGAGCAGGAGTTGAGGAGCTGTGCATGTGGGCTGCATGACCACCATGCCTCAATAAAAGACCTGTCAACCCGGGGCTGATGCTGCATCTTTTTATTTTATTTTTATTTTGCTTCATAAAGCAAATGCAGAGCAAGTGATAGAAGGAGAAGAAAGGGTGGCTTGAAAACAAAACAAAACAAAACAGAAAACACAAAAAAAAACCTAAGAGAGAAGAAGCAGCTGCTGGAGTATAAATGGAAAGTGAGCTGCCACAAGAAAGAAGTTCATAGATGCCAAGCCCGCACTAATTCTTAATAAAATACAATACTGAAAATAGGATCTGAGAGTCTCCAAAATACAATATCTTAAGGGATCGGCAATAATACAAAATAAGTTTCATTATGTACAAACGAGTTCTGCTCTTGATCTCTGTACAACGGTGGGAGTGGGAGGCATGGGGACATGCTCAGTGGAGGTGTTGCAGGGGAGGAGGGTGTGCTTGGACCCGGCAGTGGTTCTTTGTGCTGGGGTGGAGGTGGAGGATGGGGATTGCAGTGGTATCTGGTGACCAGCAGGTCCCATGGGGAGAGCAGAGCAATGCTGAAAGCTTTCCTCTGCAGCACCCCACTGGCCACGCATGCACAATTGCAGCCAGCTGTGTCCAAATTTTCCTAAATAACTTGGAGGGGCAAACCCAATTTTCAATGGGGAGAAAAGAAGGATGTGAGGGCCCTTCCTTCACCTCTCTCAGTCTTTGAGCAAGAGCCATCCCATTCTTCCTCAACAGGGAGCCTTCTCCACTCCCAGCTTGGGGGAAGAGGAGAGGCTGGGGCAGTGCAGAGTGAGTCCAGGATGAGAAACAAGCAGAAGAGGAGCCTACTGTGAGACCTGGCAGAGTGCACAGGGACTTCCGTGTTACACCTGGGGCAACCTGCCACATCCCAGATCTCCGACACTCGTGTCCCACATTGTCCTTCCATCAAATGGCAGCTGAGGGAATGGAGTGAGGAGACACTTCCACCTTTTTGCAGGACTTTTGCTGGAGGAAGAAGGATCAGAAATGGGTGTCTGGGTGCTGAAGAGGATGGTATAGGCTTGAGATGATGTCACTTCAACACCAAACTTGGCAAGTCTGGCCTGAGAGGTGGTATGGCAAGAGTTTGCCATCTTTGCTGTCAGCATTTAGAAAGAAGAGGTCTAAAACTGTCTTTGGTGACCCTGGCCAATTCCAACATACCACCTCTTTCCTGACAGATGTACCTGTCTCCAGAAATGCCAGTATGTCCTCAGTGGCTTTCACAACACTATTGTGCACACAGAGGATGTGAGGGGAATGATGGCTAATCTGACAGCCCTCCAATGGGTTGTTGAGCTCTACTTGGTGGTTCCTAGGAAGATCCCATTAGGCATGAAGCAGAATCAGGGATGGAGAGCTGGAATGAAAGCCTCAGTGGCTTTCACAACACTATTGTGCACACAGAGGATGTGAGGGGAATGATGGCTAATCTGACAGCCCTCCAATGGGTTGTTGAGCTCTACTTGGTGGTTCCTAGGAAGATCCCATTAGGCATGAAGCAGAATCAGGGATGGAGAGCTGGAATGGGGGTCGGGTTATGGGAATGTATTTTTCTCACTCACTCTCAAAGGGGAAGGCCTGCAGAATGGAAAGTGAGAAGACCACTGACCTAGTTAGCACTGCACTGTAGGGCCCAAGCTGGGAACAGAAAGAAAAATACCACCCCTGCCAAAACAGGGGTGCTAAGGGTGGGGCGAAGTGGGTTATGAGGGAAAGTTATTCTCTCTTTCAGAATTCTGGTTACCAGAAGCTGCTGGGTAATTTTTATGGTGATTTATCTATCTGGGTCTCTCTCCCCCACTCCGTTTGTGTGCAGATCTTTGCAGATAGTTGGTGTTGAAGTTACGTAGGCACGTCCATCAAGAGAAAACTAGAGCAAGGAAGAACTAGGTTTTCTCTCAATGGAAGCAGAAATATACTAACATATGGAGGGCAAGGAATTAGCTCAAACTCTCCAGAGCCATCTCTCCAGCACCAATATCACCCACTCCTAAAACCCTCAGGCAGGACAGTAAATCCAGCACTTTCTCTCTCCTTCAGGTGCATCTGATGTAGCCAAGGGGTACACATGTGGGGACAGCCCCCTTGGTCTGGAGGCTTTGGGGAGTGAGCTGAATAGGTTTTGGGCTTCCCCTGATCTCCCTCCTCTCCGAGGTGAGCCCACATCCATGGGGTAGTGCTCATTTAAGCAGGAGGTAAGGCCAGAGAAGAGGGAGTCTCAGGGCTTCTCCAGACACTTATTGCTGGTTCTGGCAGTCCTGTGACTCCCCTCAGAGAGATCAGCACTAATGGAGATGATGGGGAAGGGGAGGAGCTGAACCCAAGGCCAGTTTAGGAGTGTCTAAATCCAGTGTCCTCTCCTGCCAAGTCCCCTCAGTTGCTTGGTGAGGAGGGAATCCTGCAATCAGACAGATGAGGCCTTGAGGTCCAGCAGCTGCTACAAGAATTCAGTTGTCTCACTGGAGCTTGTCTCCCTGAGGAAAAGAAAAGACAAGGCATCAGTCAAGGTTCATTGTAGCCTCCTATGCAAATTCACCTCTCTGTGTGCCCAGCTGGTTTGCTCTGTGTTTTGGGCTCAGAAGGTGGCCCCACCTGCTTACCTTTCACGGAATTGCTCTTTGAGGTCGCTGAGAGTTGGGTCAGTTCGGTTCTGGTCAGGACCCCCCTGGGTTTTGCTCAAATATTTAGCCGTCTCATGTGTCCTGGCCAGATGAGGCCTTCCCTCCTCAGACTGCCTTTTTTTGGCCTCCCACCCCTCAGGATGGTCCATGGTTAGAAAGGAGCTATAGCTCTCTTCTAAGGAGCCAGCACCCTCATCATAGAAAAGGAGGCTCCGTGACTGAACTGGAAAAAAGGAGAGCATTGGTTAACAATGAGGACAAGGTCTCTTGCAATGGATGTGGGTCATGATGGTGGTTTCAGCACATGCTCACCCAGCCTTGTTCATGTGTAACTGTGCAGGATACCCTCCTCCCCCCAGCTTCATGAAGCAAATGTCCCCCTGGACACACAGCCTCTTCAGAACACAACCAGTCTGTCCTGGGACTTTTCCCTCATGTTCCTTCCTTTGACATTTGTCATATTTTGGGACAATGGTTAGCACAGGATGACAACAGGACCAACAAGGGGCTGTTGTGGAGTTTGTACCATGGACAGATTAGAAGTCTTCCCTTGCCACAGCCCCAGCATGTGGGGTAGGCACAGAGGTGAGGATGCTATGCCTGACTAGGGAGTGTTGAGAGAAGAGCAAGAAATGGTTTGACAAGTTGAAATGGAGGAACCACATTAGACTCACCCTTACTAGTTGTGTAAATATCTGGTGCTGGTGTTGCTTTCACTGTCTGTGATGCTGAAGAGAATTCAGGGAGACAGGGCATCAGGGATCCCAGGATCAGAACGAAGCAGAGTGCCAGCACCTAGAAAGGAGATCAGCACAGAGTCAGTGCCACTAGCCATGAAGAAATACTCTCCCCACAGCACAACAACATGAGGCTGTGTAAGAAGATCTGGTCAGATTGACAACTGGATACCTGTGGTCCCCCAGGCAGGGAAGGGGCTTGCTGTGCTAATCTCTGTTGCAAATTCAAGAGGGGAAGTCAGAAACTTCCTCTTGTTGCTTTATTTGGAGTATTTCTGGTTCAATTGTGAGAACTTGCCTGTCATGTTGAGGAGAGATAGTGGAAGGCATAGCTGAGAAACAAACTGAAGAAAAAGGAGACTCAACAGAAGGGACAAACTCTGCCTTGACCACAGGGAACCTAACCATTGGCTTAGCAGGAGCTTTTGTGGGCTGTAAAGAAAACAAGCCCACTGAGAGAAATCTCTGAGGCACTATACACAGAGCAAATTGAAGCTACTATTCATGCAAGGACAGAAATGACAGCAGAACTGCAGTTGCCTAATACCTGAAAGTAAAGATGCAGATTTCTGGGAAAGGGTTAAATTTATGCTTGATGTGTAGATTTGCATGTGTCAGTGCCTTCTGCTGTCAGGCAGACAAGTCAGAGCTACTAGGTAGTGATAACAGGAGAAAGGTACATGAAATCTCCTCTGAAATCCCCTTCAGGTAGGTCTGGAGCTATCTGGAAATTCTGCCATGACAGTAAGCTTCAGAGTGAAATGCCAGTGCTGATCATAAGCACTCTGCAGAGCTCAGGAAACTGCCAGCACAGAGCAAGAAGGCACACATGGGAAATGGTACGGAGCCAAATTATTGAACACTCATGCACCATGCATGGTCTGTAACTACCTGCTGCCAGCTCAATGCTAAAACTGAGCAGCCAAAGAGGAGATGCCTCTGTTGGTGATTTCTACTACCTATGTATAAACTAGCAAATTTGTCCTGGATGGATGCCTGAGAGGACAGACAGCAAGTGCTTGACTGCTTTTCAGAAGTCACCTATTTCAGAATACCTGTGCCTAAGGAATGCACAGAGGCTGGTACATCAAGGTAATTTTGACCACCAGTGGATTCCAGGAGATGTGGAAGACGAAATGGTAACATGGGGGGATACTATGTTATATAAAGAGGGATTTTAATTGTCCAGACTCCTCATGGCTAGTTTTAAAGTAAGGACATTAAATGAAGGCAGCATAGATGCTGTCTAAGTACGTCATATCAGGCACATGAAGAGTTTAGAATCCTTATTCGACAAAAACAGAGGGAAAAATAAATTGTGAATGGATATTGCTTGGAATTATCACAGCCAAACACACAACTTGGAGAAAAGGGAGCCAGCCCTGTAAAGTCTGTTCCTTCCTTCCAACATAAAAGTATTTTTGGGCTGAGAAAGAGCAGTATACTTAACATCTTGTTTTAACATGGCTTTCAGCTGGGGTTTTGCAAAACAGCACTGTTTTTACTCTGTTTTGTTTCAGGTTAACTCTGATGCTCTGATTCACTCCTCCTTCAAACTTACAACACTTCATAACAGTAACTCTTGGCTTGATTCTGAGTAACATTTATGTCACAGCTTTTGACCATCTCATTATTTGACATCTTAAAATTGAGGGAAATTAAGCTAGAGAAAACTACTGCAAAACCATTTGGAAAGGTGAAGGCAAAATTAATCAAAAAAAAAAAAGACATACTGAGAATGTATTTATCAAAGGGTTCACTGTCAAACTGTGAGGAAGTAGCAGATGGAGTAGCAGAGAGATCTGTTACAGATCTGGCAAGATTCATCCTTTTTAAGCTTGACTTAAATGATGGACTGTATCAAACTGCAGATGGGAGAGACTACAAGCAGACTGGCTTTTGGTCACTATTCAAATTTGGAATGATCTTGACCAAGATCTTCATGGAAAGAAGTGGTCCAAGAGAACACTGGGAAGATCTATACAGACAAATGTGGGGACCTGCAGAGAGCTCTGAGGTGGCAGGAGTGATTAACAGGGGAAATCCATCAGTGGCTACGTGTTTCCGCTGTTCTACAGAAGAGGCTCTGGGAGTTAAACTGATGCATAAGATGGGTCCAGGTCAGTGTCACTTTGCGAAGGGCAAATCTCAGCCCAAGCATTATGAACAGGCTTTCTGGCTGGATTTGTACTGGCCTTCAGGTGGAACACTATGCCCAGCTTTGGGCCCTATACTTCCAAGAAATGCAGGACCATTGGAGAAAGCCTGGAAGATAGCTCTGGGAACAAGCAGTGATTCAGTAACTCAGCCTTTGAGGGAAGACTGAAATCTGGTGATTTAGCAGACCAGACTAAAGCGAATTGCTCAAAAACAAAGACTTTTCAAATGTGTAACACGCAGCTGCACAAAGGGAGAATAAACAGATCTTGCTTACAGGGGCAGAAGAAGTTCTAAAAGGCTGAAGCTGCTGCAGGGAAGATTGAGATGAGATAGCAAGAAAGCTTTATCTGAGAAAGATAACATAGCACTGGAATGGTCTGCGTGAGGAGGCTGAGGACTGTTCACCACTGGAGGCCTTCAAGAAGTGGCAGTACAAATATCCAGCAGCAATGACACAGGGCTAAAGAAGAAGGGTAGCCTGCTCTACCCCCATGCTGCAGGACTCAATGATTCTATATATCTGTCATGATAAGAAATGCTGTATTTAAAAATGGAAAATGAGAACTCAGAGGCTTATGAAAGGAACTGGTCAAAGATAGGAAAGCAAATTACAAATTCTTGAAATGCTTCAAAGCTGGGAAGTCTGAGAGAGTGGCTGTGTGGGCTGGGATGCCTGCAACGAAGAGAGTAGCAAGGAGACATAAGGCATTGTTGGGAAGCTAAATTAGATATTATATCAGCCTGTAGCACAGGGGATGTCTGGAAGGTACCTATTCTAGACTTGTTTATTCCAGGTAGTATCACTGAAGAACTGGAGCCAGGGGTGCTCTGATGAGCTGCTGCATTAAGGAGCAATGAGTCACTGGGCTCAGCTGGGTCACACCCAAAAATGTGGAAAGAATTTGGGAATGAAGACAGAGAGCAGGGAAAAAAAAGACAGTCATTAAAATCTAGTCTGACATGGGGGCAGCAAAGAGTAGCAAAAGGTTGAGCAGATTTTGAAAGGAGGAAGTACTTGAAATTACAGAGCAGGGGCTCTGGAACCAAGGAAACTCACTAGGACCAAAAAACAATCTCTCAGGACACTGAGGGTGCTGAGAAAGTGGGGCAAGTACCTCACCATCTGTTTGCATTTTGTGACTGCTAACAGTACAGAAGTGATAACCAGATAAAGATAACTAACTCTGACAATTTGTCATGAGCAGCTACTATGACAATCCTGCAAAGACATCAAAGGGTGAAGATTAGATTTTTACTATGGATCAGAAACTTTTCCCCAGCAAAAAAAGAGAGATGAATAAGCAATTGACTCTATTTATGGCTACACACTGGCATGCCCTAAAACTCCTCAATGAAGCCAATATTTATTAACCATGATCCTCCACTATGAGGCAAACAGGGATTACCAAAACAACAGACAGCCCCGAATTATTATGGTTAGTCAAAAGAACAAAAGAGAATTCCAGCTGATTTAACAAAGCCTATGTGCAGGCATAGCAAGAACAGATGCCATTTCTTGCTGATAAACACAAGGTAATGCCCACTGGGATGAATACTTGGGAGTGTTCATCTGCCCTGCTGAGTTAAGCATTAAGCATTACCAGCTCAGCAAAAGAAAACTCTGCCCATTATGATGGAAGCTCAATGAAGATTTTTGCTGAATGGCTGATAGCGAATGAAAAGCAAACAAAGTGCTTTTTTTTTCCCAAAGAAGAAGGCAGTGAAAATGCAGAAATTATTCTAATGTTGTTGCATAAACAACTGATGTATGTATGACATACAGGGCCCAGCTCTGGTGACTATAACACAAAAGGAAAGAGCAGATGTAACTGACAGCAGAGCTGGGCAGCAGGGAAGAGGGCAGAGACAGGCAATCAACAAAGCTGTCTGGAGAAGCATGGCCAGTAAGGAAGATGGAAATGAAGCTTATACCATTAGACAGGTCCCAGTCTGCGTGGAAGCCATTTTATAAGGTCTGGAGACTTTCCCAGCTACCAGAGCCTGAAGCTTCTGTAACTGCTGGAGCAGAGTCCTGTGATAGGAAACAATGCATATCAAAACTTAATAAGGAGGTAGAAGCCAGTAAGAGAGCCAAGAATACCACTACCCACTTCATATTGTACCGTCATTCTCCCTTCTTGTGAAAACAAGTATCTCCCCTTTCCTGTATATTGCTTAAGCTCTCTGACCAAATAGGCTTGGGAAACAAGAAATAAAAAAGGGTCTTATCAGTGGGTCCATCACTACCTTCACTGCACCTACCCACTATTAGGAATGACCCATTCATTTAGGACTCCTGGGTGCCTGAAAGCCCAGCCAGTCAATCCCAGAGCAGTGGAAAGCCAGCTTACTGTGAAAACCAAGCTCTGGCATGTAGGCTGAACTTTGTAGACAGGTGAAACCTTTGGCACAGGCTTGCCTGTTCTCACTTCACTCAGAGACACATACTCTGAAGCTCGACCTGTGCCCCAAACTGTGGTGGAGAGAGAAATAAGAAACAGTTGTGATTCCCTTGAGCTTCTTCAGTCTTGGCAAATTCTGCACAGGAATGTAGGCAAAGCCAAATCTTGAGTTCATCAATTAATTCATTCTCTGACTGCCCTGGCTGAAACACATGCTAAGATCTCTCTGCCCCATTTAAATGTTCATGGGCATCTGCACACATAATACAAAACAGTGGTAAGTGTTAACAAGAGCTACTGAACCCTTCACTGAGCTGGGGAAGGAACCTGGGATCAGGGAGACTACAGAGCACACAGTTCCCAAGAGTTGCATATTATTGAAATGGAGACTACTGCTGACTTTCCCTCTGGGAGCACTGACTGTTCTCCACAAGTATATTTGAGCTTTCATAAAATGCCAGGTCCTGGAACCAGGAGATTGCAGGCGAATCCTGACTTTATCCCTTTCCAAATCCTGTTTTGCTCCCTTGTGGAGAGAAGCACAATGTGGAGAGAAGCACAGTGTGTCCCACTGGCAGTGCACAAAGCCCAAACCCAATTAGAAAGAATACAAGGTATATTTTAGGGAAAAAAATAAAAATCTCTTGGCTTTTAGGCCGGTCTCCTGATTTTTCAGGGTGGGGCTCACTTTTTCAGCAGCAGGGTGGCCCACATTCCCTGAGAGGCTGAGGGCAAGATATGCCCCATGCATGAGAGCAGCTGGGCAGCTGTATCTCTGGCAGACAGGAGACCTCTGGCTCTCACACACACCAGCCGGACCATGGCTGGCAACCCCCAGTCCCAGCACCAGGGTCAGGCCTGGAAGCCAAGGTCACTGCACTCATGTCATGGATGGGAGGAAGGTGTGCAGTGGAGCCTCTAGGACTACTCCATGAGCTGTCATGGCAGCAGAGGAGTGAGTGAGGAACTAGCTCTCTGGCTGTGGTTCTCCCCTTCAATTCAAGCTGATATAAATGGAGCTATAGAGACAAGTATCCCCTGGAGTTTACCTGCCCTTGCTCACACCTGTTGTGCCCATAAAAGGGGGCAGAGCTGGGCTCTCTTCTAGCTCCAGCCGTCCATCCTCACTGCAGGGTGGAAGTCTTCATTATTTGCTTCCAAGGAAGCAAATTCCTCTGGTGATAGGTTGGCCAGCTCTGCATATTCAAAGTGCCCACCAGCGTTTTGAATGAGGAAACTCAGAGCCTTGGGTGAGAGAACTTTGGGGCTGTGGGAGCAAGCTTGCTCCTTTCAGGTGAGCAGTAGCAGCAGATGAGACAAAGATTCTTTGGGCTTGCTTTGCCCAAAAGAAGCTGAGAAAGGGCTGAAACACCACATGCACAAGGAATTGCCCTGGATTTGGTGGGAGTTGGGGGTCTCTCCTTTTATTAGAAGGATGGGCTTTCCCTGTATTCATCAAGTCTGTTCAGCTTTCTCAAGAGAAACCTGAAACAGTCAAACAGCCACAGTATGCTCAGGGCTTTGTATTTCTCTGAAGAGCCCAAAAGCAGAAACAGTGGATCTAAGAGGCTAGTGTGAGGGACCTCCCTTAATGCCTCTGCCTTGGAGAGAGATAGAACCCTGGAGGGGAATGGAGAAGGCAGCATGAGCCCAAAGGATTGCACAGAGAAGGACAAAACGATATGGGAAACATGCCTTCCCTCCCTCCCCTCGCTGCAGAGTGTCCTGGCATCCCAACACAAACATTCCAGTCTTGCTAACCAAACCCAGCTGCCTCATTGCTGTCACGGGCTGAAAACCAGCACCTCGCCAAGCAGCACCCGTCCAGGAGCTGGGGGAGCCTGCTTTTCTCTTTTTGTCCCCCTGCTCCAGCATTCCTGACTTCCCTTCCTACACCCCCTGCCCCACCCACAGAGGGTCAAGTCTAGCTTCTCTTACCTGTTTGCATTTTCTAAGGTCTCCACTTTTTTCCAGAGTTCATTGTTTTCTGTGGTGTATGTCTCTACCCTATGGGAATAAAACCCACAGCCAGTTAGTCACAAAGGCCAGAAAGATTAAGACAATGCAATCCTTGCTTTTTGTGGGGTATGGAGGCTCAGTGGCTTCATCTGTCACCTGCAGATGTGGTCTTGAAATCAAATGTTACTTGGCCCAGCTGATTGCAGCCAGCCCCAATGCAGCAGGGATGAGACTGCAGGTGGACAGTTACACGTGACAGTTCCCAGTTCAGAGTCTTCTGAGGGTTGGGAGCACCTGGTTACAGGCAGGTCAAGTCAGGGCAGACCCAAAGTTATGCAGACATTTCCATCACTTCCAAACCCCCCTAAGAAGCGTGAAAAAGGAGGAGGGGGACAAAGTCAAACCCCTCCCTGAGAACCTGCCCTGGGCTCTGCGCCCTGGCTGTGAAATCTAGGCCGTTCTGTGCAAACGCTGGGCGAGGTCCCACTGCAGGCACTTGAGGGCAGCAGAGAACCTGCAGGCTCCTTCCTATGGCTTCCGAGGACAAAGTGGTTGGGCTGCAGCTGGGACATGGGAAGGGGGGTGCCTCCAGGTCGCGAGAAAGGTAATCCAGAGACACAGCCTGATCCTGCTGGAGGTTTTCTTCACAGCCTTTGAACCAGGCGTTCCACGCAAAAACTGGACTTCCAGCAAGAGTGTCAAACTGAATGGGGAAGGGTCCAAGTAGAGGTTTTGACAAACCAGTTTTTTAGTTAGCCAAGCTGACCAAAGACATGTTCTATTAAAAAAAAAATCACTGAATGCTGCTTTTGGTTCACATTTAAACCTGGCATTGTTTGAAAGCCATCTGTCAAAGCAATGCTCTAGCGTAACAAACTGCTGAGTACATACAGGCACCACAACCACATCTGGGGAGGAGGCCCCAGCACCAAACGCCCTGGTCCTGCCCCTTGAGCGAGGTCAGCCAACTCCCCTGCCCTGGCTTGAAGGTCCCATATGAGACACTAGCTGGAGGTGATGTGCTCTGACACCTGGACATACCCATGCAGACTGAGGTGCCTTGAATCGTCTGCTTTACTTGAGCATTTCTGTGCAACTAGAAGATAAATAGCATCAGGGAAAAGAGTTAATTAAGTTTGATTTGGGGTTGTTTTTTTCCATTTGCTGATCTCAGATGGTGTTAGTAACTGGAAAGAAGATGGTAATTATACAGAAACATGAATTTGTGCTTGGATTCCAGCATTCTTCTTTGCCTGGGAATGCACATTAGGGGTTGCTAGTACAGGAGTTATTTTCTACCTAGTCAGTCATGTGACATCACCTTAGGCTTATGCCTGTCATGCATAGGAGAAAAACAAAACTAATGCAGAGAGTGGAAGTGGGGGAGAGTGGAGAGTAACTGTAATGCAAGGTTTTTCTTGCTGTCAAGTGTTTATGTGTCCACCTTCATGGGAAGAGAGGGGGAAAAAGCCATGATCAGTGCCCTCAGACAGCTTGCCACTTAGGGGACAGGCAAAATAGAAGCAACTTCTAGTGGGGAAACCCAAAATCCCACCTTGTTGGCAGCCAAAATGACCTGTGTTTTGCAGGGGACCAGCCAAATGAAGCAGTTGGAAACACAAAATTTCTTGACCAATCTTTATCCCGCAAGAGGATTTCTAGGAGGGAGTAGAGTAGGGGCAGGATTCCAAACCAAACTCCTGGGCAGTCATCCTTGCAAGGAATTGTGTTTTTTGAGCAATTCAGAGACAAAACACTAGAAAGGGGGACTGTGCATGAACAGGATTACTTTTTTCAAAGTAAGACTGAGAAGAAGAAACTTACTTTTTCTCTAGACATTCCACATATTCTTTCTTCTTCCTGCGGCTCTCCTGAGCAGAGATCTGTGAGGGGAGCAGAGGAGAGTCAGTATCACAAGCCTCTGGACATGTTTTTGTGGCTCATGCATCTTGTCTGCTTCCTGCACACACAGCATCCTAAAGGCAAATGGGGATTTGCCTTTCAGTCTCCCATTCCTGCTAATCTCTAGAGCAAAACTAGGGGGGATGGATGCTGTGGGTATGCAGCCTTCCTTGGCTTGTAGCCTGCAACCATTTGTTGCATTATACCCTGCGCTGCTGAGAGCATCTTTAGGGTTTCGTTCCACTCCTCTGACTCACACGGGTATGTGCTGTGGCCGTTTGGGCTGATTCTGCCCCAGGCCACTTCTGAGTCACTGGGTGATTAGTTCAGTCTCTTCCCTGTTTCTCCCACAGGATGCTTTCTAATCCCAGTCTAAGGTCTCCCAGCCTCTGCCTGGCTGGCGAACACTCTGCATCACCCATCCTGCACCATGCAATGGTTTTGGTTTCCCTGTCCTTGCAACAAGGCCTGACCAGAACAGTTTGTCTGACCTGTGGACCCTATCCCATGCCACATACTCCCAGGAGCTGGGCTGGAAGCCATACTTCCCAGGTATGGCTGTATGCAGAGCAGAGATGCCCCTTGGCACCATTTTTGTGGGTGGTGAGGCTCATGCTAGTGTACCAAAGGCAGGATCCCACCTTTTCTGAGCTGCAGTGCAGCTGAGGAGGTGAGGGTAACTATAGTACTGGTCAGCTGAGGATGCTCTGGAATCATGGGAACTGCATGATTACATTTTTTGCAGTCACCTTGTTCTTGATTTTCCTTCTGACCCTCTTCAGTGCTTTCTCCTCTGCTTTGGTGAGGGGCAGCTTGGTAGGAATGGGGTAACCCTCTGCAATCAAGGTGCGCTTCTCCTCTTCAGTCAAGAGCAGTGGGCCAGAGGTTCCTTGTAACTTCTGAAACACACAGAGAGCATCCATCAGGGTCAGCAAGTTCTACCCCAGTGATCCTCCTTAAAGCCTTGCAGAGGAGCCAGAGGTTGTACACATCAGGACAGAATACACTGCTGCCCACTGACACCAAAGAGGTGCAGGGCAGTGCTCTTTCCTACTCTCAACCTGATCCTGGGGTCACAGCTCAGCAACTCCTTTCCTCTTTTACTTGGGAGGGCATCTGTTCCTTCACAGCAGGACCCTGCCAACAAACTTCTGGGCAACAGTTAAAATGGTCTGGTCATGGGAATTCTCGGTAACTCCTCTCTTTCATTAGCCTTCTCAGAAAGTCCTCTTCAGTGTATACACCACTTCCCAAAGTATGGATGAAACACAGCACCTGCTAAAACAAGGTAGCTGCTGGTAGATATGCACGATTCACTGTGCCTCTTCTCACTCCTGTGTGCACTTCTTGTCCCCACATCCTTGTGCTAAGACATCACATTGCCTTGACAGAGCATTTCAGCTTAGAGACCTTACCAAGGGCAGGAACCTCCACATAAGCCTTGGAAATCCTACAAACCCCTCTGAGCAGCAGGAAGCCCTGTGTCCCAGCCCTGTTGCCTTCTTACATGTGGTGCTGTGAGGAGAGGTGAGGAGGAGATGGCAGTAGAAGAGCGAGCAGCGGGCCGGGCTGGGCTGGAGGGAGGCAGGGACCGAGGGCTCTGAGATCCATCACTGTCACTGCCATGGCTGCTGGGTGGAGTTGGAGGCATCTGCACCAGGTCATCTACTGAGGAATAAGAAGATCAAGTCAATGGCTCACATGTCAGTCTGTTGGTACAGACATAGGGCCCTGCCATAACACAAGGCTGGAAGGAGAGGGTGATGAGTTTCACAAGATGGGGTGAGTCTGAGAAAAAGGGTTGACTGAGTGCTGCCCAAGGCAGAGGTTAGACTGACCTCAAATGTGCTAAACGAGGAACTGCAGAGGAGCTGGCAGGGCTTTGCCAAGGAAAGGTATTTACAAAACTATAAGGTACTCCGGTGTCAACCAAAATGAAGTAAAAAGCCCATGATGTTTTGCTCTATAGCCTGTTCACAAGTACAGGAAGCTCTGTGAGAAAAAAGCTCTTCCAAAAGCACTGCAGGGCTCACACACTTGCCAGCACACTTGATCCAACGGGGCTCCAGTCACTCAGTTGTTTTCCAAGCACTTGAAAACTGTCCCCACTTTGTACTGGAGAGCCCTAGGGGCCTTAATGGAGGTGGGAATATGCCTAAGGAATGTCTCTCTGCGGCAGTGGGAGTTCCCATAGTGCTTTCATTTGTGCATCGGCAGATTTTCAGATGCTTGGGTTTCTTTCAAATTAAACTGGATCCTGAATTTCCTGACTTTCAGATGGTTATTTTTGGATAGCTCTACAGTCTCTCTGAGGATTTTAAAGGCACTCTTGCATATTTCCAACTCTGAAGTAGCCTGTTTTGCCTGGGAGTCCCTGTCCGAACAATTTTGTGTGTGGCTCTTGATGCAGAGTTAGAACAGTGCAGTGCCCACTCCTCTATTGTTCTCTGCCCCAGTGCAACCTTATATGCACAGCTCTGCCTTTAGGTCTTTTCTTTCCACTCTGTATAATAACAATCTATAGCTGAATAATATAGTTGACCAGGAAATTCTATCTTCTTACCTGTAGGTACATTTAGAAACTGGTTCACTTCTTTGGGTTCAGCTTTGATCACAGGTGATGGAGTCATTTCTATAGGAATCTGTGGAAGAGAAGCAGAAAGAGCTCTTGGCCACTGCCACCTCCCCTGCCCTGAGGGTTCCCACCAGTTCTGTCTATAGCCACTGCTCCATCTCACAGCTCTGCCCCAAAGGAGCCTCTCACTATGGAGGAAACCAAGAGTTCAAACATAAGCCCCTGAAGTCTCAGTTGCTGGGCACACAGAGTGCAAACACATTTATAGAGGAAGTGGCACTGGCAGATGGATGTGCTGCCAAGCAATGCACTGAGCTGAGTACCTCCTAAAGGGAGATGACTTTTATTCTTGGCAATTCTTCCTTTGATAGACCCAGACAGTGTAATTTAAACCAACCCCTGCATTACCATGGGAAGTCCCTCTTTGATCTGCCTTCATTACAATTGGGAGTATAGAGGTCATACAGAAACAGAACAATCCCACTGTCCTGTTCATGTGATTTTCACCAGGACCACTGGGCAACTGTTTCCAATCGGAGGGGACTGAGAGCTGAATAAAGAGATTTACTCCCATCTGCTTTATGCTGCCCCTCAGCCTCCTGGCTTGCCAGCCCCCAGTCCACCATAGGGTGGAGTTTTCACACTAAAGA
Source organism: Illadopsis cleaveri (assembly GCA_013399915.1). Classification (NCBI taxonomy): domain Eukaryota; kingdom Metazoa; phylum Chordata; class Aves; order Passeriformes; family Timaliidae; genus Illadopsis; species Illadopsis cleaveri. The sequence goes on from VXBB01012322.1 coordinate 596,301, forward strand.
GACACATTGCAAACTCCTCCAGACTGTAAACACAGCTGAGAGAGCACCATGGTATGGCTGCTGAGCATACACAGCAGAGATTGGAGGGCACAGCAAGTTCAAGCTGTGTAAATAGCAGAGGAAGTTTGTGCACAGTTTTGGCTGGAAGAACCCATTTGTTTTGGATGGTTGTCTAAATGGGAAGATGTTCAACATGAGTGAAAAAAGGAAGTGAACCCCAGAGATGCTCTATTGTTATCTACTGAGCTGCTACAAGATAGGAAAGGTCTGTGTGAGACTGCTCAGACCTTCTCATCCAACACAGCTGGACTCAAGGCCAGCTGAACTAAGCCCTCAACTTACACCCACATACCAGTGGCATAAGTGAACATCCTTCAGACAGACTTCTTAAGAACCCAAATACAACCAAAAGAGTTGGCCCCTTTTTACACAGAAATAATAAATCCTGCTGCTTCATAGGAAAAAGCAAGCAGGACCTGGAATGGGACCAACATTTCCAGTGAGCAGCTACAAAGAGTGAGAGGCCATGTGACAAGTCCAAAGCCATGAAAAAGACAGTGGCAGAGCAGGGGTCTATATGCAGGAATAGTGGGATCACTGGCATCACATTAATTGACACTGTTCTCTGAAAAATGAAAATAAGCAAAGAGTGGCTACAGAAATACTGGCAAATTGGAGGGGACAGATCTCCAGTAAGTGCAAGCTTAAAGCTTTTGGCTTCTGTGCCAAGGAAACATGCTTATATTTAACCAAGATTGTAAAGCCTCCTGCGTTGCCATTTCAAGAGGAGAATGACAAATAATGCAGGATCTGGGCTTTGTAACACCTTCTCCTGTCTGTTCAGTAGTTAAATCACCTTGCAGAACCCTGCAGTCACATGGCTGGGTCTGCATCACCAGGGGTGCTGCTGTGTGAGAGCCCAGGTTCCCGACAGATTTTAGATGGGCTCACCTCCTCGGGCAGTGGTGGTCTCTGCAGTGGGTTGAGGTTCAGCACTGGTATGGAGCTGGCAGGTAGCTGGGACTCAGGCAGGTCTAGAGGCAGGTTCTGTTCCTGTTTCACCATGATGGAGCAGAGCTTGGGCCCCAGTGACCACATTCCATTCTCCAGCTCTGAAATATACACAACATGAGAGTCAAACTCCAGCAAGAACAAGACAAGGGAAAAAAAACCCCAAACATGCAGACAGCTTCCTCTGACTGAGGAGGCTGCCTTTCCAAGTTTAGCACTGTCACCACACAAGCATGTGCAGGCCCACAACACAGAGTACAAAAGTGAATGAACCCCGGTGTGTGCTCCCCAGTGTGTGGGGAGCAGACAAGACAGAGATAGAGGAATTGTGTCTCTGCTGTGCTCTGACTGTACAGCCCAAGCTCTGGAGGACAGCTGCAGGGTTTCTTCCCCCAGTAATGTCTAGGTCTCATCCTCTGGAGCTTATTTATATTTAGGGCTCAGTGAGAGGAGGATGCTGGGCTGTTGCTCCTTAGGCAGCATTGCCAGCATCACAGAGCTGCCAGGTGTGTTACCAGGAATAGCACCATCTCTGTGCTGGAGAGAGCTGGTGACAGAGCAAGCATGATGACAGTGAAAGGCTGACAGTGCTGCTTTGGCCTCCTGATGATGTTGTGCCAAGTACCAGGGCTTTGCTGCATGACAGAAGAGGAAGAAGGTCCATTTCTGTGGAAGGAAGCCCACTGCAGCACCTGCTTGTGAGGCTGCTTCTAAAGCTGCTCCCCTCAGTTTCACCTCTGAGACTCTCTTCTCCCCCCTGGGCTGCTCAGGGGACTGCTGTCCACAGCTGTACCCTGCTGCCATTGCTGGCAGAGACAAGAAGCAGCAGTGAGGGAAAGGGAGCATCTGAAGAGAACTGAATGGAGCTGTGAGGGCATGCTTCCCTTGCCTCCTGCCTGCTCTGTCCCATGCACATCTGTGGTGTGAGCCTGGCTTGCCAATAAGAGTAGAGATCCCAGATAAACTGCAGATCAGATAGGAAAAGGACTGCTAGGCAGGAGAGCTGCCTGGGCTCTGCTCTAAAGTTTTGGTCTTTGCTCTTCAAATATTTCAGCCTGCCAAAAGGCTACTCCTAGCTGGCCTGCAGCCTGCACCCTCCTTCCTAGTCCTCATCTCTTCCCTTTCCCTTTTTATCTGACAAGCAAAAATACATTTGGCTTGATATAGGACAGATTATTGCTAAGCGTGTCACCAGAGAGAGCTCCAGTTGCCTCCACAAGGCCACAGTCTGACTCACTCTCTAACCTCTCTGCACTGTGCTCTGCATGCAGCACTCTCAGTCAGGCCCAGGGATGTTGCCTAGCTGTCTGCTGCCCAGAGTAGTTCTGCAGTGCAGGCCTCAGTCCAGAAGATGTCCTGGTAAGAGGAGAGAGGGAGAAACGTCTTTCTCTGCTCCAGAAAAGCCTGCACAAAGAAAAGTACAAACAAGCAGCTGTCACGTGGGAGCTGCCATCTGATCTAACTTAATGGTACATTAGCATTGTCTTTGCCCTACTCAGCCTCTGTTGTCTTCAGGAGAGATCAGGGCAAAATCCTGCCTCTGGCCTTTGCTTGGACAGAGTGGTGTTAAAGCCCAGACAAGAATTATATATGATAACACAGAGTTGGCCTTGCCAATGGAATACGTTGTTTTCCTGTCTTTGGTCTAGCACCTTATTTCTGCCTAGACAGATCTCTCTAGCAGATGTCCATTACTTCCAGCTGCCTCTGCGACTGGACATCTTCAAGCACAGATACAGCTCCTGTGGCTGCTGAGTGTGTGTTTCAGCTGCATGTGCTGCTCTCAGTGCTGATGGATTGCTTTCTAGAGCTTCCCACAATGCAGCAGGGCTAATGTCATCAGGAAGCATCTCAGGCAGGGATGCACTGTACAGCTGAGACAACGCAGAGCCTACTGAGCACCCACAGAGTGGGTTGTGTTTTCTCTGTCCTGCTAAGGACACTGAACCCACAGCTGGTAGTGAAGTCCTAGTTACTGGTATGCAGTCCTGGTATGCAGAAAAACCCCTTCTGATGGAGGGAGGCAAGGTGTCACACAGCCACAAGTGTTTGTGTCCAGAAAATTTGGACTGACTTCTGCCTTTCACAGAAATGAGGGACCTTGAGAGATCTTTCAGTCTATCCCACTGCTCTACGCAAGTTCCAACTAAACCTCTGTCAGTCCTGATAGATGATTCACCTGAACCTATCCCTTTGAAAAGTGCTGAAGAGTTCACAGCTTCCCCCATTTCAACTCTTCTATGGTTTTGCTATGCCCACTGTGGGAACACTTTGCTTACTGACTACTCTGGAGTTCCTTACTGTCATTTGAAGCCTTTTCCTCCTCATGCTTTCTGTTGCAAAGATCTGCATTTCTCCTTTTCTCAGATGTGTGGGGTATCCTCTGTCTGTGAGGGCTGCTGCTGAAGCAAGTTACCAGACAAGGGAGAGCAGACCACCAAGGGCTCTCCCCAGTCAGCCTTGACTCAGTGAGAGAGCAGCCCCCAGTGCTGTCAGCCCAGACAGGCCAAGGAGCAGACACCCAAATAAGTATGTGCTGTCTTCCCATTTCCTGTCTACATTCTGACCCTCCTCTCTTTCCCACCCTCGGAGATTCATCTAGGGAGTGATTGGGTTACAGAATCAGAGACAAATAAGCCATCAGAAGGTCAATGAGGGACTGAGGAGAAGGCATCTTGTGTGGACACATCATGGTTCTGCTGCCTGAGAGGATGTTTCAGAGGTAACACTGTAACTCTGCAGATTTCACTGTATGTTGGTGGATGAGGGATGCCAAGATGCTCATCTTTGCTCTTGATACTCTGTACCTGTTGGGAAGAAATATGGCTGAGACATATCTGTAGCTGCCCAGGATTGAGGAGGTGAGGCAAAGAACAGTGAGAAAGCAGGACCTGTACAAGAAGGCAGGCACTAACCTGAATCTGGTCCAGTGCCCACTGTTCTGCACAACCCTGGCTCCCCCTGCTCCTGGCATCAAATCACACCCTGCAAAACTCAGGGCTGGTACTGAGAAATGAAGCAGCCAGTCCGTATGCACAAGCCATCTGGAAAGCAGACTCCACTGATAAGCAGGGTCACAATGCACCCAGTGGCTTGCCCTAGCTGACCTGTGTTAGTGGGAACCATGTGGGAAGGGGCAGGATTTGGAAGAGTTTTGGAGATCTGCAGAAAAGCTGGGAGAAAGCTGATAAAAAGCAAGCCTCAGCCAGCTCCAAGCCTAGACAGAGCAGGGGCATTCCTGAGGAGCTCTGCAGACTGAGCAGAGCTTGCTTAATGTTAAAGAAAAAAACATTTCTGGGTAATTAATTGGAACTGAATGTCTAAAAGGACTGAGACTGGATGGAGCTGTGCCAAAAGGACTGTACAGTGTTGCAAATACTGGACCTGACTCAGGGTTTCACTAGAATATGACTCACATGCAGTTATGAGCCAAAAAAGCCCTGGAAAGATGACCCGAATTATCTAGCTGCAGGACTGGGTGCATGGATACTCCTATACCTGCCATCATGATGCTAGGCCTTACTCCCTTATAGAACTGATCTGTACTCTCAGAGAGCAAGTGCCAGGCCCATCTCAAACTCTCCTGGGTTATGCACTGTACACCCTGTGCTGGCCTCTGCCCAAGGATCAGTGTCACACTCCATTAAAGAGAGTCAGAGTCTTGCCTTTGAGACATGACAGCTGAAAGAAGGGCATGTGCAGACACAGTGGAGAGAAGCAGAAATGGTGCTAAGTGTCTCAGAGAGGAGTCCTTGAGATAGCTTCATGCAGGCAGTCTTCATTTCACTGCTTTGGCAAATGCATTCTTTTGACTTCTCTCATTCTCAAGTCTTATCTCCTCTTACTCATTTTCAGGGTCAAAACAAAGTTGTGTTTATTTGTTCACGCTGGTTTGGGGGTTTTTTTGTTAGCTGCCCCCTCCAAGAATGTACTGGGGTTAAAACTAAGGAAAAAGAAATGCAAATTGAAAGCTTTTTTGGTACCTAGGCAGAGCTGCTTGGCCTGCCATAAATCTCTCTCCCAGCATCTCTCTGAGATGCCCCTAAGGAATGTGGCAGATGGTTGTGCCTTTTCAAGGACCAAAGAGGTAGCAGAGGCCAGTCTTCTCTCCTTCTGCCTCGGCGTTTGTACCAGAAAGCTGGGATCATTCCTGGTCATGAGAGGGAAGCCTCTGTCCCAGGTCTCACTGTTGCTCAAAGGAATAGCTGTCTTCTGTGTATACTGAGCCTGTGCCACTGCTTTTTCAGACAGCCTGGTGTCCATCAGCTGTTGGGACACCCACACAATCCCACAAATTACAGGACTCGTTGCAAGGACAGCTCTAAAAATACCCAGCCATCATAAATTATCCTGAAATGAATTGTTTTAAAAATAAGTTTTGAAATGACTGTTCCTCTCTGTCTCCTGCTGAAAGATCTGCTGGTAAAGAAGCCACTGAGCTTTCCACATGTACCAGCACTGGTTGCAGCCAGAGACTCATGCTTCCTATGTGCAAGCCAAAACCTTGCTGCCTGATGCAAAAATGGAGCTGGATCTAGGGCATCCACACCCAAGTTTGCAGGGTCCTAAAAAGACATTGCCTATTGCTTGCCAGAAGCTGGCAGCACACTAAGCCACAGCCCATTATCATCCTCGTAAATAACATTAAGCCTGGCAAAGGAGTAATGTGACTATCAGAGCACAAATGGAAGGGAAAAATGTGGGCAGTATTTGATAACAGTAAATCAAATTCTTCCCTGGATCAGCCATGTGCAAGTCCAAGGAATAGCCAGTTTGTCCTTATATATGAAAGCCAGCCAGAGCCTCTGCTAACAGATGTGCCCAAAGCTGTGCAGTGTGCACACCTCATGCTCACCATTAGCATTATCTTCAGTCTTGACAGGCACGAGAGGGCTCTGGGGAGCAGAGTCTCCACTGAGGGAATAGCTGTGCTCTGCCTGGATGCCTGGAGTGGGTGGATCCAGGTCCATGTCCAGCAGAGGGTTCTTCTCAGCCAGTACTGGGTCATCGAAGAAACTGCTGAAGAGGTCATTGGAGAAATCCTCCATGTTGTCAGAGAAGTGATCCAAGTTCTCTGAGAAATGCTGAGGAAATACAAAGAGAGAAAGAGCATTAGCGTCAGCTCCAAGAGGGATCTGAGAGCCTTCCTCTGCACTGAGAGTCAAATCTTACCATCAGCCCTTTTTGCACAGCAAAAAACAGTTCCTGTTTCTCACCTGCATCAGTCTGACAAAAACAACTTGAATTAAGATAGAAAGGGATGTGGTGCTGTACATCACTGCATGTTTATCTATGCCACAAACATGCATGAAACTTTTCTATATTATCTTATCTCCCCCTTCCTTTGTATCTATCAGTGTCTTCCAAACATCATCTCACTGTGACAACAAAACACACAGAGTACAAGGAAAGAGATTCCTGTGATGATAAAATGTAAGTGTGGCAGAAAGTCATGGTCTTCAGCACCATGCCAGACACTTTTCATGTTCTCTGCCAGCAGCAATAGGCACATGGATGCCCCAGAGAACATCAACCCAGCTGCTGATTTCTATCAGAGAAAAAAGATCAGTTGGATCAACATAACAGGAAGGCCCCCTGTTGTATTTAATTTCCTCTGGGATTTAACAGCCCCTCTGTGGACCATATGAGGCTGTACTTCAGCCAGCTAATGCCTGTGAAATTCAGCTCCCCGATGAAGTTTAAACACTACAGATGGGCTGTTAACAACAAACAATCATTCCACTAATCATTCCAGTAACAGTCAGTAAATCTGGCCAGTGCTGCTGCAGAGCTGAGCTCCTGATGCTACAGGGAACCTGCTTCCTTTGAGGCATATCCTCCTAGTCAGAAGTCAAATCGCTAACTTTTCCATTTGCTACAACAAAGCATTAGTTGGGCAGGGAGAAAAATGATGGCTGCCAAACACCAGCTGAAAAATTATCCCATTTGTTGGCAGATTGAGGCTTCTGGCTCAGGGAGAGGAAAGAAAAGACAGATAGATTCAAGTGACTATATTACACAGACAGAACTGTGTAACTTAAATGAACTGGAGAGAGCTCAGCAGAGTCAAACTGGGTCCATCCCCCCACCCCCTGCCTGGAAAAGCATCTCAGTGGGCAGAAAGGCATGGAAAGCAGTATACTGAAATACCAAGAGCAACAGGGTATGAATGAGAGTGGGAGAGACCACATAGGTCCTAGAGTGGAGACATGAATGCCAATGAATTCCAGTGTGAGAGCTCAGCCTCAGGAGAAAGCCTGGCTTCTAGAGAAGCATGGGGTGTGTGCAGTCCTTTCTCTCCCCAGTGCTAGGGCTGAGGAAGGAGTTGGCCAGAGGACCCCGGATGCTGGAGTCTGTAGGTTCCTGCTCCTACCGGAAGGTATATTTGCTTTACCTGAGCACAGAACTATTCTGTCAACATTCCACTGGCTGTCAGAGCTTTGGGGTGAGGCTGGGAAGTGAAGTAGGCTCTAGATGAACAGACCCACACTTCCCACCAAGTCGGGGAGGGAGATGGTAAGTGGCAGCAATCTCCAACAGGTCAGTGTCTTTCATCCTCCAGCGTCATCTTTCAGCTGCTCAATTTAAAACCTCAGATGCTTACAGAGCATGGAAGTGGGAACGGCGTCCCTGCCACCTGCATTCTGCCTGACACAAGATTTCTCTCCATTCACTTCCTTCCCACTTGTCCTCTGACTGCCTGGAGTGACAGCCCAACACACGACCATCCAAGGCTTCCCTGGAGACCAGACACTGCATGTGCAAGTAGGGTGGAGAAGGTACACTCATGCTAAATCCTAGTGCTGAGGCCCTCCTCACAATGTCTGGGCTAAAGTTTTCTCCACTTGTTCCCACAGCAGAAGCAGAGTTGGCGGGGTAGTTTGGTAAAATCTACCCAGCCATTTCCAAGTTGCCTAGGAGCATTTTTGCACTTGAATCAAGTAACAGAAAACACCTACCATCTGTGGGGAGTGTAACTTCAGAGGGAGCTGAGTCAGCAGATGGAAATGGGTTAGATAGTTATCTAAAAAGCACTGGAAAACCAGGTTTTGTCCTATCCTACAGCATAGAAATATAAAGAGTTTGGAGTCCTGAGCATTAACCCCAGAGAGTGCCTGCTCATGTAACAGCTGTTCTTTGTCTTGTGTTCTCTAAACAACACAAGCAAACACAGGATGTGAACACGATAGCCTTATGGTAAGGGCGAGAACCACAGAAAAGTGAAGGGATTCAGAGTGCTGGCTGCTAATGCACCACGACACAGCAGAGCTGGGCTCAAATCATATTTAGTGTTGTGACCATCAAAACTAGAACCACTGTGTAACCATGGAAGAGAAGCAGAGCTGGATGGACAGCTGTGGGGAGAGCTGTCTGTGACGCTGCCAGTGCTTCCAGTTTCTTTCACAATTGTGCATTAACAAAGGCAGAGGTGGGATTGAAGAGAGTCAAGAAAATGCATTCATGCAGTAGTTACACAGATTATCTTCTAGTGACATCCCACCCACATTTAGAACAATGATCCCTTGGTCAGTCAACAATCTCTCAATTGTTGGACAAACCTACCTAGAGGGAAGAGGCGGAGATGCGCCTGTGGCTTTATTCCAAAACTATAAAAAATCACCCCAGCAGCTGCTGAGGGGTGAGAGATGAGTAATGAGTGCAAGGGACTGAGTATCAGAGCCTTACTGATCAGGCAGCAACATTGGCAGGAGTAATTTCAGGTTTCTCATTCTTTTCGACACTACACAGCAGACTTGCTGCTGGAAGACCTTGCTGTTTGGAAATGAGGATGAAGGCCACACTGTTCTCCCAGAGGTGCAGGAGTTCAGGTCCCCAAGAGACCATTCTCTTCCAAGAGACAGAGGCCTACTGCACAGTACAGGAAAAACAGGGGTGACGAGCGGAGAATGAAACTTGCACCCCCTCCCTGGGAATCTAAAAATGTTGGGGCATCTACCCCTGTCTGGGCTTCTGGATTTTATCCTCCTGGACAACTAAATACTGGCAAAGCCTTCTCATCAAAGCAGCCCATTTCAGCTCTCACCAGTCACCCATACAGCAGTCCAACATCTCCAAATACAGACAGTGGAGAGAAGGGAACTAGCCCATGAGATTCACCATAACTATTGTTATTAAAGGAAGCACCAAGGATCCAACACCCTCAAGGAGGGAGAGCCCCTAGAGCTGACTCAAAGCTGGAGATTGTTGTTTTACTCAAAGAAGGTGGCAAGAGGAAGAGAAAAACAGCAGAAGGAAGGGTGAAGCAAACAAAAATAATAACATGGCTTTGTAGCTGGCTATACCCACAATGGAAACTATGGGACCAGCAGGAAGCTGTCAGCACATCTCAGGAAGACTACTGGGGCTCTTGGGTTGACTGTTCTCTCCTGAAGCCAACAGGTATTGTTATTTTTAGACTTCTAACTTGTGTAAGACAGCTGGGCATGCAACCACAGGGTAAGAAGAAAGAGTGTCCTCTTGTCAAGATCCAACTGTGGTGGACACAGTGAGGAGCAACCCAGCGTTTATTTTGGCTAGATGCCATCAAAACCACTACTAATTAGTTCAGATTGAGCCTGTTAACCCAGAATATGCAAATTTTGTCCCACCCAACCTAATTTTGAGAGCTGCACTTATCTGGCAAAACTCAGAGAAAGCTTCAGCCATACTGTTCCTTTGCATGTGTGAGAGAGGCTTCAGGGAACTAGGATATGGTGACTCAGGGCTGTGTACACCACAGCAGCATATGGCAGGGTCCTGCTCCAAGATTCTGAGCAATGAAGAGAAGCAAGTTTATCACCTGACCAAGTGGATAGTAGCTTTATCCTTGATGGAATGTAAGGTGCTGGTCACTAGCCCTCTGTTCCCACCCAGGCTGGGGCCAGCACAGCTAGAGGTCTTCATGTGCTGCCACAAAATGACACGACTAGTCTGGGCTTTAGGGAGACTTTTGCCAACACAATGGCAACGAAGGTCTCAGCAGACCAGAGAAGGTGCAAGAAAGAGTCCATGGAACTTGGGTGTGAATGAAGGTGGGATGGACAGAGATACACAAGCACAGCAGCCTCATTCTCTCACAGCTTCTTCAAGACCAAAACTTCTTGGGAGTGCTTTCCAACCAGGCTGAGATCAGCCAGCTCCTGCTCCTCAGAGCATTGGCCAAGAGTTTCTAATTGTGACAATGAAGGACTCGGCAACTCTGCTGAGATTCTCCTTTAAGATATTTCAAGTGGCTTTCACGCAGATGGGTCTGGCTTTAGCAAGGGGGACCAGTCAACTGGGAAACTTGACCCTTACCATCCTGGCCTAGAGGGAGTGGGTGTGCAGTGTACTGAGGGAAAACAGTTTCCAGATGGGATACAAAGCTCACAGCACAATCTCATTTTGCATTATTCGCTCCTGTTATCTTCCCCTCCCTTTCACACCCTCCTTCCTTCTTCTAACTATGCTCCAAAGCCAAGAAATAGCACGAGATGTGTTTCCAAAGCTGTATTACCAGTGAGCGGTCAGGGAGGGGGCAGCCAAGGGACAGAAATGCAATGGCGAGGATGTGCTGGATTTCCTGATCCAAGCCTGATTTCTGGCTGCCCGTCCCCCTCAAACTTTGGAGGACAGGGAGGCAGTGCCCAAAGAGGATGAACCAGTGTGTACAGGTATGGGGAGGCAACAACCATTGCATCTCTAGGCCCTATAGAGGGCCTTAACCCGTTCTGGTGCCACAGTAGAATCTGCTCAGGCTGAGGCCACCTCAGCCATGGGGAGAGAGTGAGAATCTGTCAGCTCCTGGCTTCTGCTCCCTCCCACTCCTGGTGATCGACATAGGCACTGACTCTTCCAAACATATTTCCACCACATGTTTTCATCCTGACCTCATGCTTAGGGTTGTCTAAATAGCACACTGTATGTGCGTGCGTGCACTTCTCATTCAAACACCCTTTCCTGTTGTACAACAGTTATCTTGGGAGCTAAATGTAAGGCATCCAGATATCCAAATGCAAGTTCTACATATACCCCCACCCAGAGCTGGTGTTAGAACTCTGGAGGCCCCAAGCAGAGACTGAGGCACTAAGCCTTCTCCCCTGCCTGGTTGCACATGGGATGCCTTAAGGTAGCACTCTTGTAGCCCAGGGGCACCATGCATGGCTGAGGAGGTGATGACTTCCTCCCCCTGGATCCACTTCTCTGTACTCATCCCGGCTGCACTTACCCCTCCTTTTCCCTTTCATGCTTCCATTCTTTGACTGTAACTTTCCCCTTCCCACTTCCAGCTGAGTTGTTTGGACACAGTCTTCCTTCAGGATCAGCCTGGTTCTCACAGCCTCTCTTGTCCCACCATAACGGTCTCGCTCCAAAGAGAAAGCAGTGAGGGGCTAAATCCAGCTGGGCGGCAGCCCAGGCCCAGGAGACGAAAGGCCTTTGCAGGTTGGAGGTTCTGCTCGTGCTGGCAAGCAGTGAGGATGGGGAGGGGATTCTTCTGAGTTTTCTCTTTTCTTTTTGAAATTTTTTCCTATTTGCTTGCCAAGATAAATCTCCTGTCCCAGCTGTGACATCTGCATTTCCCTTCTCTGCTTTCACTAAGGAATGAAGCCCCCTGCACTCCAGCTGCACAGCCGAGGTTTTCTTTACATTCCAGGAAAGAAGAGCCCATACACTCCAGACAGTCCTTCTGCTCTCTTTAAAATGCAGAGAATTTTAGGCCTTATGAAAGTGAAGTTCTCAACAGTGTTAATAAGATTCAGGCAGGATGGACAGATGCTGTGCACACTTCTCCACACAGCCAGTGAGTGCATGTGCACCCCAAGGGACACAAGTGATCATCCAACTGCTGTGATCCAAGTGATCATCCATCCTTGGCTGCCACCCCTCTGCTGGTCCTCCATTCTGAACCCATATTGCTGTTGTACCTCACATATCACAGGTCCCTGCTGTTTCATACGTGGTCTGTCCAGGCCCCTGGTGTGCCTGAACAGCTTGCTGCTGACCTACTACCTCCTTTCTTCCCTGTGTGGCATGGCCAAAGCACCAAAGGCCAAACTGCCTGTCAACGCCACTGTCATTCCCCTCCAGCAGCAGGACAGCATCCTGAGCAGCAGCACCCATCTTTCCCAGGCTCTGTGTCAATGCCCAAATCACCTGTGACTACTTGCAGCATCACAACCTTGGCATTTATGGTGGACCAAACACTCCAGACACCCCAAGATGGCAGGGTTTGACTGATCCTGATCTGGAACTAAGCCCAGAATTTGCTGCTGTCTGTAGAATCGTAGAATCACAGAATCACTTAGGTGAGAAAAGACCTCTGGGATCATCGAGTCTTAAGCAATGACTGAACACCATGTCAACTGGAACATGGCACCAAATGCCACAGCCAGTCTTTCCTCAAACACCTCCACGGATGGTTGACTCCACTGCCTCTCTGGGCAGTCCATTCCAATGTCTAATCACCCCTTTTCTGAATAAATTCTTGCTAATATTCAACCTAAACCTGCAGTTTAAGACTACATCCTCCCATCCTGTTGGCTACAACCCGGGAGAAGAGGCCAACCTCCACCTGGCTACAACCTCCTTTCAGGTACTTGTAGAGAGTGATAAGCTCTCCCCTGAGCCCACTCTTGTCCCTGCAAGGCTCAGGCGCAGCTCGCTGTGGAAACCTTCTTCCACCGCGCGTCCGTGCCAAGGGCCTGGATTTACAATTTCCAGCGCTAGGCGCCACAGGACCTAGGAGGGACCGTCGGCGGCTCAAGGCACGGCCGGGGGAGGCGGCTGCCAGCGGCGCGGCGCGCGGGAGGAGTGCAGGGTTAGGACGGAGCGGCGCGGGCCGGTCCCGCTCATCCCGGGATGCCGGCATGGGGAGCGCCCCGGGGACATCCTTGCAGCCCCTCCGGCACACACGGCTTCCGTGGCGTGCCCAAACCTCCCTGGCAGCCAGGACGGCTTCGTGGTTTCATCCCCTCCTGCCCTACAACCCCGGCAGGGGGGACAAAGCCATCAGATGACGGAGTGGGTGATGTTGTTAAAAAGCGTGTGCACAACACAGACCGCATTGGAAATTCCGTGCCGAGATTGCAGCCGTGTAATAACCAGCTTAGAGTTCACAAGCCTGCAGTTCATTGGGGAGAATCTTGGGAGGCACCAGGCGCAGGAGAAGAGGGCGAGTTAAGTCTTTAACTTAAATGCTTCTGCCCCTGAAAGGATAAAGGGAGTAAAAAGTATGTGGAAAGCTGAAATCTGCTAGTCTGTGACTGGGTTTCCCAGCGGCCCCAGCTGGAGGGGACTTTGAGTGCTGCTAAAGTCATGGACACCGGTGTCTCCACACCTGGCACTAGTGTGTTCAGCATAAATGGGATTAGCAGCCGGCACACAGCACACACACGGGCAGTGGTGATGTGGGAGAGACTGGAAGTGCCCTGCAAGGGGAACGACTGTGGAACAGCACAGAACCCAGGCTGAGGTGATTCACAAATGGCATTGCAGCGTGGCCACAGTGGTGTGGCCACCTGTGTGCTCTCCCACCACCTGTGGGTGCCAGGTTCAGAGCAGATATGCATGTGCTAGGGAGGAGGGGAGAAATAGCAGCCTCCCCCTGGGCAAAACAGGATCCACTGACCTGGGGTGGAAAGCAGCTACAGTACACGGTTTGCCTATGGCATGAGACCAGCTGAATCTGCAGAGATAGGAGCACCTCTCCTCCCAGCAGTGGCACCCTGGAGGATAAAAAGGAATGCCTCTGCTTTTCAGCATGCTTTTTGTGTTTGTATGCTACATATGCAATGAATGTCCCAAATTTCCTTTGGCTTACAACTGCCTTGCAGCTGACTCCGATAAAAAAAATTAGAGCAGGACTTAAACCATACGCAGAACTGGACACAACTCTCTCAGGATGAAACATTTGGGTCAGCTGCTCTTAACCCTCATTTGGCAGAAGATCTGGGGCAAATTTCTAGGAGTTTGTGAAAGGTAAATAAAAAGCTTGTCCTGCTAGGCTTTTTTTGAGCTTGGAGAACTGAAGACACCTGCTTGCTACAAAACAAAGTCTCCCTTATTTCTAAGCCATTGTGGTGGCAGCTGCACTGTGTTCAAACAGCGATGTGTAGGAGCTGTTCTCCATGGGAATGCAGGTATCCCTGGGCAAGCTGGCAGGGGTCTCTTCCTCTTCTTCGCTCCTTCCCAAGCCAAGGTCAGTCTCCAGGCAGACAATTCACACAAGCAGTAGCTCTTAGAGAGAGAAGCTGTATTGTCATCTCTGTCCTCAGATCTCTGTTGTCTTGGCTGAGTTGGTGCTTTGCCTGTTTGTGTGAACATGGCAGCCTCAGCTGTGTTTGCAGCAGGCTCTCAGTGACACCCTAACTCCACACTGTGATGGAGCTTTCAGCTGCTGTAACATCTGGGGGTGGGAGCTCATGTGAACTCTGTGTCCTTATGTGTGAAAATATAATCCATCATTTTTGGGAATGCCCTATCTGCTATGTTAACGTGATCCACCTCTGCTCAGGTGTGGCTGCCCTTGCAGAGTCCATTCACCCTTCCTCAATCCCCACAGAGGCACAGCAGCCAGAACACAACTGGGTGTCCATAGCCATGTCTGCACACCCAAGGGATGTCCCTAGCCCAGCCCTGCAAACCTAGAGGTGAATCTACCCTGGAAAAGCCTACATGGATTTAATTGTGTGTGGCATATCTGCCTGGGCAGTTTAGAGAAAAAATCCGCTTAATGGTGAGGGATGTACAATGTGACAGCAGGCAGGGCAAATGAAAGAAAATACTGGTTTATTCTGTGTGACTCTTGGTGAACTATACTGCCATGCTGCTGTGAAACCACGTCACACCATCACCAAAAGACATGAAATGCAGCATGAATGTTCAATACAATTAAAAATAAATTAGAGGTGCAACTGTTCAAGCCATTCACCAGTCAGTAGGATGGGAATGTTTATTCAATAACCAAGATAAATTGGAATAAATGCCACTCCACCATTTCTTCTATCTTTTATGGAAGCTTCTGGCCCTGGCCAGTAAAGAGGTGAAGCTGCCAGAGTTGGCAGATCTCTACTCTTACACAGCTTGTCAGCCTCATGCCATTATGGGCCTTTTTTCTGCATCTTCCAAGAAAGTAACAAGAAAGACACAGTGGGAGATAGAGGAAATCTGCTCTGGGAGATAACCAGAGAAGGAAGAAAAGTCTGAATTATCTTTACACTCATCTTCATTTGTCTCATTGAAACTGTTTCTCTTTAGAGCTCAGAGAGCAAAATCAGAGATAATTCACATTTTGTCCCCTGGCAGGTCCCTGGAGACCCATAAAGAAAAGCAGGCCTTGAAAGAGGAAGAGCTGTACTCTGTTCAAGTCTGAAAGATGAGGCATGCTGCTAATACCAAACATTACTGGTGGCTTTCATTCCTTGGGCCTTTGTAAAGGGCACTTAACAGAGCAACTAAGTCTGGGCCAGCTTATTTGTGACTCAAGGATTTGAGGGATTTTCACATAAAATCTTGAGAGAGCAAGAGCTGGGACTCTTTTCAGTGGCCAGGCTGGGCAAGAGTTGTGTTTTGCATGCAGCAGACTGAACAGGGTCCTGCACCAGGACAGTTTTCAAAGCAATTCAACTTGGAATGCAGATTTCTGACCTTCTGCCAATATCTCAGTGGAAAATCTGTGCCCTAAGCAGCAGATAGGAAATTAAATTTCATCTCCAATGCTGAGGGTACCATTTTCACCTCAGCAGTGGAGCTGCAAAAACCAGAGTCTCTGCAGAATGGGGAAATCCTTTCTAGGCTGCAAAGAGCAGTAACACCTCTCAGACCATTTGTCACTACTGGGGTAGCCTGGATTAACACCATCCTGGGGCAGAACGAAGATGTGATGCTGGTGAACCTGGGGTAAAAGCCTTGCATTTTCAAAGATAAGGATGGATATCTGACTGGTCAGAGATCAGACAGTCACTTCAACTATGGGATGAAAATCACAACTGAAGGAGAAAAGGAAGCCTATCAAAACCCTTTCCCAACACCTGGGTCTCCAGATATCCCTTCTTCAAGCCAGACTTCTCCACAACAAGGCCCAGCAGCCAAGGACCCTGTAGCTGGTGAAAAAAAGTTGAAATGTGGAGATGCATGGTATCATGTACTCAAGTAATGTCAGAAGCTTCTGAGAAGAAAAGATCCCATGTTCCTTTGAAGCCAGGAAACCTATTATGCCCTGAATCCCTGCTGTGAAAACTCCTTCATCTGAGATCAAGCAGACATCTGCATCCCAGCACTGGAGTGGTCTCTGCAGAAGCTGGTGGATTTGGGAGTCCATTTTCTGGACATCCCTGGACAAGGGAGATGATGGATAGCCTCATGAGTTTTAGGGCTTAGAGGAACCACTCTGGTAATTACATATGGTTCCTTACAGAGCTGAATGCCTCCTGCTTCAAATTCGTCATCTGCAACTGAGCTCAGTTTAAAGGCTCCAGATACATCCAGACCTCTAAAAAAACCCCAAAACACTCCCACCGATCCAAAAAAAAACCCCCCACACACCAAAAAACAACACAAAAAAACAACCAACTGTTGTAGAAGAGAAATACAGTTACCAAACAAATGAGTCACTGCATAGAGGAACTCTCTAGCTTAAGCCTCCAAAATATTTTCTCAGGCTTTTTGCTCTTAGATGAACAAGTCCTTACTACCACAGATTTTCCTGAGAACAAATCCAAGTCACCTTTTCATCTGTGGAGTGTGATATGGCATGGCCACCTTGCCACGTTGTTCTGCAGGCAGGGAGAACTTGAGGAGTCATCTAGTGATGGCAGATTGTTGTCATATAACTCCACGTTAGCAGCATTTTCAAAGATTAAATTATCTTTCTGTGTAATTAATTCCTTTTATTATTATTTGATTATGTTAAATAGATTTTAACATAATCAAATCAGAGGTGGAAGTGAGTGATTCCTATGACAAAAGAAGTTAGAGCCCTGCCATGGTGGCCAGTGCTGCAATGCAATAATGAAGACTGTGTGAGCCTTAGAAAGTCAAGACAAAATCTACAGTGACTTGGCTTCTGAACATTCTTTCAGACAGGGCCTTACTTTGCAGATATAAAATTCAGGACAAGAAGCAACCTTTCAGTATCCATCATGGTTTTACGTGCAACAAAAGAAAAAAAGCATCAGTGAGATCTTCCCTTTTTGTCCCTTAACCTTGAGGCTAAGTGAATTTTCTCAAGTATGGTGTTCTTGATATACAGGAAACATTTCACAAGTGCCCAATATGTGTCCCAGCACAGATCCAGTCCCCTGCTCCTGCATGGATCCTCACAGCACCAGGCCTTCTCATGCCAACCTCTTCCCTCCTGCCTCTGCTGATTAATACCCCCTTGGTTCACTCCTCCTTCTCCTTCCTCCTGTCTCTCTCCAAAAGGGTGCACACATCTGTCTTGCCTTTACTGTGTGATAAATCTCACCCTGCATCTTGGGTTCATTTTCTGAAAGTTTTGAATGGTGTCTTGGAAATGCTGTTGGACAATAGGAGCTCTTTGAACCCAGGCCAGCTGGACAGGACTCCTTGCATTGCAGCTGACATGCAGGCTTTGGCGGTCTTTCTCGACCCTTTCCTTTCTTTTCTTTACAACATTTGAGTTGTCCTCAAACTTTATTTTTGGAGTGGGCAGTGCATTTCTGAATCTTTTCATCATTATATTATTATTAATTATGGTCATGACTATTTCTTCTTCTGCTGGCACTCCTGGGTTGGATCTCTCCTCTCTCACTTAATATCTTGGGTACGACTACCTTGGCCACAACCCACTCAAGCAGTGACTCAGAATCCCTGGCCTGTTCCCAGGAGAGATGCAAGAGTTTTGCCAATTGGTTTTAAAAGAGGCAATCGTTTTCCAGAGCTACTCTCTCACTCAACAGAGCTGAGCTGGGTGGAAAAGCTCAGCTCTGTGGTTCCAGGGAGTCCATCCCTGGTGGACAGGCTGTCCCTGGGTTATTATGAAAGCAAAGCCCTGCTCCCTTTGCATGCAAACAGGATGACTTCTAAACCAGGCAGTAGGATTCTCTACTGAAAATAATTCTGCTGCCTGGGGGTCACTGCACTCAATTTCCCCATTCCCAAGCCCCTGGAGGAAACAAAGCTAAGGGAGGCATGTGGGCAGGATGGGGCATTGTAAGGGAGGGAGTACTGGATGCTCAGGTCAAACTGTTTCCTAATGTATCATCACACAGCTACCCACACCTTGAGTCAGAATGGAGAGAGGCATAATCTGAAGCAGGCCCTCATATTGCTGGGTTTGAGGTTTGCTTGCAGCACTGGAACATGATAGAGAAACCCCATCTTCATCCTCTGAGCATCTCAGACTTTCCCAACCATGCAGGAGGGTGGAAATTGCTCTGATTCTAAAGGCAGCAGGGGACCTATGGCTCGACTGTTTGCCCTCTAGACATTGAGTTTATGTAATGAAGAAGGCTATTTTGTTCCTGTATGGCTCTTGTGACTTAAAGACCTTCAAACAGTGTGCTCTTATGAGGGCAGACATACAAATCATCTTCATTTCATGTGCTAGAAATGACACAAGGAAAAAGAAATGGCTGGTCTTGGTGAGGCATGGCAGTCTCCCACAGAACATGGTGGGAGCCTGAGTGAATCCTTCTGACTAGACTGCACTTCCTCCTGCAAATGGCACTGAGTGATGGAGGGAAGGGGATGGCAGGCCTTCCACTATCAAGAGTGGGTACTTGGTAATGTCAAGTACCCACTCAAGTCTCACTTTCCCAGCCTCCCTTCCTGTGTGCTGGGAAGCCCACCCACTTCACAGGGCAGTCATGAGCCCTGGTGTTCTCTGGTTCTGGAATTTGTAAAGAAGAGGGACTGACATCATCAGTTGTGGCTTCGGCTCCAGTACCAAAGGGAGGAATAGATCTTGGGTCAAATAAAACTCTCCTTCCTCCTGTTCTGCTGCAAGGTCCAGCAGGGCAGGAAAGCCCGTGAGCATCTGGGAACAGTGGTCCCACCAGCCCTCTCTGTGCTGGTGTTGAAGGCTGAGCCAACTCTGGAGCTCAGCTGCCGTGGTCCAAGCTCCAGGCAGAGGTGTCACTCTCTCTCCAGCTGCAGCACGGTGCAAACCACAGCTGGTTCTCTGTGCAGGGCTGCCTCTCCCGGGCTGGCAGGCTGGCTGCAGCTGGCCTCTGCTCCTGCTGGCAGGGTGGCATTACTGCTTCTGCTTGAGGAATGCAAACCGCCTGAGCTGCGCTTGAGGATCGGCCAGGAAAAGTCCACAAATAGCAACAGGAAATCAAAATGCCCGCTCCAGACATGCACTAGATATGAGGCCATCCAGCACAAGGAGAAAAATCAAATGCTGGACAATGAAGATTACATCATGCTGTGGATGAACACGTGAGCCCATCCAGATGGGGCCATGCCAACAGGTCCAGATGGCTCAGGAATGCTAATGGCATAGCTACCTCTCTCATCTTTGTTTTTTCTTCCCTCTTTCTTTCCCTATTCTCCATCCCTTCTGGCATCCTTCACTCTTTCCTTTCCCAGAATAAGTAAATAAATCCTCTGACAACTCTATGTAACTCAATTTCACCAAATATCAGAAAGGCATCTGAGACCAGTGGATGGGCAACTAGTCTGGACATGGGTCTCTGGCACTTACTTGTAGGTATCAAAGCTGCTGGGTGACCTCACCACACTGTGTGGCTGCTGGGCTTGACACAGTAATGTGTGCCTTCACCTCACCTGGGGCTTCGGCTCCAGGTCACAAATAAGTAGCTTGCAAGGGCTGTTTGCCTGGAGCCTGAAGCATGCAGGAAAATTAAGAAATCAGCATTGCTCCTGCAGCTCACTCCAGCTGCTTACAGCTGCCACTGACTGCTCACTGTGGCTGCAGCTACAAGGGGAAGGAGAAAACAGTTTTGCTGTCCTAGCTAGCAGCCTCTACCTACCACCCTGGTACTAATTAGCAGCAAAGAAAGGAGTGCAGCAGCCTCTGCTCACTCCTCAGTATTGACTAGAGCAGCATCTGCTGCTACTCTGCTCTCTCCCAGCATGATAAAAAAGAGCTCAAAATCATGTAAGAAAAAAGTGAAAGGAATGTGCTTTGCCAGGTCTGAAAAAGGGCTGCAGGACATTTGCTCATTAATTACTGCTAATCCAGCTGCTGGACTGCTGCCAACTATATTTGACAAAACCTGAAGAGCAAGAGAAGGATCAGAGAATGGAAAAGCAACCTCTGCATCATTCCTCCCAATGGATGATGGTGATCCTAAGTTTACAACAGGCCAGACAGTTACTATGAAGAAAGGGCACCTCCAAAGAAAGGGAAAGTGCAAAACCATGCAGCAGGAGGGACTGACATGGGTCTTGAATGTCCTGCTAGGGACTGATAAGGCCATGACATTCTGATATTTTCAGCTTGTTACCGCCTTCTCATTTACAAACCAGCAGAGAAATAGTTTGGGAGGCTGAGAACTCAGCCCAGCATTGACCGTGCAGCAGTTTGGGGCAAAAATGTAACAGGGTGCTCTCAGCAAGTTGCACCAAACTGATGGAGAAGTTAGGTTTTGTGCCTGAGCCAGGATCTGGTTGTACAGTGGAGTATGAGGTATGAGTACAGCCCATTCACTGGATTTATAAAGCACAAATTGTTTGGTTTTCAGTAAGGCCCAGAGTGGTCAGGCCAGTAACAGCATAGGCCAAAAGTACTTTAGTTTAAATCCTGATGCTGACCAGCACAGTCATTCATACTGACACAGAAAGATTACTCTGGATTAGCTTGAAGTATCTGAGGTCAGATAGAGACACGTGCAGTCCGCAGGGACAAGGAACAGGAGAGGAGTGAAGGATAGCTGGAATATCAGTGGAGAATAGATCAGCCAAACTGAAAATGTGGCAAATATCATGTGTAGCTGCAAAGTCATTGAAAAAGAGTCCAACCAGTGAAGCAAAGTAATAGCTCCTATGGACATTTCCTGGCAGATACTTACTAGCAAAACCCCACTCCAGTCCTAGTTTTTGTTAATCTGCTTCACCCATTGATGACACTGCTCCTTTTCAGTAAGAATAAGGATGTCCACTTTATTACAGTGAGCAAAAGCTGCATCACTGCAAGTGACGCTCTGAGGATCACACACGAAGAAACTGGCAGAGCCAGGACTAAAATACAGTTCTCTCATTCCCAACAACCTCACTGCAGCACTGTCCATAAAGACAGGAGAAACACAACAAAAACAAACTCAACACCATTCAATTGGCAATTCAGTATTTGTGGCTCAACAGCACCTCATCAACTCTGAGAGTCTGCCACATTTGCTTGGAAAGAAGAGCCATATTTCCAGCACTCCCTGGGCAAAGAGCTCTCAGATTGGGAGACTGAAAAGTCTTTGAAAGAAACCTTCCATCAACAGCCTTTACAAATGTCAGAGCTGGTTTCCTCCTCCCTGAGCTGCTTGGCTTGCAGTCCCTCCTCCCGGGACAGCAGTGGGCTTAGCTAAAAGCACCTGCCCAGCCCCTTCCTTCAACTGTCATGAATTTAGCAGATTCATTTAACATCAAGCTGCTCTGACATGAAACAATTAACTCTTGAGGCTCTGGAACTGGGTCCTCTTCTTCATCCTGGTCTCCTTCTACCTTTTTCCCCTTCTGGAGGGGAAATCTCTCCTCCAAGTAGTGAGAGGACTGCAAATATTGTAGAGCCAGAGCAGGTTCTCAGGGTAGATCCCCTGCACCTTGAACAGCAGAGATGGGTTATTCTTGAGCTGCAATGGTCCCCCTGGATGTTCCATGCCATCAAGAGGAGGAACCAGTGACCCCATGACACTGTGGTGGGGAGCCAGCATGGAAGATGTTTTTTGGGCATTGATCTAAGAACACTCACCTGCAGGAGGAATGCTGACAATCCAATAGGAATGTCCACAACCAATGTAGCATCCAGTTCCCTCCTGTGTAGCACAGTTGGTGTCAGGCCCAAGTTGTAGTACTCCTCCAGCCTCAGCTGCCAGGTTCCTCGCAAGGGAGCCCTGACATTGCTGTTGGAGGGGAACTCTTGGCACAAATTGCTCAGCTGAAAGCATTATGTTTTGCATCTATTCTAGGAAAAATGCTAACTGCATTTTGAGCAGGCTTTGCTAATCGGGTCAGCCAGACTGACCTAAATGAACATTTTTCCTAATCAAGACAAAGTCACAGTGTAAAGAAGCCAAAAGCAACTTCACTGAGGTAGTCAGGGGTGAGTTTCTTCTGGAACAGCCTAGACAGTGATCGTAATAAATGACCTCACACAAGGCATCACCTTTGAGCTCTAAAGATGGTACTAATTACTCCAGTAATGGTTCAGATTACGTAGTAGTTTCAGGGAGAATAGCCTTGCAGAGTGCTGTATGGGGAATTTCTCCAGTCTTAGAAAGTGAGAAGATAAAACAGGACAAGAAAGAAAGGAGTGAACAAGTATGTGGATATGTGCACTTCTAACCTTCATGAGACCTTGTTCTGGCTAATCAGTGTGTCAAGATAAGTGTCAAGCATCCATCACTTGGACACAGACCAGGCCAGAGCAGCATCACATGATTTCAAAGGCAGATAGCCAGGGACAGGTTTAAGAAAATAAAAGTCAAAGGAGAGATACAAAGAAAGAGAAAAGAAGGTGGATAAAGAAGTCAGAAAGGGGTGGGTGAGAGGGTAAGGCTGGAGTGTTTGGGTTAGTTCAGGAAACTACAGGAAAGAAAAACTTTGAATGATGTAACCATACAGGAAAGCAGAAGTAAAATTTGTTTTCTTGAGCAGCTGGAAATAAGTTAGATAGATGTAAACACTGCATGGCAGACATGGGGAACAACTAGGTTGAAAGACACAGCCTGCCTTTCAGCATGCCACTTGCAGTCCCTTGCCACTCTGGCCATGCTCTTGGCTCTTCACAACCTTTCAGCTATTTCTGCTCTGAGGAACGCTGCAAAACATGCAGACACCAACTCAAGGAAACATCTAGCAACTTACAACACGAGCTCCAGATACAGGAAAAAGTAAGAGAAGAGTTCCATGCAAGCACCCATTCTGTCCTAGTGCCAGGCTGAAAACTGGATCAATGGTTTCAGTCAGAGGATACCAAACTACACTAGGTTGCTCACACAGAAGTTGCTCACACAGGTTGCTCACACCTGTTGCAGCAGGAAAAAGATGGTGCCAGCATGGGGGTCAGCCGAGAAAGATGGCTTTGGTTCCACCTTTTTTTCTCACTTGTCATCTCCCACGTGGAGACATGAAGTCCCAGCAGTTCAGATGTGTAAATACAGTCCCTGGCAGGAAGCTGGGACTGGTAGGATGTGATAATCCCAGGACTAAGATTGGCTTGAAATTGAGTACCTAACACACTCGGCTCCTCCAGCAGACATGTCTCCTGAAGAAGAACAATGCTGGCCACAAGGTTGCCTGTGAAGCACAGGTGACTGCATTGTACCTTGCTGCATAGATCTGGAATTTCACTGGGAAATGTCTGAGCCAAATTAGGCCAAGAGACAGGTTTTGGGCATTTCTTAGGAGAGCTATAATGGTGTGCTTCATTGCTGGTGCCCTTCTTGTTTTCCTGTAACTCTGCAGCAAGGAAAGTCACCAACTGACTTTTGTGAACCATCTGGTTTCTTCCAGTGGACTGTCTACAACAGGACAAGAATGCATAAGCTTTAGTGGGTTGACTCATCCCTTCCTTGAAATGCACTGGAACAAGTGAGTCTTGAGAATCAAATTGCTGTATCAAGAACAATCCTGCCTGTGGTTATGTGCAGAGGATCTACCATGTAGCCATCCCAAAGACAACTCCAGAGAGTTAAGCATTTTCATTTGCTTCCTTTAAATTGTAAATAAGTAATTACTAAATGCTAATTAAATACTACCTTAAAACATATGGAGAAATGCTGAGGAAAAAAGAAGCAAGCAGAGGACTAACTTTTCTCAGAGGAAACACAGCAGTAAGTCACAGAGGTGTCAGCCTGGCCATATTTTAAATGGTGCAGCTACAACTGTGGCTATGAAATCCCTAGTTTAAATTCCCCTTTGAGGGGTTGCTTCAGAAAATGCTCTTCTTTCCTAATCCCTGCTCTACCAGAGACAGCTCTATTCCAGGCTTCAGCAAGAACAGTGCAACACCAGTCATGGATGAGACTAGAGCAGCACAGGATAGGACCAGTGCAGTACCAGATGAGCTCCTGAGCAGCAGAAGACATTTTGCATCAATGAACACAACATATTTCATTAAATTCAGAAGCCACCACACACTATGGTGGCTTCTGAAGCCATCATACAGTACAAGCGTGTCCACTTGTAATAACTGGTACCAAGAGGAGGTGCAGTGGGTCAGTCCTAGAGGTTTTCTACAGTCTGATCTATAAAAATGAGACCCTCAGGTTTGTCCCTCTCTGAAAGTGGTGGTGGTGGCATTGAATGGCTGCCTTATGCCATAGGGGATGAGGATCACTTGGCAGACATGGACTGAGCAGCACACAACTCCAGCGTCTCCCAGCTGGTGCCGATGACACCGTCCCTCAGTGGGAGTGGACTCTGTGCACAGATGTACTTCCACCTCCTGCCAAGCCCTCCCTTTGTTTACTCTGCAAGCACTTCACCAAAGACCTTCCTGCTTCTCCCCACCAAGATGATGGCTCTGTCTCCACCGTTTAACCCTGTTTTGGACATAGGCCTTCCTGCACTTCTGCTCCTAGTTCTGACCAAAGAGCACAGCTAATGGATTCTCCCAGTTCGGCTGAGATGATAATTTAGGACAATGGGTTCCTAGCACATGCAGGCAATTGTCCAACAGATGAATGTGTTTATTTAGGAAGAGTATCCCTAATGTTTATCAATGTCCTGGCAGATAGGACACACAAATGATCCACAGTCTCTGGACTAAGTATTGACCTAGAGTCTTCCAAATGAAGCTTAAGTCTCTTCCCCTCTTTCTTTACCAAAAGGGAAACATTTTTCCTGGTGGTGACTCTAGAGTGATGATGCTTAGAGACCCAGACTCAGAGATCCATGCACCTATGTTTAGCTCTGGTTTCATCCTGCTGCTAGCACTTCTGCAAGTGTAAGTCCCACCATGAGATAGTAAGGAGCAGCAGGGCCACGAAGTATGGAAAATATGAGATGGATCCAAAGAGACTAAGGAAATAGAAAGATATGGGAACTATTAC
Source organism: Illadopsis cleaveri (assembly GCA_013399915.1). Taxonomy (NCBI): domain Eukaryota; kingdom Metazoa; phylum Chordata; class Aves; order Passeriformes; family Timaliidae; genus Illadopsis; species Illadopsis cleaveri. Next base: position 621,482 of record VXBB01012322.1, read on the forward strand.
CTTTGGATTCATTTCCATCAGGCCAAGTCTGATGGCCCCATCAGGTCTCTGTATCTGTGCTCCAGATCCTACAGGAATCTGGCTGGCAAGTTCCAAGAAAAAATTAAAGAAAATAGCGTTTCCATATCTAGTACTTGGCAGACTAACCATAAATGTGTTACTGACCAAATTTTACCAGGTACAGGAATAGAGGACAAACTACTTGCTGCTTGTGTCCCCACAAGAGATTCCCATCAGTCCTGGAGACCTAGCCTCCTGTTACAGCAGAGCTCCCCTGTCTAGCAACTGCAAGGGATACGAAGTGGGTGCCAAAATCTGTCTGAGCTCTCCATGCTCACTGTGCACTGAGATGGTGAGAGGGAGTTTACAGAGCACAAAACTCGCTCAGACCAAAGGTCAGTCCAACACCTAAGCACCACTTAAGTGCTATTTATATCCCTGTAGTAGGCATAAGAGGAATAAGTGTGTACAGGTTTCCTGTGAGAGTAACAGTCATCCATGATGAATAGCCTCTCTTCATCTTCAGGGGAAGCCTCCCCTATGAGTAGCACCAGTATCATTCTCAGCCTGCTCACAATGTACAGTCCTGCCACTCTCCTCTTCCTGCAGGCCGGGACAATATTAAAGGAAAGAGCACACAGTAAGCCCAACACCCAGTTTGCACTCACGGAGCAAACCCACCGAGACAGGCAATTCTTCTCCCATTCTGCTGTCTCTTTGTAGGCTCCAGAAAATGCCAATGGTCACACTGCCTGGGCATATAGGATCACACAGTGAAAGAGTGTGTTAGTGTGCATTCCCCAGAGGAGCTGGGTTAGCACTCCTGAGACAGCCTGAACAGCCATTCTGCAGCTTCTAACAGTGGAGACCTGAATGAGCATGCAGGCTATTTTCTTGCCTTGATGTCTCTTGAAGGATGTAAAGTATATGCTTTGAAAAGCATAGAGTCAAAATAAAGCTCTGTTTACATAAATATCCAGAGTCATCTTTGAAGGTGTTTTTTGCACTATAAAACACAGAAGCAGAGGGAAGAAACAAACCCACTGGGGTACTGGGTTAAAAAGAAACACATGACTCCTTTTTGTTTGGTTTATTCTGGCTTCCTTCTGACACCAGTGTCACAAACCTAGTGAAGCACAGTGGTGAATCTGACTCAAGAGATAAGTCTTTTGAAGAGTTTCACAGTACTGATAAGAGCTGAATGAGAAAGTAAGCACTCTCTGAGTGCAGTTGTAACAGACTGTAAGCAAATAGATGGTTGCTTGCAGAAATGATCATAAAGGCTGGACTGGGCAAGACACAAATGGGTGACATTGATAAACAGGCACTGCATGAAGGATTAGTTTCATATATGGTAGGTCCTTCTAGGAGAAAAAGATGAGCAAAGTTGCCTAAGTTCAAGAGCAGTATGTGGCCTCTTGAGCAAAAGGAGACTGACAGTGCTGTTAGCAGCCACCCTGTGTAAGACTGGCTAGCAGAAGCTAAGTGAAAAGAGGCATTTTGTGTCCTTTAGAGATCTCCCCACCAATTAACAAGCAGACACCACTCTCCATAAGATTAAAAAAAAAAAACCCAACAAAATCCTCACAGTGATAAATCAGTTCCTTAAACCTAGTCTAAACCTTCCCTGTTCCAATTTATGACCAGTCATCCTCCTGCCATGCACTTATGAAAGAGCCTGGCTCCATCTTCTCAGTAACTTCCTCAGCTGTGCAGGTAGGTTTCTGCTAGGTCCTCCTGGAGCTGCCTCTTCTCCAGCTGAGGAAGTCCAACTCCCTTGGCTACTCCTCACAAGAGAAATTCTCCATCTCCCAGTTACCATGATGACAACCCCCTTGATGCACTCAGATTTATCCATGCCTTTCTGCTATCAGGCAGCCCAAAAATGGATATTGTATTTGAGACACAGCTTTATGATTCTAAAGAAAAAGGGGATAATCACTTCCCTGTGTCTGTCTACCATGTCACTCCTGCTCCTAGCTGCCTTTGCTACTGGGGCACACCAGTGCTCCATGACTCCTGCTGGGTTCGTCCGTCCGTCCATCCATCCATCCATCCATCCATCCATCCATCCATCCATCCATCCATCCATCCATCCCAGGGGCAGGAGTTGGGGTTTGTTCTTGCTGAATTTCATGAGGTTTCTGTCAACCTATTCCTACAACCTGGGCAGATGTCACATTCAATTTTTTTTCTGTTGCAAGCACATGGACCTTTCTGAAGATGCACTACAGAAGTGCCTTAATTACTTCTTTGTTACAGCTTCAGATGAACAATGCAGAGAACCATTTTTTAAAGACCAAGATGACTCATTAGGACTGCCAAGGTTGTGGAAAAGAGAGTAGTTTAGACACACGCAATTCTTGCCCCAAAGGAGCAGAGACTCTGCAGTAAGGTTCATCCATCTTTTCTTTCTGCTTCCTGAAAAGAGGAAATCGTACTCATGAAATTTCATACTGACATTTTATGGCCAAAATTCCTGGCCTGTTTCTAGAAAAGTGCCGCTGAACAATATCTGGAAAAGTTTGCCCATCTTTGAAGTAAAGGCACTGGCAACTTTGTGAGCTATTGTGCACGGTGATGCTTTGTCAAAAGAACTTCTCCACACATTGCAAGATCCCAGGAGATTTGCTGGATTTAGTAAGAAAATCCAAGTGTATTTCTTCCATCCTCCCCATTGTCATGCAGAGTGAGAACAAACAGGGTGATGTATTATGTTCTGGCTCTTGTATCACCAACAGATTTGGTAGGAGAGAAGTGGCTACAGAATCTCTTATATGTATCATCTGCAGGAAGAGAAGGTTTCAGCTTGACTCTCTCCAGCAGAAGTTTGTGGTGCTGGCAGTTGGGAAAAAAAATACACAGGAAAAAAAAAGCCTTTAAAAAAGCACCTTTCTGCTGTCAGCTGAGCACAACGACGCCTGAATCACTGCAACATAGTTAAATGAGAAGACAAGGGCAAGTTGCTTCCAGAAGCAGCTCTCCAAGCAGAAAAAGCCATTTAAATGAGGCAGGACAGAGCCAGCCTGCCCACGGCCACCGCACACTTTAAACACACTGTCCTGGCAGGTGGCACCAGATGGCACTCTTACACAAAAGCTTCTTTTTCACAGGATCTGCTTGCAGGCAGAAGTTGTGTTTAACTATAAAAAGGTACCACCTATATTGTTTAGGGGTTTCCTGACTTCTAACCACAGCCCATGTTGCACCTGGTAAAAGGGCTTGTGCCAGTACACACTATTTTCATTTTGGTAATGGAATAAATGGTCTTGGCATAAAGCACTTCCTATCAGCATAGCTTTATCCACGCTGTATGTGTACAGAATTAGGGAAAGCACAAAACTCCTAGCAACAGGTCTCTCAGATATGAGCAGGCAAGGCAAGCACCCAGTCTTGGGGTGATGTGCCATTGGAAGGTCTGCCTGAACACTGCGGACTACGTTCCCTCTGGTAGAGCCCAGTGGAATCAGTCCTTGAGGCACAGTGCTATCTCGGAAATTAGGAGCTGGCAAGATCTCTGACGGATGGGGCTGCCTCCATAATCTCTTTCCCAGACCCTGTGTGCCTCTGCTTGGTGCAGTGCATTTAATATTTATGCAAATTCTGCATCTCTACCGTCTCCTTCACAAAGGAGGCAACATAAAAGGCTTCAGGTATCTTTTGTGTAGCAAAGCAGAAGTGGGTTCATCGGTGGATTCACCCTCTCCTTGTTCCCTGCTCCCACTGCAAGGACAATCCTCCAGGACGCTCACAGTGCTACCCCGGGAACACGGGAGGTGCCAGCACTGTGGAAGGGGAGTAACAAGCCATTGCTCCGATCTCTGTCCGGGGCAGGCACACTGTCCCACGGCTGCAGCCGCTCAGAGGCTGGCGGAGCCTCGCGTTCCGGCAGTGCCCTGTTGCCCAGCGCCGGATACCCTCGCTCCAAACCACCTCTGGGGTGGGGCCCTTCCCCCTTCTGCCTCACGGTTGGATCCTGCCTGGAAGAGGGGGCTGGAGGATCCCATGGAAAGCTCGGGCTCTACAGCAAAGAGTCTGTGCGTGTTCTCAGGGAGAGCTGCTGGACCGAGAACTCGCCTGACTCCTGGGAGAGGCTGGGCAGTTTCCCTAGAGGTGAACAATGCCCCTTTGGTTCACTGAGACTGGCAACACATTTTCCTCCCAAGTCACTCTTCCCCCTCACTCTTCTCTCCAAAGTAAATCAGCCCAGCCAAAGCGCCAAGCGATAGATGCTTCATCTCCCAAATGCCACTCTGAGGAAAAGTTACAGGCAAAGGAGAGAGGAGGCGCTGAGCCTAAAGCTCTCCCGACGGCAACCGGCCGTGCCTCCGGTGCTGCCCGAACTCACATACGGCAGGTCATACAGTCCCCGTCTGGCACCGCACACTCCTCCCCAGACATCAGGCTCATAAAACCACAGTGTAGAACAGCCCTGAGATTCCTCGGCGGTGTCTCCTCGGGGTAACAGAGGCCGGGCCAGTCCAGTGGGAAGCTGACCGTGTGCGACGGCGGGCACCCGGTCACCTCCATCTCCGGGACACCCCGGGGCAGGCGGGGCCCAAGCCCACCGCCGTGTCCCATCNACCCCCTCGAGGCAGCGCCCCCGCCTCCCGAGCAGCCCCCGCACCGCCGGGCGGGGCGAGGCCGGTGGCTGCTCGGGGCTCCCGTGCTCTTCCCGGCGCTGCGCAGGGACCTGAGGGCGCTGCTGGTCCCCGGCGGAGCCGTGTCAGTTTGACGAACTGAACAAACCCTCCTTTCAGCAGCCGGCCGGCCGGCTTTGGTGGCTCCTCTGCATCCCTCGGGGAGCAGCACNCCCTTACCACATTGCTGAGGAAGTCCGCCTCGCTGAAGTCGCCGAAGTCGAGGAAGCCGGTGCCGGCGGCGGGGAAGAGCCGCTCGGCGGGGAAGGGCTCCAGGATACTGTCCATGGTGCCCGCGGCACCGGGGNCCGGGAAAGATGGGCATTCCGCGGGGTTGGAGCCTGAAGGGCAGCCGGCAGGGTGGTCTCCTTGCCCCCGCTGCCTGCAGCGGACTTGCAGGTCGGCCTAGCTGCAGCGGCACATGTGGCTGCTCTGTAATTAAAGAGCTGGGCACCATTAAAGAGCTTCAGGAAGATTATATGGTTTCAGATAAATAGGATTATGGATCCCTGTCCTTCTGATCATTACTCCAACCAACACTCAGGAAAACCACTTACAATAATCCCGTTGAAGAAGCCCTGATGTTTTATTAATCTGTCCCTGTTTTCATGGCTCCACAGAGAACAGACTGGAGTCCCAGCTCCAGGGAGGGTCTTTCTTGGTCACAGGCATCTGGAGAAAAAACCCCAAAGACAGCAGTGCATCTCTCCTGGGGGAAACCTAGCCGGAAGTTGCCAGTGGTGAGGGTCCTGGGAAAGAAATGCTGATTTGAAGCTGGCTGGAGCTTGTGCTTTAACTGGACACGGAGTTTTCATCCATCCAGGCTCTTGCTCCACATTCTCCATGCCTGTCAGAACTAAAAGCACAACCCAAGGTGCTCCTTGGCTCCTGGTTGCACAAGCAGCCACATCCTGCACACAAAAGGCTTTATACTTACACACACAATGAGCTCTTTCAGTTACATTTACTTTTACCTTATGTTTCAGTCAAGTGTAAAAAGCCTTTGGGTAAAAGGTCAGAGACATAAATTCAGCCAGGATGGAGTTGTGCGAGAAAATAGTGCTGTTCCTACTTCCTGAATGGTAAAGAAACCTCTTTGTTAATGTGGATGCCAGTGGGTTTAAAGGGGGAAGCACAAAAACCTTTGCCACTGTAAGATGGGAATAAGAAATATGTCCAGATCCTTCAGCAAGAAGTAAACCTGTCTTCAAGTAAAGAGGAAGATGCCTTTCCTTTAACATTGCAGTCAGCTGCAAGGAGTAGACAGACCGAATCCTGCCATAGCAATGGAGTGACAGCCAGGGTCACAGAGCACGGACAGAGCCACAGCAGGGGCAGCTTCCCCTCCTGCCACTAACCAAACACAGATATCGCTTCCCTAGCTATGAAGACTCATTGGTGAAACCAAGAGTTTCTGGTTCAGTGCCTTGCCCAAGCTAACACAAGGAAGTCTCTTCTCAGGACACACGCTGTATTTATCTTCAGGCTGAGGAAGCTCAGATGGTGACAGCTACGGTTTGCACAGCATGGGTGGCAGTGTCATCAGAAAAGGTCAAGCAAAGTAAACCTCACTTGTTTGTCTGTGCTCTGAAGGGAAAATGCTTTGGCACAGTCAGATAGGAGCTGTGAAATCCATTCTGGAGATTAAAATATCTCAGAAAAAAAAAATTGAAATTGACTGGACTGAAACCCTGCTTCTATTGAATGCTTTTAGTACTGAGTGTAACTGCCCAGATGCAGCTTCTCTGCCTATCACTGCTGCACCTTTGCAGGCAAGGAAGAATCATAACAAATATCCCATTTTGGTGTTGAACAGGAAAGCTGCTCTGTCCCATCTTGGAGAGCTCTGATGGGAACCCTCATCCCTAGCATTTGTGTAGAGCTTTGAAATGGACTTTGCTTATGTCAGACATGAGTGCAGTTCACGAAAGGCAATGGAAATGTCATCTAGGTGGTCAGAGAGTGTTGCTGCTGACCCTCTGGACCCAAAAAGGAGAGTTATTTCTGCAGGGAAGCAGTTTTATGCTCCAGAACAGACCTGGAGACAGGTAAATTGTTGGTGAGGGAGGTGATTGCAGAAAAAATCCAGATGTGCTGCTGCAGCTGGCTATGGGTGCCCGCGGCAAAGGCAGAAAAGGACAGGCTGAGGGGCACTGCTGAAGCAGAGGCCTGGCAACTGCAGTGCTTGCAACACTTGAATGGTGTGTCACCCTTACTAGAGCATCTTTAAAACCAAGTTCTGCAGCCATCTCTTAGGACATAGATACAGTGGAGGAGGAAGCAACCCTGGGGCAGGGGCTGAATTACATGATCATTCAAATTCCTTCTCAGCCCAATTTTCTCTAATTTTATACTTAAATTTATTTGCAATCTGTTTACAGCAGGAAGTTGAAATAGCTATCAAGTATGTTCAGGCTGAACAAGTCAAACTGACAACAGGTAAGTCTTCTGGGCCTCACAGTATTTGGTACTGCAAATACATGTGTGACCAACCAAGCTGATTTTATCACTGCTGAGAAGTGAATCATCAGTCCATTTCTCATAAGAAAGGGATCCTGCTCTCCTGTGCTTCATCCTGCCTGGTCCTGCTCCCACTGCTTGCCTTTATGTCCATGGAGTGAGAACTGCAAGTCTCTTGTCCTACCACTTTGCATTTGCTTTGCCTTCACCCTGCATTGTTGTGAACAGGACACACAAGGTAAACGGGCCCTGGACTTGAACACGTGGGCAGCAATCCAGGCCATTCTGCTACAAGCCAAGCTGAAGCTTTTGGTTCTCCCACCCAGTACTGTGCCAGGAGGTTTCACAGACTCTTTGAGGATGAGTGTTTCTTGAGGAATGCAGGGTGAAAAGTCAGTGATTTTTGGTCTGCTGCATGCAGGCTCTGTTGTTACAGGAGGGGTCATCTGTGTAATGTTTGCAGCCTGGACAGCTGGTATGGGAATGATTCATGCTGTTAGAACTGCTTTGCTTTGGGGGTCAGGCTGGCTCTTTAGGACTGCCACCAAAGACAAGCTTTTACTTCAAGTCTGTGAAAGATACCACTTGTACTGTTTATTTTTCCAGTGTTGGTGTTCATATGGATGGAATAGACAGTTTGTACCACAAGCTGTCTTCCTAGCCATGAAGGTTTTCTGGAGTCATGCAGGCTCCATATTTTGGCCCTTCAGTAGCTCTGTGCCAACAGTCTTGCCTTCACTTTGCTTTGTCTTTTCTCTGGATTGATTACTTCTCCATATATTGCTTTGGTGTGGTTTTGCTCACTGTTTTGTGCACCACGGACAGAGGGAGCAACTGCTGCATTGTAGGTCCCCTCTGTTCCTGAAGGCCCACTGAGAACCAGGTGAGGATGGAAAGGGGACTTTCAGCCTAGTTCAAAGAAGAAGTACTACAGTCCCCAGACAGGCTCTTAGGAGTCAGGTCATGTGTGATGGCACAAGTAGTTACATATCCAACCCTTTGGCTGTGATCTCTTCATTTAGGTTTTTATCGGACAATTAAAAACCCAGGAAAAAGTCAAGATAGGGAGTGATACAAAAAAACATTCTCTAGCAAAAGGTAACTTTTGAGGAAGACTTGCAATTGCTGGAGCCTTTCTTTGCCCTCTGATCCACAGCCCTGCCTCATCCAGGAAATCTCTCTCCCTTTTGATTTCCTTCCAGCAGCTGGTTTAAACTCTCTCTCTTGCACACACACTTCTCTCTCCAGCCAGCTTCAGCTGCTTTCCATTTCCTTCCTCCTGCTGTGTACACTCCCAGCCAGGTACCCAGCACACCTGTTCCCACCACTAGCAAGCAGCAGTGGGACAGGGAGGAGGGCCAGCAAAGAGATCACACCCATTGCAAGCTCCCTGCTAAAAACAGAGAAGGGGGTAACACCTGTGAAACCAGTGTTCATTCATCTGCTGCCACAACTGAAAGAGGGAATGAATTGTGTTCTGCATGTTGCTTTGTGTGCAGCTCCACAGAACATCAAATTAAATGTCTGCCTGCAAGCAGACATACTTCATCAATGACCACCAAATTCAGGTAGGTGTGAGCCATGCTGGAGCACTGCAGAGGAGTGCAGACACATGTGTGTGTGTGTGTCGTAAGGAAATGTGCACCCCAACTTGTGCTTTTTTCCCCCATCTTGCTTAGGAAGTAGAGGGGAAAGTGAAGAGCATATTAATTGCATGTTTGCATATGGCAAGTATCCATGAATGCTGTGGTTTCAGTGAGCACCCTAATGCAATGTAGGGAATGAAAGGGAAGCCACAGAGCTCAGCACTGCAATTATTATTCTTTCTGGGGTAATCTTGGGGCCCTTGGATAGATTTAAATCAGCCTTGCAAACAAGGAGCGAGTGACAGACAAAGAAGGAGGAGAGACCTAGGAAAAGGAAAGCCTTGAATACAAGACACTGGACCCTAGGAACATCCCCTCACAGAACCCCTTTAGTCTCCTGGGAACGTGGCTGAGCTGCCTGTGGCTGTATGTCTTTCTGCCAGTATGTTAGAAAGCAAAGCCCCCGAGGAGTAAATGGGTACTGTAACAAAATATGAGAACTGAAAACTCACCACTTTGGAAGTAACTGATACAGGAGGAAAAAATCTCTTTGTAATTCCTTAATTTCTTCATGGCAAGCTAAGACTGTTCCTTTGCATTGTCACACACAGTCTCCCCTTCCTGCTCTATACCTCAGAAAGAGCATAGGCTGGCAATCTCCCTGGGGAATCAGACAACTTTCACACTGACTGGGTGCAGAGTAACTTCAGTATGAGGGCATCTCCTTCCAGCAGTTTGTTAGCATTTGAAGACACTATGTGAATGGGAAGCTGCAGGACAGCAGAAGAGAGTAGCTACCTCTGCTTCCTATGCACTACTTTTTATTTACTAGGCTTTTAGCCTTCATGGTTGCAAGACCCATTTGCAAAAGGGACCCAGGCAGACTTCACAGGGCTGGAGACAACCTGAAGAGTCATTCTTAGGGGGATGTGTCACCTCACTTCTCATAACCATCTCCTACAACTCAAATCTTTCCCTAGGAAGGATGAAAAGCTGCACACTCTGACTGAATTTTACTACAAGAAGATACCTTGCGTCAAGGAGTGGGAAGCAAATGGCTTTGGTACAGGAGGCAGCTGAAGAGCTGCTGGAATAGGACTGAATGAGTCAGGGCAAGGGATGGCAACAACTCTGCTTTGACACACTGTATGTGCCTTATAGAGCCAACTCCAAACTCCCAGTTACCCACATGAATGACTAGAGGGCAATCCATGCAGATTTGTGCCACTTGACCCCTCAAGCATGGTAGAGAAGTTGGACACTCGCATCTTGGCTACATCCAACAGAATCTGGTCAGAACCAAGCAGATACAGCACACACAGGCTGGTTAGGGGAGTGGGAGGATGATATTCCCTGTACTGCCAAGGGTTAAAAGCAAGATCCAGATCCACAAGAAATCCTGTGAGGAGAAAAGCACAACCCAGCAATTCAGGCATGTCTCACCCCCGTTCAAATGACATTGTTTCAGTGCTGTCTGCCTCACCCCTCAGTGGTAATTACAGACTTTCACTACAGGGGGAAGAGAACACGGTGGAAGAAACCTTCATTACAGACATCTAGAGAAAAGCAACTCCAGTGTAATGTCTCAGGCACATAGCCAGGATCAGCCACCAAAGCAAAACACATTTAGGACAAAAATAAAAGAGGGAGAAGTGTTAAGTGATTTGGGAAGATCAGAAGCCCACCAGGTTGGCTGCTGTACAGTGCTGGGTGTGGGGAGCACTTTGGAGGAACTGGAATGCTGCCCTGCTTTTAAGTGGTGAGGTTTGCATTTACATTTTTCCTTCCTTCCTCCTCCTTTGGGTGCTTGTTATCCCTGATGTCTGCATGTGTCCCTTTGTCACCCCTGGCAAACACCAGTGGGCTGGGAATGGATGGTTTTCCTAGGCTTCCTAGCTTGATGTTTGTCAAAGGGGCACATAAAGCTGTAGGTGTCCTTGGCTGACCCCTTCCTTTTGCACACATAGCTTAAGATACACACTCAAGAACAGGCTTCTTGTATTCAAAGCTAGGGACTCCTTCTCACCTTGTGTGTATTACAGGGGCCCAAAGTTTGAGTTTTTTACAAAGGATGGAAGATGGTTTTTCTTCCCAGCAGGTCATGCATCTGCCCATGACCATTTCCTATTGCTGTGGTGCATCTGTCAAGGGTGGTGTTGACCTACCCTCAGGTGGCTGACACCTCTGCCAAAAAAATGGTCTTATTCCTGCTGCTTTTTTTCCTTCATTCCAACTTTCTGTTGACAAGTGGCCCAAGGTCCAAGCTAAGTTTCTCTTTTTACCCCTGGGCATTCACAGGTATGAAACTGAGAACCACTATCATGGCATGGTAAACTCAGTGCTTGTGGGAGAAGTCACTTCAGTGACAAAATTTTCCTACAGAGCCCTTTTTTGTTGCTGGTGCTAACACCTTGTTCTTGCAGGATCTGGGGTATGATGCTACATTAGAAAGATACTTCAAACCAATAGGCCTTGTCCCCAGGCAGCAAACAGCAGGGATGGGAGAGGACCAGGAGGACAAAAACGTTCAATCAGAGTGCTATTAAGATGTGTCTAGGGAACTGGCTGAATTTTAATTGTTCTTTCCTACTCAGTGAGTGAGCACAGGAAAAGATTTACCTTCTGGTCTTTCCATTTGGGCATGTTGACATTTCCAGGCGGCACTTTCCTCTGATGGAGAGGTTTGACGTCAGGTGGGCTGATTAAAGCCTGCAGTGCTTCTGACTCATTTGGCTACGTCCTGTGCAAGGGGATTTGTAATGTGTCTCTTGTCTTTCTTTCACTTGTTATGGTTGGTTTTAAATAAATAAAGCAAAGCTCAATTCACAACTTCAGGGAAGACGCAACTCGGCTCAGGCTCAAATACGCATTACCATGGCAACCAATGCTGTCAGGCACACACGGACCTGTCACTCTCTGCAGTGAACTCCCCTGCCCTCCTCTCCCTGCCCAAGCAGTGTATGGGGCTGGGGTGTAATGCAGGAAAGCTGGGTGAGCCTGGCACTGCTCACACCACTTGGGCATGCAGTTGTTCTTGGGAACTGGCCTTGTTGCTCTCCCAGCCTCAGCAGAGCTCACCTGGGCCAGACAACTACCCTCATGCTGAGCAAGAACTTCTTTGGGGGAAGCCCTGGTGAATGAAGTTGCCCCTAGTGTGACTTTCTCAACTAGCAAAAAGGAGGGGAGGGACTACCTGGATCAAGAAGTCTCATACAACTGCTGTCAAGTGTGGGATGCTCTTCATGAATGGATTGAGATCTGAAATAAAGAAATAAAAATTATCAACTGCCTTCTGTAAGCCCCACTGAGTGAATCCCTCATGACTGCTAGAGAGATGCACAGCAATGAAACAGAAATGGGGAGAGATGTGGTTTCTGCTACTGACTGTGGGGTAGATAGGTTAGCCACGGCAAGGCAAGGCAAGGCACTAGAGTCCCTGGGTCCTCTGTCCCAGAGTACCTGTGTCTCCTTGGCATACTGAGCAGGTCCCTTTGGTGCTGCCATTTCCTGTACAGCTTTTGATTCATCAAGACCTTGAGTATAGCCGCAGCCTAAAACATGAAGCATAAAACATGGCCAAAGGCAGCATCACTAAGAAAGAGGCTCTTTGAAGTGCTCAAGAACTCCCTGCCTGTGGCTCTGCACCTGCGCATCTCTAATATCCACTGATACAATCATCAAAGTTGGAAGAGATCTTTAAGATCACCAAGTCCTAACATCCACCCAGCAGTACCACAGTAACCCTTAAACCACTAAACCATATCACCCAGCACAGATCCAGATGCCTTTTAAACACTTTCAGGGATGGTGATTTCACCACCTCCCTGGACAATCTATTCCGATGTCTGACCACCCTAACAATGAAAATTTTTTTTCTAATACTTAACCTGAATCTCCCCTGTCTCAACTTAAGGCCATTTCCTCTGGTTCTTTCACTGCAGGCATGGTAGAAGAGATCACTTCCTCTACCTAGACAGCACCTCAATGTCCTTTTTAAAGTGAGGAGCCCAAAACTGGACACAGCACTTGAGGTGTGGCCTCACCAGTATTGAGTACAGAGGGGAGATCACTGCTCTGGTCCTGCTGGCTACACTATTCTTGATACAGGCCAGGATGCCATTGGCCTTCTTGGCCACTTGGACACTGCTGGATCATGTTCAGCCACTGCTGATCAGCACCCGCAGGTCCTTTTCTGCTGGACAGCTTTTCAGCCACTCTTCCCCCAGCCTGTAGTGCTGCTTGGGGTTGTTGTGACCCAAGTGCAGGACTCAGCCCTCTGCCTTATTGAACCTCCTGCAGTTGTCCTCAGTCCATTGACTGTCCAGATCCCACTGCAGAGCCTTCCTACCCTCAAGGAGATCAACACTCCCACACAACTTAGTGTCATCTACAAATTTATTGAGGGTGCCATCAATCCCAATGTCCAAGTCATCAATAAAGGTGTTAAACAGGACTAGCCCCAAAACTGAGCCCTGGGGAGCACTGCTAGNTGAGCAGGTCCCTTTGGTGCTGCCATTTCCTGTACAGCTTTTGATTCATCAAGACCTTGAGTATAGCCGCAGCCTAAAACATGAAGCATAAAACATGGCCAAAGGCAGCATCACTAAGAAAGAGGCTCTTTGAAGTGCTCAAGAACTCCCTGCCTGTGGCTCTGCACCTGCGCATCTCTAATATCCACTGATACAATCATCAAAGTTGGAAGAGATCTTTAAGATCACCAAGTCCTAACATCCACCCAGCAGTACCACAGTAACCCTTAAACCACTAAACCATATCACCCAGCACAGATCCAGATGCCTTTTAAACACTTTCAGGGATGGTGATTTCACCACCTCCCTGGACAATCTATTCCGATGTCTGACCACCCTAACAATGAAAATTTTTTTTCTAATACTTAACCTGAATCTCCCCTGTCTCAACTTAAGGCCATTTCCTCTGGTTCTTTCACTGCAGGCATGGTAGAAGAGATCACTTCCTCTACCTAGACAGCACCTCAATGTCCTTTTTAAAGTGAGGAGCCCAAAACTGGACACAGCACTTGAGGTGTGGCCTCACCAGTATTGAGTACAGAGGGGAGATCACTGCTCTGGTCCTGCTGGCTACACTATTCTTGATACAGGCCAGGATGCCATTGGCCTTCTTGGCCACTTGGACACTGCTGGATCATGTTCAGCCACTGCTGATCAGCACCCGCAGGTCCTTTTCTGCTGGACAGCTTTTCAGCCACTCTTCCCCCAGCCTGTAGTGCTGCTTGGGGTTGTTGTGACCCAAGTGCAGGACTCAGCCCTCTGCCTTATTGAACCTCCTGCAGTTGTCCTCAGTCCATTGACTGTCCAGATCCCACTGCAGAGCCTTCCTACCCTCAAGGAGATCAACACTCCCACACAACTTAGTGTCATCTACAAATTTATTGAGGGTGCCATCAATCCCAATGTCCAAGTCATCAATAAAGGTGTTAAACAGGACCAGCCCCAAAACTGAGCCGTGGGGAGCACTGCTAGCAACCAGCTGCCAAATGGATTTAGCTCCATTCACCACAACTCTCTGGGCCTGGCCATGCAGCCAGTTTTTTACCCATTGAAGAGACCACCCATCCAAACCACAAGCAGCTAGTTTTTCTAGGAAAAGATGTACTAGAGAAATGAGACATTCTGGTTTGTGTGGCAAACAGGGCCAACAGTGTTGCCAGATCTTCCTTTCAAGTATCTCAAAACATTTAGCAGTCTTCTCAAAGCCTGGGCACCTGAAGTCCTGGAAACATGGAAACTTCTTGCCTTCCCTGCACTTAGGTGACTTCTGACACTTGCAGGGAACTGGCTGAAAGTGCATCCCACTGACTCTTGACATGGGCGGACAAACCTAGGAAACCATCATTTAAAAAAACCCCATGGTTTTAATCCTATTATTTTTAGATCACCCCTATTGAGTGAGTTCTGAATTACAGTTTTTGGTTTGGCTTGTGGGCAAGCACAATGCACACAGGAAAGTGTTTGAGTGCTGTCCTACTGACCTGAGCTGCACCAAGAGGCAGCATATACCCTGTTGGACTTGTACAGGGGCATGAAGGGGCACAAAACAATTGAGCCAAGAATCCAGTCTTCCCAAATAGATCTCTAAGGCTGAGGAATGCTTTCTAGCTTAATCCTTATTTTGTAGGTTTAATGCTACCCCATGTGGGGTGCCATGTCTTTTTTCTACCACAGATGATTTGAAATTTACCTTACCTCCTACAATCACTGCACCCTGCCACACTGGGGAAGTTAATAGCATCAGAAGAGTTTGAACTTGTGAAATGTTTCTATGACTGCACAGATTGAGCCACATTACTATGACAAATCACTGAAATCTGAGAAATCTAATTTACAACACAAATTTCTTTTTTGTGTGTGTCTTTCCCAACTCCAATTCAAGTCAGAGAGTGTCTGGATTGTGCAGTAACTCTAATCTAGAAGAGCTGTGGGTGTAAGTAGGATGAAAAACAATTGCATGAGGTCTCCAGGGCTGGTCTACAGTGACTCCAAACCCTAAACTGCTTATCCCTTGAACGTGGTTTACAACAGCAATGGATCCTGGCGGAGCTGTGTAACCAGCACTTAAATAAAGGGGAGGCAGCAAGACCTCCTGAATCAGTGGCATCTGTTCTGGGAAGGGCTGGCCCAGAGGCAGCCACAGCAAGAAGGTACTGAAAAACCCACTGTCTCCTCCTAGAAACAGAATTGAAGGTCACAAAGTAAAGACCCCTGCAACCAGCACTTACCTCTAATTAAAAATAAATCCTTTCATGCACAGACAGTGGTTTGAGGAAGGAAAGTACTGAACTGCAGTGAAATCTTAAAGAGTTCATGGCTGGACACCTTGGAGTGGAAACACAAGTGGCATCAATTCAGGTAAAGCTCTATACCCCCAGCCACTGGCTGCAATGTACAAGAGTACTCCGTTCTCTCAAATTTAACTTCTTTCACAATAATACTGATTTTTATGGCGCTTTTATCTAGGATAGTGTGAAAGTAACTCAGTCTTAGGAACAAGAGAGGTGAAAGTCTGCTTGGTGTCACCAAGCCAACTCTGAAGCTAGGAAAATCATGATTCTCTGTGAACAGTTGGTGTTTTGCCCCAGTATGGGAATTAGCATCATTATTTCCAAGTGATGGGGGCTGCCACTGTCTCTGCCAGAATGATAAACAAAACAAAGCACTGTGGTGTGGTCCTCCTACCCCCTGTATTGTACTCTCAGGGCTAGCAGACAGCAGAGATATTTGGGCACTTAGCAGGCTCACTTCTTCCTTTAAAATGCACTAAAGGAAATACTGGTAAAATACATTATATGAATGGCCCACATAACTTACTGCTGTCACTTATAACTGAGAAGGAACTGCTAAGAAAAGAACTGATATTTATCAGGGTGAAAACATCCTTCTTTATTCCAAGGGCATGGCTTACAGTCCTATGAACCCTTTGCAGAATTCAGGTTTTCATAAAGTACCTGAAACAGGGGTTTGAAAATGGAGAACCATTAAAAAACCTCAGCACCCTAAATTCCACATCAAACCAGACATGTTCCTCATGAGCAAGTTAATACATAAATATACTTCACATCATATCTTTATTTCTGTGGAAGACCATTATATTTCCAGGAAGTACCCAGTGCCTCCTGGCACAAAAGGAGGCCGTGACTCAAACAACAGCTGTAATGATCCCATCACAGACAGAATATTTTGCAGTATTCTACACAAATATTAATTCTGGTGCCAGCAAATAGTTTTGCCTGGTCTTTTGCTGCCTGGTCAATCCCTTCTAAGTCACTCTTCCCTCACTGCAGGCTGCCGTCCTCTCCTTCTTGACCAGATACCCAGTGGATTATTTTTGTCTCAGATCACATAGTCCCAATGGTACAATTACACACTGACCTCAAAGACTTGCTTTTAAAATTACCCTTCTTTAGCAAACCCTCTGTCTAGTGGGTTGGGTGGTTTTCTTATTTTTTATTTTTATATCTAAATGGTTAAATAGTGGGTGTGGTTGGGGAGAGAGGAAAAGAAGAAAGAGAAAGAAGCAGACAGAGCAAACAGTAGGGGAGACAGTAGTGAGGGTCACAAGTGTGCTCAGGAAGGGGAAGTCCATGTGCTCCAAGGAGAAGACACTTGTTTTCCTCTCTTTCCTCAGTAACATCTTCTCCTGGAAGGTCAGTTCCTCCTGCCAACAAATGTCATTTCACTACAGAGACAGTCCCTCTTCCTCACAGCTACAACTAGGCACTTATTCTTGGGAACCACTACCTAAACTAGAGACCAAACAAACCAACAACTTTCAAATATGGTGTGAAACTTGGAGCTTTCCTGTAAGTGCTCACAGATGTTAAACTTTTTACAAACAGAAGAGACAGAAAAGCAACTCAGAAGGGCTCTGAAGGGCCTAGAGGCAAACAAGCCTAGGACAGAGGTAGGCAATCATAACTGTAGAGATGTGTTCACAGTGAAACCCATGTAGGAGGTGACATTTGTCCATGTTGCTGTTTAGCTGACAGTTCCACCAAATTTTTAAAAGCCTTCATAGAATGCATGAAATCTCTTCAGGAGAGATGAGCATCTTCTTTGAGGATGAGGAGCTGGAGGGAATAGGACATCAGTCTGTCCTTGCAAGGAAAAAAAAAGGAAGCAACTCACAGGCTGACAGAAGAAACTCCAAATATGCTGCAGCTTCTCACATCCAGGGTGTGCACGCGACTTTTTGAGTTTGCTACACAATAGGATTTTCCCCTCCACATTATAAATAGCTTTAAAACCCATCTGAAATGGTTTTAAGGCTGACAGGAGCTGCAGTGAATTGGCTCCAAGTGATAAAAGGAGCTTTCTCTGGGCTGGCTGTGAAAGTTGGCCTTCTAATAGCCGGCTGTCACCTGGGCAGTGGCTGCTCCTCCATTGTGCTCATAATGGTCTCCTTCACCCTTCACATCTTCAGGAGTGCATAACTATCCCACACTGTTCTGCATACATTATTTTCTGCAGCCTTTTCTGCACACTGGCTATGTCTCAATCCTGACATGATGAGCTCCCTTTGTGTCAAACATCACCAACAAAAGGTCAAGAGTAGTTGGAGAGGAGGCCTGCAAACAGTGCCCTGATGTATTTGAGAAGAAGGCAACTGTCACTCGTGTGACTCCCGCTGTGCATGGGAGTTTGATTGTGTAGGACAGATGTGAACACCATCAGATTGGAAATGATCTTTGAATGTTTGGTTTGGTCCATGTTCCAGCTGTCTGGGAAAAGACACAATCCTCTTCCCTTTGTTCTTCCTACAGCTCCCCTTGGACACAGCATCTTTTCCCCTTCTCCACTTACTACACCATTGCACTGGGTGTTGCCCTGTGCTGTTGCACAGCTGGCTTCACCCACACCTGCAGTGACTGCATTTTACAGTGGGTGAACTGATTTTTGGTTTGAGAAGGGGTTTTTTTTGTCAATTTTGTGAAAAGCTTTTGAAGCGTGTGAAATTGAAATGTACTTGATACCTTCCTGGAAGAGACAACAAGCTGGTTAACACAGCCTTGGCTGCGGCAGAAGGCAGTATCAGAGCTCCAGTTAAGTGATACCTATAAATGCTGGCAAGGGATAGAGTAAGGATGAACAGGCTGTATACTCACCACTTCTCTCATTTGGGTTTAAAAAGCCAAATCCACCTACCAACATTTGCTGAACAGAGTTTGTTTCATGAGTATCAGTCAGCAAGACGTCAGTCAAAGGTATTCATCTATAAAATAAAAAATTCAATTTCCAAACTCTGCTCTTTTAATGAGCTCTGGTAAATTTGCTCCCTTTTACAGTCCCGGGGTCAATCAATTAGCAACTGCCTAGGGGAGAAACATAATTAAGCTCAGATAACACAACAAAAGTTTCATCTCCTTGCCCTTCCTCTATACACATCCTCATTTACACATCTGGATAAAAGCTTCACTGCAATGCCTGGAGAGAGCAATTGCTTCAAGCAGAGTCTCTGAGAGCACATCTGAGCTCCCAAAAAGCATTGCAAACTCTTGCATCATGCAGAGGCAGGAGAAGGCAAAGCAGCTAGGAAGTGAGAAGATCCACTCTGGCAAGCTGCTGCCACGGGGATAGGGTGTCACTGGGAACAACAAAAGGTGGTTTTACTGAGGAAACGTGGTGCCACGACTTATTAATCTTCCAGCAGAAGCAGGAATCCAGCGCTGCTCTGATGGTGCTGCCCTTGCAGCAGGAGCGAGCCAGCCATTCAGGACTAGTCTGACAAATCTGGCTCCAGCTGCTCGACTTTATTAACGACAGAAGCCCTGGAGGGGTGGGATCCAGAGGCATCACAGCGATTTTTTTCCCCTTTCCTAAGCACAAAAGACAGAAGTGGAATGTAGCTGAGGAATGCTTCGCCCTTGAAAGGGATGTAATAAATCTCCTTGGATGTGATATTTGGTTTATTTTGTGGGAGTCATTCAAAAGGAAAATGCAGATTGTGGGGCTTAGTGCTCAGCCTATGCTGGCAAAGGATCCCCGACAAAGAATGTCCATTGGCAGGGAATTTCCTGACTTTGCAAGTGAGCAAACGCCTCTTTCTCAGTTACTCTAAAAGCTGTTTTGTTATTATATAAAAGGTTCTATAAAGCAGACAGTGATCAGTTCTACTCCAGATCCACCAGAAGAAGGACAAATAATCATCAGCCTTATTTGCAGGAGGAAGGATCTGTGCTATGCTCAAGAAAATGCTTTTTGTCCAGGATGGTCTCCTGGGCCACAGGGGGCTGCTGGGGAGGCTGTGGCATCCAAATTGCTGGAAGCATTTAACGCCCACATCACGCTCTGCTCCTGGGTGACTCCACTTTGGAGAAGGGGGGATAGCTTCAGAGATCTCCCAAAGTCCCTGCCAGCCCTCTGGTGATTATTACTGTATGATTATTATTTAATAGCAGGAGTTGCCACCTTTGGGATAGGGGCTTGAGGAGGATTCTTCCGGTGCCAAAGGTAGCTGGACCTAAGGATGCATTAGCAGGCAGAGGTCAGGGGAGGAGAAAACAGAACTGATATGCAGATAGATTGGATTTACTGCAGCAGTGTGGCAAAGAAAAAGCCCAAAGGTGACTATGGAGCCATCACAGAGCAAAATGACACCAAGGCTCACTGACAGTACTAGGCAGGGAGAAGGGTTCTCAGGTCTACAGGAGAGCTCCCTGGGGAGGTCATGACAGAGGCCAGATGGCTGTAAGCCACCCGGGAGCCCTAAACCAGGTTTAAAGGGGACCTGAAAGGGAAGAGGAGCAGACTGCACGGAGCCTACCAGAGCTGTCTGCAGCAGTTCCACCACTGAGAGAATCACCACAGTAGAAGGTACAGGGGACAATCAGCCACTAGGGGTATACAAGCTATTTTTCCATAAATACTTAATTATTGCCACCGGTGGTAAAGTTCCAGCCATGAAAAGCCCAAAGCCCTTCCACTTGTCTATTTGGATGGAGGTGGGGTAGCTTGAGCAGGCAGAGCTGCCATTAGAGCACCAGGACACCTGAGGAAAAATGGGAATGTGGTCTCTACGCACACTCACTGAAGCCCAGAAACTGCCCAGGCTATGAGTGGTGGCATCACTGATGGGGACCACAGTTCAGAGGGGTCAGCCACACAAGCCTTTGTCTTGTCGCTCTGCTCATGCTCCAGAAATACAGTTTTGGTCACTCCATCAAGTTACTGGAGATTCCCCTTTCTCATCTGCTTATGAGAAGAGATTAAAAAGGATACCAGATGTTTGCTAAGATTTTGATTTCCTAGAAGAGAACATGTTTGCAGCGCTCAGTGGAGGGATGAAGGCCTCTACAATAGATTGTAAGAATCCTTCAGGTTGTCGTCCAGCATTGTCACCTGCTGGAAATTACATGTTTTCAGTGTCTCCTGTCTTGTCAGGGAACACAAATATTTTCTGTGCTGCACCCTGTGTTTTCACATGGAGAGGAGGTGCCTGTGTGAAGCAAGTGACCTTATCAAGAAATTAGCACTCTTGGGTTATTACCAGGGCTGGACTGAGCACTTTGCTGCTGTTATCACTGCTATTGATTTTACATTTATAGAGACCTGCAAATTTACACAGTGCTTAATAAACACAAAGTTTCCTGGACTGCAACTAGTATAGGAGAACTGGGAGGTGTTTAAAAAAACCCAAACAGCACAACACCATTTAAAAAAAAAAAAATTAAATGACATTTCTATGTTATTTTTTCCAGTATAGTCATAGGCTGAAGATTAGGGGAGCTGTTGCCACACTCCCATACTGCCACACACACATCAAGACACTGCAAGAGCAAACAGATCTAACATCTTCCCAGGCAAAATGGCAATTTTGTACCACTTATCCCACTGACATGATTCAAAGTTTTGAACAGAGAGATCTAAATTGTGTTGGGTAAGAGTAAACCAGCAGAAGATCTTGGGCTCTACTGCTGCTGTGCCACTTGCTGTGCCCAAGTTTTCCAAAGATGCAAGTATTTTCCTCCTGCAAGAATGGGACCATGAATCTCAGACCAGGATATGACATGGAACATTGCTGGACTGAGGTATTTTTGAGCAGGAAAGTGATAGTTGAATTAATTCCCTCAGGGCACACCACCATTATCATCACAAACATTTTGACTGTGGACAAATTATTTGTTCATCAGCTTAAAAATTAAACCCTTTTGTCTGGTGGGTGTTTAAAGAATACGTTTTTTTCCTAAATGAACCTCTGAGAGCAGAATTAACATCCCAGTCACCTCCACCATACATCTGAAAGTATCACTTTGTGTGACACTTTGTGGCAGAGACTCAAAAGAAGGAAAAGGAATAGCAAACAATCAGGAGGACAAGGAAACTGGAAGATGCAAGGGAAAAGTGGAAGTCATGCGGCCTTGACAAAAGGGAAGGGAGCACATGCTGAATCCAGATAATCTCTGAGGAATTAAATAGGTAGGTTGAACAATTTCTAAGTGGAAGCAGTGGGTTAGGCTCCAGATCTGAGTCATCACACGTTGGTGATCAAAGGGGACTAGACAACAGTAAATTTAAGCCCAGTGTTTGGGAAGCACTCAGGTAAGTGGAAACAAATGCCTGAAGGTGATCTTTGAGGGGAAAAAACCCCCAAACCCAACAAAAAAACTCCCAAAACAAAAAAGGCTTTAAGTGCACAGATGACATGTGGTACAGCTGAAACTCTGGCAGGAAACCCTGTGAGATACATGCTCCTGCCAAGAATTTGAGTCGTCTGCAGCAAGTTCTGTCTTCAGCCCCTCCCAAGGAGTTAAAAGTTCTGCCACTCTTCACTCACTGCTTTTGCTGCAGACCTGGCTGTGAATCAGGCACACTGCTCACACAGTTTACCTTGGCAGGATGTGAATGTCTACTGCGGGCTACAGGGTGTGGACAAGTGTGCCCAGGCCCTTTTCTGCACAGCTTCTCCATATTCTCTAGAGGCTGGCATGGATGAATGGCCCAGCCTTGGAAAATATTATCGTCTCCCAGAGAATGCTGGTTCTGAGCTGTGCCCAAAGGAAGCCAGGCAGCACTCAAGGGAAAACCTAATAAGCAGCTGGGTGAAACTCTCTGGGCTCTAAACATGGAGGGAAGCAGAAACCTCCGCTTTTGAGAAGTTCACCTGAGAACATTCCCTTACATCTTAGCCTTGACACTGGGCTTTCAGCCCAGTACATGGCTATGTGCCATACACAGTGCCACCCAACAAATTTTGGTGTGCTGGGCATGTGTGGACACAGCATATTTATTTGTCTGCCACTTCCACCAGGCTATCCCAAAATACTTGATCAGGTGTTAACAGCTTGACACTCCAAGGTCCCACAGCAGAATTTCCCCAAGTAGTGCTTCTAGTGAGAAGGACCCACACATCCAAATGAAGTTCTGCAACCACCCTTCCAGGTATCTTCTGAACCTCTCCCTCAGAGACCAAAGGCAGTCTGTCCAGTTCTATGATCCCACAGGGAATTGCATATTGTTCTAAATAACGATTTTTCTTCTATATGTGACTGCCTATCTTAGCAAAACAATCATGAGGGCTAAGCCGGGGTAATTCTGCTGTGCACAATGTTACTGCAGAGTCCTTGCCAGTGCTCTTCACTGAACATTTCAACTTCACTTTAATCCATCATTGCTCCCTAAGTACATCTTAATGCATCTGCCAGGGACACATCATGTGATTCAATTTGGAGTTTTTCTACATGGGCCAATAGATATCAGAGTCTGTATTTGAGCATATACAAGTTATTTTCAGCTCGTCTGTGACATGCAATTCCACCCACCAGGCTTGCAGAGATATATAAATCATGGAGGTGTCTAAAACAACAGGCCCTGAGGAAACATCTGTCACCTCCTCAAGCTTGTGAGGGAGGAGGATGAAGCATTCAACTCCACAACTTACTAAATTTTCTTTTAGCTCTAAGAAAGCAGAGAGCAGCAAGTCTTTCTGACACAGCCCAGATGCCCTGGCAGTTGGATATTCTCATTGACTTCACACTGCATTTGACCTGGAAGTGTAACACACGCAATACGGAGATGCTCAGCAATTTGGATGACATTTGTGCCACCTCACCGTTATCATCAAAAGAAATGGATTGCTTCAATTCTCTTTTGTTTCTGTGGGTTTCCCCCCGAAATTGATTGGTGGTTGGCCCTTTGCACTCGATCTCTTAATCAAAGGAAAACAGAACTTGCTGTGCTGGAATCTACTGAGGACTGTTCTAGTCCTGAAACCTGCCACCGTCTGCGCTGGTGAAGCGTGTGGGCCAGAGCCTCTCCTAGCCTACAGATATTCCCCTTTCTACTTGAAAAATCAGAAAAATCTGTGAAGTTTGCCCTCTCTCTCGCTCCTCCTTTTGAAGTGATCCGATTTTCTCTCTTGGATCTCCACCCCACTCACTCTTTGCTGCTCGTCTTAGTGGAGAAAACCGCAATGGGGCAACGCAAAAAAATGAAAGCGACTTCCCCCCGGCGGGCGGCGGGCCCGCCATCAGCCGCGCCCCGCCCCACGCTCGCTGACGAGGCGCCGTGAGGGCAGCGCGCGGCCCGGCCTGCGCCGGCGCTGCCCCCTGGCGGCGGGCGGTGGGCACTGCCGTGTCCGTGTCCGTGTCCGTGTCCTTGTCCGTGTCCGTGTCCGTGTCCGTGTCCGTGTCCGTGTCCTCGTCCTCTTCCTTATTCTTGATCGTGCCGAGCCCCTGTCCGTGCCCGTGTCTGTGTTAGTGTCCGTGCCGTAGCTGTGTTCTTGCCTGTTCCCGTGCCCGCACCGGGGCCGTGCCCTTGTCCGTGTCTGTGCATGTGGCCTTGTTGGTGGTGTGGACCTGGCCGTGCTGTACCCGTGGCTGTGCCCATGGCATTTTGGCCTTGGCCATGGCCACATCCATGTCCTTGCCTGCACCTGTGCTGTGGCCGTGGCCAAGTGCCTTTTTGCCCGTGGCTGTGCTCATGGCAATCGCCTTTTTGAGTGTGACATGTCCTTGTCCATGCCTATGCTGTGGCTGTGGCCATGGCCATGACAGCTGTCCTGGTCCATAGCTGTGCTGCAGCCATGACCCTGCTGTGGTAGTGGCTGTGGCTGTAGCTTGTCCATGCCATGCCCATGTCTTTATGTATGCCTGTAATATGGCTGTGGCTGTGGCCATGCTGTGGCTGTGGCCTTATCTATGCCTGTGGCCATGCTGTATCCATGCCCATGCCCATGCCTATGCCTATGCTATAGCTGTGGCCATGCCAGTGTCGGCACCATGTACACCATGAGTGCTGAGCCAAGCCTCGAGGCCGAGGTTGTTTTTGTAGAGAAACCTACACCATGGACCCACTGCCCAGGCTGTAAAAGGATTGCTGAATATTCCCTCCTCCGATGTATTTCCCCACACCCCCGCCAATTATCGGTGATTTTCCGGAAAGTTTACGCAATCTTTCCTGCAAAATCCGCTGGTCTTTAACGTAACTTTAGTCAGAAGAAAACGCAAGCAGCAAAGAACCCAAAGCCAAGCCCCGGAGCACTCGTGTGCCGCGGGTGCTGCCGAGCNAAGGTGCCGGGATGAGCGGTCTCCCCGGTCACACCTCCGGATGGGCTCCGCTCGGCGGAGCTGCAGAGCTGGCGTCCGGCCTGCCCAGTCCTTATCTCGGGCTGTCCATTCCAGCAGAGAGGAACTGCCTCCCCTCTATCCTTAAGCAAGACCGTGGGAGAGAAGTCCTCGAATGGCTGTTCTGGCTAAGCGGCCACTTCTTCAGCTCCAGCTCAAAACGTACTGGTTTCACTAAGCCCTCCAAGAGGGAAGATTTCCTTGGGGGATGCAGAGCAGAGGTGACACTAAAGCTGCCTCTTATTGGAGAGGTCATTATGTTGTGGTTCCTGTATATATTTGCATCACTGCGCTGATAGACGAGCCCCAGCCTTGTCCAAATGCCAAAACAAGTCCAAGATATAAACACGGAGGAAGATTTTCAAGGAAGAGATAACTGAGGATGTAATTACCTGTCCAAGCTGACTATTTCCTTACTGAATAAAGCTGACTCTGTAACTTGGAAGAGCGGTTTGAATGGTAGTGCTGGTTTTCACTGGTAGCTCGGTCTCTAAGTGGAATGTTGTGAGCAACGTGACATTTCATGCCAATTGCAAACTTGCTGACAGGCTGGGGAAAAACCCAACACTGAACCCCCAGAAGCCATGGCTATACTGGTGGGAGTTGCTAGCTGCAGCTGGTTCCAGTCTGTCTCCACTGCCCTGGCAGCAAGGTGACTGTGCAGTGAGAAGTGCTACTGCTCACTGTGTGTCAGTCTGTTGATGGTGTCATGTCATCTGTTCCCTGCAGGAGCACGGATTTGCAGTGCAGAAGGATAGGATAAGCGAGGAATTAATTCTTTCCACTTTTGCGGTCTTTTGACTTATGTTCTGAATTGCATCAAACACCTACCTTTTGCAAAACCACTCAGTATTTAAAACAAAATCCAAACAAAGCTGGAAAACTAAAGTTCAGAGTTAGCCCAGGTTAGCTCCCCACCCTTGTAAAAACTAGGATTTATGAAGCATTCGTAGTGCTTGGCTAAAGGGAAAATCCCATATTCAAGTAGTGATCAAAGTTGTATCAGATAGAGGATAATTAGCAGAACATGGGAAGTTGCACAGACATTAATTTTCTTGGTGACAGCAGGCTGCACTGGTAAACATACATTTAACAAAGTGATGTAAAATGGTAGCAGATCACCTTAATCAGATGGATAGAAGAAGGAGCTGCATAAGGGCATCCTTACAGATTCTTCACACGTGCAAGAGCTGATTGCCAGTGCCATTGCTGTGTCAGTATCTTTAATGTTTTATCTTTGATGTTGGCTCAGCACACTCTAGGACCTGCAGTTTCTGCATAGAAGTAGTTCTTTAGGCTGCCTTGGGTTGCCAAGCTGTCTCCAGGTCATGGAGAGGAAAGAACATCCATAGAAACAGAAGTGGAAATCAGTGGAAGATCTATAAAGTGATGCCAATTTATGAAAAATCTGCAAGAAACATGGTAGGGAAGCTGAACACACTGTGTATTGCTTTTGGTAAGAAAGTACACAGAAAATTGTCTGTATATAAGCTGGGAAACATAAAGAATATAAAATGCATGTAAGGGCTGAGCTGTCTGCTCCAGAGAGAGGATGGGCAGACCTTTCCCAACCACAAGGCACTGCAGAGACTGCAGTGAAGTGCAGCAAGTGGAACATCAGACACAGAAGACTTTGGACTGAAGTCCGAATCATGGACACCAGAGCTGACGATAGAAACAGGAAGCTGCTCAGAAGCAGCTTAGCCTGGAACAGTTCACCAAACATCCTATTCCTTTTAACAGATATTCCATGGGCAGTTTCTCAGTTGTAGTGCATATTTATTTAAAGGGGAAAATATCTGGATAATTGATAAGTTCTTCAGGAGATGGCAGCTCAGTTCAAAAAATTGTATCTTGAACAAAGACAGACATTCCAGTGAGTTTCTGGTGACTGCAGATTTTGTTTTGGTTAAAAAGTAGTCAGAACCAGAGTCTGGAGAAATTTATCCCTGGAAGGTTATTTGGGTTTGGTTTTTTTTTTTTTTCTTTTTGCCCACAACAGTACCTAATTACTGTTTCTGATACTATAATCTACTTTAATAAGCGAATTCCCTCAAACAGCAGTTGGCCCTAATATATCCCTCTTCTTTTCCCATGTCCTTGGCCACATATTGCTTGCTGTGTTAAGTGCTAAATGGCTCTTGGAAAGTGCTAAGAGGGTGTTGTGAAAGGGCTAAGCCGAGTTTCAAAAACAACAGCCTGTACAGAGAAGTAGTCCTATTGATAGGTGGTACCAGCAGCACCTGGTTGAAGACCCTTATTTTGACAAGATCAGAGAACCGAATTTCATGGTTGCTTTAAGATAATTTAAATGAGGCCTTTTTGTCTTGTGGAAGTGAAGGTTTCTTTGGCCCTAACTGAAATGAAACCACTGAATGCTTTGTCAGAAATATTTGACAAGATCAGTATGTTCCTGCTAACCAGGTCAAGTTCATCCTCTCTGCCTGCTCCACCAGCGACCACTTCACCAATCAGTCTTGGCACTTGGTAATTCTCAGAACTGAAAAGGGATTCCTGGAAGATGATGGAAAGGAAGGCCCTGATGTGAACTTGTCTTCTGAAGCCCCAGACAAAGTCAGGAAGAATCCTAATGTATCGGTACTGCAAAGAGGCACTGACTTACCAATGCCTGTTCAAACATTTCCCAGGTAATCACCGTTGTCTGGCCATTGGCAGAAATAAAAAAAAAATGGACTGATGTGTTTCATTTTCTCCAACAAATGGCATCATGTTGAGGCCACCAATAAGCATTACCCAGCATATAAACTGCAATCTACAAGTAGAAGAGAAGACCCACAATACAAGAATCCCCTTACTGGCAAGAATGTTTCAAGAAGGTACAGTAGATGAGGTCTTTCAAGTCAAGCAGTTTCCCTGGTGAACCATCTCTGTCTGAGGTTACAGCTTGTTTGTCTTTGTAAGTGTTGGAAGATGTGGGTCTTGGCCTGTGTGCACATGAATTGGGATCACAAGACACCCCTTTGCACTGTTAGTCACTGTCACTTGGGGCATCTCTGTGACACTGGGCTGTCGCACATGGATTTACTACTGGGAGTGCTGACATGGACTGGCTTCTAGCCCGAGTAAGCAAACACTCTGTGACTAATCGGCAAAGTTACTTATTTTAACTCTAACCCAAAAGATTTGCAAAAAACAACTCCTTTAGTTAGTGATTATTTTGTTTATTTTATGGGATGCTTCAGATACTATGAATTTCTGTATAAAATAGATGTAGTATCATGAATATTGAGGGCTGCCTTGATAATGGTTTTAATTTCATAATTAGATTTTTGCAATTACTGCAGGTTAGATGCTTGCTAATACATTTAAATCAGTCCAATGAATTGGGTTTTTATACTAACAACACATTTTGAAAGCACATGCTTCCCTTAAGTAGCATAGCATCTGTAACTGTTTTACTGAGCTATTTGGGTTTAAAAATGTGTTTATTATGAAAAATGCCACAGAGCCCGTTATGTCCTACGTAGTGTTTGCCATGTAAGCTATTTATAAGGCAAGCTATTTATAAGGAAAGTCATTCATAAGGAAAGTTAGTTAGAGTTATTTATAACGAAAAGCTAGGCTCATCTCATTTTATAGTTGGAGATGTTGTGGCACAGGGACAGGTGAAAAGTTTCCTCAGTTTCATACAGAAGTCTGATTAGTCTCAACTCCCACTGCCTGCCCATCCATCCCTCTGCCTAGTCAGCCACAATGCTCTTTGCTCCTCTCCACCCCACTGCACAGCAAACAGGATAGTTCAGTTTTCTCACATCCTTCCAGCTATGGTCTACTGCAGGGGACACAGCGTCCTAAATAATAATGGATCTCCATGGAACTTCTCAAATTCCCAACTTTTACAAGAATCCTATGTTTCTTAATTGATTTTCAAGACCAATATATATCTGCTAATCCCATTTCATCCAAAAGAAAGGAGATATTAGTCACTAGATTCAGCCAGTGGGGGTTGGCAAACCCATATTTGTCACTTAGCATTAGCTAGGCTTTTCTTCTCCTGGTTGAGAAACAGAGTGGAAAACTCAGTGGGTTTCAGAATTTTTCTGCATTTTTTGTTTTACTGTTTCCTCAATGAAATTCAAAGCTCTGGTATTTGAAAAAAAGTGCAGCTAGCTCTAGAGAAAACTGAAAACATGGAGGAAAATATTGTCAATTTTTTCCCCATTTAAATCACAACAGAGACTAGTAGCTACTGAAACAAAAACTGTCCACATGGATACAGACAGACAAGCAGGGACTGCTTGCACTGACAAGGACTTAGGCACTTTATATTGCCTCCTGGAAGCCTCCTAGGATCTCCTTACTGGGATGTTTAGAAATTACTCAATGGGAAAGGCCAGGGACATAATTCATGGCCTTTTGCTGTCAGCTGCCACAGGGTTTCTCCATAACTTGGTAGGTAGGAGAAATTTGCTCTGCTTTCACTGTCAAATTAAATGTTGGCATCTGAGGGGTTCACACCAAAATAAGTAAGTTTGTCTTCATTTCTGGGATGGTATAACTCAGCCGTGGCTACCCTGAGCAGGTGCCTTGAGCTTGTTTCCATCTGCATCCTCCATTTGCTGCCCACTGTCAGGCCTGATCTTGCCTACAGCATCCCTGGATGAAGTTGGTCACAGCATGGCAAAGGTCACTGTGCACGGCTACCTCTGTAGCTCTGTGACTTCACACCCTTATGCCTAAATGGCAGGGGTTTTCAGATCTTCCTGGGGTCTCTGTTTTGGAGCAGAAACCTCTATTTGTCCCACTCCCAGCAGTCAGCAGAAGCCAATGGTTACTGTATTGGTCTCTAGTCCTGCCTGTCTTAAACAAACCTCCTTAATCTTCCAAAGCCTCTTCTCAGGTTTGCTGCTGGGCTGTGAAACCCTCCATTTGTGTCTGTCATTCCCCCGGTGAGGACGAGCAAACTGGTCATCTGCTGCATTGTGCACCCAGCACCCCGCATTAGCTCAGCCTTTTTTTGGAACAGCATCATACTGTTGACTTCAGTTCATGGCTGACACCCCGAGCTGCTTTTCTGCAGTACTGCTGCCTGGCCACTTAGTCCCCATTTTCTCTTTGTGCTTTTGATTTCTTCCTCTTAAGTGTAGCACTTTGCACTTTTCTTTACTGAGTCGTTGATTTTCTCCAATTTAGTAACATCATTTTGAATTCTCAGTCCATCCGCCAAACTGTTTGCATCCTCTCCCAGCTAGATGATGTCTGCAGATTTTATGAGTACTCTTTATTCCCTCGTCACAGGTTGTTAATGAAAATACTGCATAAAATGGATTCCACACAGATGTTGGAAGGATCCCATTTGAAAATTCCTCTAAGTCTGACAGAGAACAATAGATAACTGGGCTTTAAAGCTATTTTTTTAACCAGTCAGGCGCCTACTTCATGAAAATTTTTATCTAAACTGTATTTTCTTTGTTTTCTTAGGAGAATGTTGTGTGGAATGGTGTTCAAACTTTGTAAGAATCAAGATGAATGACAACTCTTACTTCCTCCTTACCTGCAAAGAAAGGTGTGTGGGGCCCATGCTGACCTAAGCAGAGAAAGGTATTTTTCTACAGGCTTGAACTGCTTTATCAGTTTCCAGTCTTCAGTTCAATTGCTGCAATTTTGCGTGTAGCCACAGCCTGAGTAATTGTCTCCAGTATCTCCGTGATTAAAGCTCATTCAAAATTCCAGCAAGCTTCAATAAAACATTTTCCTTCCTTGCTACAACAATATATAGTCAAAGATCAGGGTTTTTGTTTATAATTCCAAATTCAGCAAGGGAAAAGTTGACACTAATATACACATAGCAGCAAAAACCACCTTTGCAAAACCACAAAGATGTAGGTAGATTCTTGAAGACATTTCCTACTTTGTAAAACCCACATTCAAGAAAGCATGCTGATGTGTGCTAATAGCTGTGTTTCCCCTCAGTCTAATGATTTTAATTTATGTACTGTTCTGTACTACTATGAAGTTCCTGATGCAATCAGTATCATTGCAAGAAAGTAAAGCTGTTCTTGCAGATGAGTTACAAATACTCATTAGCCATCAGATGTTACATGAGACAAGCATTTGCTATATCCTCATTACATTATGCACTTTTTTGTGCTGTTTATTGGTCACCTCTGTGCTTAATATCCTCCATCACTCCAGTATCTAAGCAACTTGATCCCACATACGCATGGGTTAAATAGTGGCCCACCTCTCAGAGATCAGAGACCAATTTTTTTTAGTACTTTATCTGAAGGAATGAATGGTTATGATTCTGTGATATTGGAAGTGACTAATCCAGTGTTGTAAATGGGATAAAGGGAAATGGCATGTATTTTGAGAACAAACAGTAATCATTGACACAGTAATTTGCATCCCTGGATGTTCTAATAATGACTAAGTATCACTTCCCCTTGTTTGCATAAGGAAGAGGAGGCAGAGAAATCCAGTGATTTGGCTAGTGCACCACCAGTAAGCCACTGGAAAAGAGAAGATCTGAACGCAGATCACTTTTCTTGCTCTTTGTTTTTCTGTTTCCTGCTACATGTTTGAAATACAGCATTGCAACAGGTGTGATCCCTTCAAGTGCTAAAATCTATGTAAAGGCCTCCCCAGTTCATGCCAGAAATAGTCAACAAGAGTTGGTCAAGACTATGCTGGATTTGAGAGACACGGGGCACAGTGCTTTGCCTTCAGAAGAGCTAGTGTGGATGGGTGGCTTGGAATTCCTGACAATTTACATATATTAAGTGCCAGCAGCCTCAATCTGTGCTGTCTTGCTGATGGAACTAACAGATTTGTGCTGCCAAAGGAAACTTTCTGCTCTTCAGAGACTGATTGCAAAGAACCAAAGTATATTCAGTGACCCTTCTGCTTCACAACCAACTTACATTTGATTTAAAGGGAGAGTACTCGCTACAAGTGGATCCTTAGGGCGCATTTGTACAGTGAGCAGCTGTGCACAAACATTTCTAGAAAGGCATCCCCCTGGAAGTCAGAACCACTGCATCAGAGGGATGGAGCATTGCAAGCTAAAAAGCAAATATGTTTAATGTTCTAATTTTTAGAAAAAAATTAAGCACCTGAAGTACGATTTGCTTTGTACTAAATAAAGGGAGTGCAAAATACCATCAGTAGAACTGGTGACAGCATTCTAAATTGTCTTTGAATTTCACACTGGCTGCATACCACAGGACAAGGGTAAATACCAGTTAATACAACCTTTACTTAGCTTCTCCTGACAAATATAAAGGGTGAGGCAGTCTCATGCTGACATATGGTCAGATATAGGCAAGATGTGCCTAGAAAAGGTAATCCTTCTTTATCATAACTATTTATTTTCATGTGGTTTGGGTCCAAAGAGACCAGCAAAATCGGTAGAACTTACAGATTTCACAGTCCAAGGATATGATAATCTTTAACAAGGATCTGTCTAGCATGTTTCTCCAGTTAACATAGCTAAACATGTGGATTAGACTTTACTGAATACACAAGGTAAGAGTTATTTGGAACTGTGTAGTATTCAGTTACAAGAAGCAAAGGGCTGAAGAACAGAATATCTAGCTGTTTGATATATCTCAGACCAAAGAGAAGGACCTGAGCTGGTGACGGCCAGGCTCTCCTGCTAGAGTGGTCATGCTGGCTCACTTGTGGGCAAGCACCTTCACAGAATTGGGAAGGTTGGAAGGGATCACTGGAGGTGATCTAGTCCAACCTCCCTGCTCAAGCAGGGTACCCAAGAGCACTTTACTCAGAATGGTGTCCAGATGTCTTTTGAGTATCTCCAGGAAAGGAGACTCCACAACCTCTCTGGGCAACCTGTTACAATACTTGGTTACTCACATGGTAAAGTTGTTTCTCACATTCATGGAACTTCTGTGTTTCAGTCTCTGCCCATTGCCTCTTGTTCTATTGCTTGGCAACACTGAGCAGAGCCTGGTTCCATCTTCTTGACAGCCTCCCTTCTGATTCTGATAGGGCATTGATGAGGTCCCTCTCTCAGTTGTCTCTTCTTGAAGTTGAACAGGCCCAACTCTCTGTGTCTTTCCATGTAAGAGAGATGCTCCACTCCCTCAATCATCTTTGTTGCCCTTCTCTGGATCCACTCTAGGAGTTCCATGCTTCACTTATACTGAGGAGCCCAGAACTGGACCCAGTGCTCCAAGTGAAGCCTCATCAAGGCTGGGTAGAGTAGGATCACCTCTCAACCTGCTGGCAATGCTCTTCCTGATGCCCCCTGCCAAGATACCATTGCCCTTCTTGGTCACAAAGGCACTACTGGCTCATGGTCAGTATTGTTCGCCAGGACCCACAGTTCCTTCTCCACAGCGCAGTGCTGCAGCAGGTCAGACCATGTCATCTTTCCTGCAGATAATCTTCATGCATTTCAGGTTTGGTGGGAAAAAAACCCTGGAAAACCTCAACCACTTATTAACCCCCAGCCTGATACCCACCTGACAGCTTTGCAGGTATGCTGTACCCTCCTCCTTCTCTCTGACTTTGCCTTACAGCAGAAGTGCTGCTGGGGATTGTGAGGTCTCTTGTATGCAAATAAACCTGCTGTGCTGTGTGATTGGCATCCTTTGGGCACCACTGCAACAAATATGAAGGAATATTTGTTTACATTTGAGTAGGAGATCAGAAACTCACTGATTCTGACTCATTGCCACAGCACTAGATAACTAGGAACAGCCTTATTTTTTCTGCTGTGTTTTCCAGCTGTTTTATTTTGGTTTTTTTCTCTCGCCCTACCATGTCTGGGAGTTTTTGTGACTCTTAGTTCTTCTCTCTGGTTTTGCCTCCCTGGTCTTATTTCCCTTAACTTTCTTTCTACACACTTCACTTCTTCAGCTTTTCCTGTGGCTTGTTCTTCTTGATTTCTCATTTTAAGTCCTTCTTTTTAGGCTTGTCACCCTCATAGGCTATCTCAGGCTGCTCTTCCCAGAAATTGTGAGAGCTGGAGACTTTTGGGCTGGAGAGGGGCACTAGCAGGAAGAGAAATCTGGAAGCCAGAGAAGTTGCAAAATAGCAAGGAAGAAGATGGAAGAAAAGGAAGGGACACTTACTGGGATACAGGCAGCAAAAAGGGGAGGAAAGAAAAATGTCACGGAAGGGGCGGGGGAGAGAAGGGAAACTAGGGAATCGTGTACACGAGAGCAAGGGGAAGCAGAAGGATGTGAGAGAGAATATGCATTAGGAAACAGGAGAGAAGGGAGATTTCATGGAGGAGAGTAATTAAAGGTAGAAGTATTCTTGCACTTAGGTCTGAAGGGAAAGAGAGGGGAAAAAGAAATGAAAGACCTTTAATATCATGAAGTCCAACCATCAACCTAGAACCACAGCCATGTTCACCATTAAACCATATCCTCAATTGTTAGAGCCACATGTTTTTAGAACACTTCCAGAGATGGTAACTTCACCACTTCCCTGGGCAGTCTGTTCCAATGCTTTACAACTCTTTCCATGAAAAATTTTTGTCTCATGTCCAATCTAAACCTTCCCTGGTGCAATGTGAGGCTATTTTCTCTTGTCCTATCACTTGTTACCTGAGAGAAAAGGCTGACCCTCACCTCACTATAACCTCCTTTAGGATAGTTGTAGAGAGTGACAAAGCCACTCCTGAGCCTTTTCTCCAGGATAAACATCCCCATCTCCCTCAAATGTTCCTCATCAGCTTGTGCTCCAGCTCTGTTGTCCTTCTCTGGACTTGCTCTAGTGCCACAATGTCGTTCTTGTAGTGGGGGACCCAGTACTGAACATAGTATCAGACCTCTCAAGGAAGAAGCCTGCCAGGAATGATAGTGCCTCACCATGACATTTTCTGAGCCTCACTATAGCTTGCAAGCCCTCACCTTGCTCTCCAGCACAGGAACTAATGCAACATCAACCACTCTTGTAGCTCTGACCACTAGCTTGCCATACCCAAGAATGCTGCTCAGGCCTGTTTATCACCCCTTGGCCAAGCACAATAAAGCCTGGATGTAGACACAGAAAGCCCATACAAATTTGGACTTGAATGTTTCCTATACTCTTCCCACCAAATGCATAGATGTTGCCAGAAGTACTGTTTGGACCAGGGGTTTCAGAGGGGATGAAGGCATAATGGATCTTCCCAAATTAAGAACCCAGAAACACAGAGGAGATGGTGCTCAGCACCATACATGTTTTGCAGCTAAGTCGCAAGGTACTCCCCCAGATCCAGATACCCAGAGACCTCCATCTCTGCCCTTCTGATAGCCACCATACCCAAGTATCCTGGCAGCACCATGGAGGTGCCCTTGGGCAATGTCTCCACAAACTGAAGTTCTCTGGTCCCTTCTATATCATACAGTCCTGCATTCCAAAAACTAATGTTCCTTAAGCTAACTCCCTTAAGCAATCCAGATGGTTGTATCCTTAACATCAGTACTGGCATATTGAGGCCAATGGACTCAGGTCTGGAGGTGTCTGAATGCTGAGTGCCCCCTATGTGCCTCTCACAGAATCAGTGCTCTGCAGTGAATCCTGTCAATGCCAAACTGAGATATCTCACATCACCCCAAATGGAGGCTTAAAGGACACTTCTGAATTGTGGCAGTCTGAAGTGTTTTTCTTGAAGCATCATCTGTCCCCCTGGGACTGAGTAACCTCAACTGCTCCCAAAAGAAGTGTCTCAGTCCCCTTTTAATTGAGATGACCTGTGCCCACCTTAAAATGCAAAGGAATCTCAGCCTTCAAATTACTGTGGAACACTCCAAATGCAGGTGTACCACCCAGGCACCACCCTACTCCAGCCCACACGCTGCTGAGTTATCCTAGATCCTCATAGATTAAAGTGTCATAGAGACCTTTCTCACCCCACACCACCTGGGGTCTCCCTCAAAGTGATCCAACTAGAGATGGTCCCATCTGAAGTCCATAGAATGGAGCTTCCTGCTTCCTCCTTCCATGCACTAAACTGTGGCAGTGCAGAAAGAACTTTGGCAATGTGGAACGCTGGCATTGTGGAGGACTCCTTATTACTGTATTCAATATTTCTTTCTTTCTTCAGTATACTGTATTTCTTCTCCTGGGTGAAGATAAGGCCCATATCTGAATAATCCTAATGCTGCACAGTCTGTGCTGAGCACCAGCATATTCCTCCTGCAGATGTTAATCCCAGGTTTGCGGGTGGCAGTAGCAGAAAGACAGGTGCATATTTTCTCTCTGCATGCAGATTCAGACTGAGCTACGGGCTGGAGTTTGTTAATGCTGATGCTGTATATTAAGCTTCTAGGGGTGGAAATAGTCAGTCTTTTCCTTAACTGTGCCAAAAAATGTGTACAGTGCCAAAACATTCTCATCTGAATCAGGTGTTGATGCTGCTGTACTGTGGTCAACATTGTACATCTGGGACGATCCTATCTTGCAGTGGAAAATCCCCCCACTTCCCACCATGAGGTGCCATGCCTGTATCATTTCAAAGCACATCTATGGGGCAGCTGTATCTTGAGCCAGAGGGTGCAAAATGATGCTATTGTTTATCTGATTATACCATTTTAGTCTCACTATTAAAACAAAGAAGAAGCCTCTAAATTTTTCAGTTGCATAGCAAAGAAGCAGGACAGACTGGCCTCAGGGGCAGATTCCCCACTAAGCAGTTTGCTCCCTCAACTAAAAGTGAGAGACACAATTAACTAACAAGCCAAAAATCAGGGGAAAAAAAATCTCTGCTGCTCTTGCAGCTGCCTGATGGTGAAAGGAAGCCATATCGATGACAGAAGGAGATAATCCACTGACAGCCGGTTATGCTAGTAAAGATAAATAAACACAAGCTATTTGATCCCCTCTAAGGGCTCCATGGTAGAAGGGGACTAACTTCCTATCCCTTGACATTTTACAAATAGCAGAAAAACATTTGTTTCTGGGGAATAATTAATTTCTTTCAATTCTAGGGGAAAATAGAATTGCTGAGGGATGTGGTGGTCGGGAAATTGTATTTTGACATTTTCCTTGAATATTTCTCTAAATCTGTAGAGGAGGTATTTCTTCTCCATGAGGGCATGTAGAGTTTGAGGTCTCTCATTTTATCCATCAAGGTTAATATGCAGTCTTCTCATCTTTGCCAGAAGGCATTCCTGAAAGGATTTTAAACTTTTGAGTGAATTCCCCAGAAGTATCCATTGACATAATTACTGTCTGGCCCTCTAAGTTCAGTTTTGCTCATACTGAATCTCTAGAAAGCTGCAAGTAACCCATGCAAGCAAGGGAAGACATGGTTCATGTGAAACTAGGGAGTTAAAAATATATTTTGCCAAGTCTCAGTATTATATTTAGTAGTGCTGTCGTTGCCATGGTCTAGGGATAAAGAAGGGCAAGTTGTGAAGGTAATATATGTATTATGAAATCAACCAGTATTGCTGAAAAACACCAACAAGCTTCTAGGCACACAAGCCTTTCCTTAGGTCCAAACTGGAAGTTTCAAATTTCATACAGATATTTGTAAACAGAACTTCATTATTGTGTAACATGCATTGCTTCATCTCTAAAGTGCTATGCATAGGACATTTCACCTTCAGATGTTCCCTCACGTATGAGGGATAAGGTGCTCTTCTAAGTTTATATGGTTCAGGGAGAAGGGTTTGGAAAGAGTGGTGACTTCAGCAAACCAGCCCCTGCAGCTCCCCATGGCCATCCTTTTTCTCTTGTGCACCTCAACAAGAACCAGTGGTATTTTATACATATTCACCAAGCCCTTTACAGACAGATGTGCTCAAGCCTGGAAATAAACCCTTAAGACTCTGATGCTTTCTGAACTCTTCCCTCTTCTTTCTCTTCCTCCTCCTCTTCTTCCTCTTCCTCCTCCTCTTCTTCCTCCTCTATATAGGCGTGGCCCCTAGGAGGAAGCTGCTGTGTGGCTTGGCCCTGATCTCCCCCTCTCCAGGGAGGAGGCTACCTGAGATGGAAGTGTGCTGGCAGATGGCTACAAACCCACCACAGAGGCTCAGCAGAGCCACACCAGGCACCAGCACCACTGGGCACTCCCCAGGCTGGCTCCTGCCTAGCGCTGGCTGCCTGGAAACAATGGTGGAGATCAAGGATCAAGCCGTTTTGGTTTAGTAGGGACATGCAGTCCATTTCCTCCACAGCTTTCAAACAGCCCCCTTATGTGACTCCTCTCAGAACAGTGTTTTTATTAAAAGATAAACTTCATCTCATTCCAAAAAATGTGATATGAATGACAATGTAAGGCCTGTTTTCATTCTCAGAAGAAAAAAACCCGACCCACAGTAAAGAAGTTTCACTTTATTCAAGTGAAGAGCAAAGCCTGTATACCATTGGCAGTCATGAATACAGAAGCCTCTTGCACTGATTTTTTTCTCCTTCACTGAAATATTACTGCTTCCTTTATTTCTGAACTCATAAAAATAACAATACTGAAGGAGACCAAAGGTGGGTCTTCTAGAGCAGGCTTTTTCTGGTAATGTTCCATCTCAGATGTTTAAGGGGGATTGTAAGAAATGGGATGTATCCAGAAGGATCTTCCCCTGTGAGCCTCTGGCAATCATTGGTAAAACTGCTTGCTGAGTCAGCTGTTGCATCCTTCAGTAGATTTTTTTCATGCCTTTCTGAACACATTTATACTATCAGGGACCATGAAATCTTGCACCAATGAGTTCCAAATGTGATTATGCATTGAGTAAAAAAGTATTGTTTTTTATTTGTTTCAAACATTGTCTAATCATTTCACTCAGTACCACTTACTCTTGCAACTTGATGGTGAACAATCACTCCCGATTTTCCCTCTCCATGCTGCTCACCCTTTAGCAGGCCTCTTATGTCCCCTCTTCAGTTTCTCTTAGCTCATCTGAAACACCCTAATCCCCAGGTTGGTTTTTTCCCTCAAGGTGAAGGTTATTCCCTATCCCTTCTGTTGCCTTTC
This sequence comes from Illadopsis cleaveri, assembly GCA_013399915.1. NCBI lineage: Eukaryota > Metazoa > Chordata > Aves > Passeriformes > Timaliidae > Illadopsis > Illadopsis cleaveri. Next base: position 660,158 of record VXBB01012322.1, read on the forward strand.
TAATTCTAGCGTATTTTTTTTAAAACAACATCCTTCAGCTTGCTCTGAGGGGGTGGGTGCATAATGGCTTCATAAATAGACAAAATACAAACTCCTATGAAAATTTATACACTTCAGATAACTTCCAGCTCCTTGTTTAACTACCTAACTGATGGCAAGCACTGAGTAAATGTTTTCAGGAGCCCCACTGATATTACCAGTGACACTAAGGTGACCTGGAACTTTGCAATGTTTTCAAACTATCATAGACTTTTATTCAAATTTCATATGGTGTTTCCAAGTCCAGTGCAAGACAAACTAATTAAATTATGCCATGTTATGATTGTTATGACCTGAAAATGGCATAATCATATGAAGAAGATTATTTTGGGAGTTATTGGAAAACATCTGAAGGACAACATGGTTATCAGCCACAGCCAGCATAGGTTCATAAGGTGAAAGTTCTGCTTGTCAAACTTAGCTTTCTTTTATAACAAGGAAACTCACCTGGTTGATTAAGGGAAGCCAGTTGAAGTAATCTTTTGGATTTCGGTAAAGTTTTTGATACTTTCACAGCATCCTCCAAATGTCCAACCCACAGCTGGGTAAACACATCCTGTGATGGGTGAACAACTGGCTTGTAGGTCAGGCACAAAGGGTTATAGTGAATGGGGTGACATCAGACTGGCAGCTGGTCACTAGTGGAGTTCTGCAGGGCTCCGTCTCGGGGCCAGTGCTCATCAACATCTTCATTAAAGAACTAGATGCAGTACTCAAAGGCATACTAAGTAAGTTTGCCAGTGATACTAAAAAATTGGGAGGAGCTGCTGACTCCCTGAAAGGCAGGGAGGCCCTGCAGAGAGACCTTGACAAATCAGAGGGCTGGGCATTCATCAACCAAGGTGAGTCACAATATAAGAAAGGCATGAATTGTACATTGTCCAAAGGAGGCCAGTGAAGATGGTGAAGGGCCCGGAGGGGAAGCCATATGAGGAGTGGTGAGGTGACTTGGTCTGTTCAGCCTGGAGAAGAGAAGACTGAGGGGAGACCTCATGGCAGTTTGCAACTTTCTCATGAGGGGAAGAGAAGGGGCAGATGTTGATCTCTTTTCCCTGGTAACCAGTAACAGAACCCAAGGGAATGGCCTGAAATTGTGTCAGGGGAGGTTTAGGTTGGATATTAGGAAAAGGTTTTTCACCCAGAGGGCGGTTGGGCACTGGAACAGGCTCCCCAGGGAAGAAGTCCCAGCACCAAGCCTGACAGAGTTCAGTAAGTGTTTGGACAACATCCTCAGGCACATAGTGGGATTACAGGGGCTCTTCTGTGCAGGGCCAGGAATTGGACTCATTGATCCTTGTGCACCCCTTCTAACTCAGGATATTCTATGACTCTATGATTTCTACTTGATAGCCTAATAAGAGTTTTGAAAGAAACAGTCTTTTCATTCTGTTCCTCCTAGTGAGAAAAAAATACATTTGTGCTTACATGTGCTCTTCATATACAGACGCAATGCCAATGAGATTTGTGAATTTATTGACATTATCTAACTGTCTTTTAGCTGAAAAGCATGATGTTGGTGTATCGTACTGTTATTAATCAATTTTGAACACAAAGAACACACAAATATGTTTAATTGCACAATTCCCTAAGTCTTGAGTGATATATTTTGCAACTTGCCTATCACTCAAACAACAGAAGACTTGAGTGGAAGATATTAAAATCAATTATAAAGAAAATACCTGTGAGGACCTCTCTCTACACACATGTGTCTCTGAATTTATGATGTGGTAGCTGTATTGTAAGACATGACTAAATAAAAAGGGCATTGTCTCACTGTGCAGATGCCTCCCCTGTCCATCAGGTTTATTGACTTTTTTTTTGATCTTTACTTTGCCCCTTCTCACTCTGTTCAAAACCCAGCCACATTAAACTCTGGATTATCCCAGAAAGCAGCAAAGCGAGATAACACAGTCAAAGCAGAAACCCAGAAATAGCCATGCAAGCTTGGATAAGGAGGTGTCATGCCATTGGGAAGGACTGGTGACTCCAGGGCTGTGATGGCAGGGGCGCACCACAGCTCCTCAGAAGATGCAATGCTGTGTGGCATGGTGTTGTGTGAGCGAGCCCATGCTAATTCAGCAACAGTCACCTCAGGGGTATCTTTATCCATGATATACTTAATCCCAGATAATCTAGAGGTGACTAACACTATTTATTGTTAGGCCATGAAAACTCACTCTGAATACCTGTACTAGCACTGACCTTTCTGTCCACTGAGTCACTGTTAACTCTTATTCTTGCATGCAAAGCCGGGCACAGCTCTGCTCCTAGGTGCCCCTTCCCCATCCCTTCATAACACTTGTTTCATAGCTCATCTTCCATTCCTTGTCCCTGTTTATATGCTGGGCTACTTTTCAGCGTGATAAAGTCAAGGCAGCCTGTAATAAATACACAAGATTCCAGTAGTTTAATACTTGCCAAAACTTACTACTTTTTTATTGCTTTCAAACACTGATGCTCTTGCTACATTACTCTATGGGACAAGATGCTGCTCAGCTGGTAGTCCCAAACTGGTGGCTCAAATGTATGTTTATTTAAATACTTAGAGAACTGAATTCCTTTTCAGATGCTCTGTCCACTCAAACTCCAGGCTGTTTATGTATCTAGTGATATTGAAGGGTTTAGGGGACAAATTTACGGAAGTATTTTTGAAAATCACAATCAGTATTTATATTTGAAGTACTTAGCATCGTGGAATTATCATCATCCTGTAGTTTGCCTTAGGTCCTCTGATTCCCTGCCTTTCCCCTTAGTCACCTTTTACATTGTATGTTCCTTGGACTTTGGAGCAGACTTTGCTTTATGATGTCTCTCCTCAAGGTGCCAAAATGATCACTGACACCTAAAAAGACATGATGTCCCTTCTACTGGTATTTTATTGTTTACAGAAATTGACTTTTAAAATTTTTTTTGGTCACTGTTTGTCACAATGTCTGATTTCTGTGCATGTGGGAAGCTGTTGAGATGTCTATATGCCTGCAATACATCCTGCTAGCTGCTGTCTTGGTTTGTGGCTCATGCGCCTGGTTTACTACTCTGCATTTCTATTTGCTTATCAGGTTAGTGACACACCGAAATGCTTCATTGCAAAAGTTGTCATTTCTTTTCAGCAGTCCTTGAAAACATACTCAGTGGTTTAATTTCCATCCACAGTTTTCCAATTCTACATTTTTTCCCTCCAAGTTCCTCAAAAATAGCAGTGGAAGAATTTTTCTGAAGGCATCTGGGAAAGGGAGTTTTGATGGAGACTAGATATCCCTAATCACTAATGGTCCAACAATCGCCAGCTGAAAAATTTAGTAAGGTGACCAACATTACAGAAAATCAGCTTGATTTAGGGGGCATGATATTGTTTAACGAAAAGGACAATGAGTAAAAACCATTTTCTTTTACCTGAAAATGGAACTGCAATTGCTTCATACTGCTGGCTTAAAAATGAGGATCCTTTCCCTGGATCATTTGCATCTTGGCACACAATCTCTAGCTCATTGTGATTCTAAACAGTGTACAGGATCCGAAACCATGCTTAGTCAGCCTGGCTAGCCACCTGAGAGCCATGAGCAATGTCCCCTTTATGAATGCTCACTTCTACTTAAGGAGAAAGGAAAAAAAAAGGCAAGGAAACCCATTCCTCCTGACTCCCAGAGATGGTATCGCTCCTCAGGTCTTCCTTCATTATGGAAGCAGCAACATCACCAGCCTCTCTGAAAGCAGATGCACATCCAGAAGAAGAAAGCAATGGCTTGGAAAAGGTAAAATGCTCTCTGGCCTTCCCTAATTGCAGATCTGATACAGAAGTACTGGTTGAAATAGTGTTTTGCTGGAGGTCAGATTAGATAAAGAGCTGACAACCTTCCTGACTTTACATATCGAAACCTTAACAAGACTGAAAGCCTAAGAGGGAAGCCAAGGAAGAAGAGCCCTGGGTGCTGCTGGCAGGTATGAGACAGTGATGAGTCCTCACAGGTGCCCCATGCTCTCTGGTGCAACAGGCCAGGCTACCCCTGAGCTACGGTCCTCTACTTTCTGTATGAAATAACCGATATCTGTGGTAAGCAAAGCAGTAAGTGATCAGGGGAAGAGACAGCAGGACGAAGTCTCCTTTCAAGGCTACTCTCAGAAGAGCTTGCATCTCCAGTGAAATCCCACTGCAGACACAATGCTGTGCCGTGCTGACAAGCCTTCCCTGGCTCAGCTGCTGAGGGCAGCCTGGAGAACATGAATTTTACAAAAGCAACAGGGCAGCCTGAATGTTGAATTACTTTTACCTGAATATAGATCCTGGGCAATGCACTCCTATGACTGTTTTTAGCTCACCCTAGCTGCCTCCCAGGCAGAGAAATCAGGAGAGTGAGATTTGCAGCACTCCTGGCTGGACCAACTGACAGCCGACAAGTAAGAAAGTAATTTTGGGATGAGACAGGGTAAGCAGGGGTCTGCTTCATTGGCTGCTGTAAGCAATAACTCCTGCGTAAGGCAGTAATCCACAGTCAAAGTCAGAGGTTGTTGTGTTAAGCAATGCAGTTTCCACTTAGGCTGATGTCCTTAATGGCGAGTGCCTCATGCACATCATGTTTTCAGGCTCTGGCCCCAGCTGGTGATCTAAACAGTCTGGTTAATTTTCCTTGTCGTCTGGAAGTGAGCAATGCCCTATCCTTCCCTGACTCAAGAAGGGGAAGATATTTGCTTGCAGAAGGCACTCTTTGCCTGGATCTTGCTGGTGAGATAACCCTATGTTCAAACACTGATGAGAAAGACAGATTCCCAGCTGTTTCCTTAGGCCTGGGTATGTCTTGCCTGAAATGGTCTTATGCCTTCCATTTTTAAGCTGCACAGGCTATCTCCCCCCTCAGTTGCAGCCATCTAGCATTCCTGCCAAAAGCACAGTGAAAAACAGCAATAGGCAAGTAACTAACTCTTGGTTTAGTTTTTAAGGTAGTTTTGTTGCTGAAAATCAGGGGAACAGAAAGTGCAATGTGGCTCCTCCACTGTCAACGTAATCTGTGACCTGTCAGTGCATTTGTTGCTAGTTTCTTTTAACACAAGTTGCTAGAAGACTGTTTCTGCATATGAACTAATATCTTGCCATATTTTGTTCTAACTATTCTTAACTGACAGCACTGCAAGATGGGCTGGCTATAGCATGTTATGATATAACTTTCTATTTTGAACACTTGTTACAATAACTGTTAACATTTACTATTATTCTTGAGATGCCCCTGGATTAATACTTTACATGGACTGTGCTTCTTTCTCTGAAATTCTCCCAAACTGGTGAAACGACATTCAATAAGAAATAAAATATAGCAGCTGCTTACAAATTTTCATCAAATCCAATTGAGTTTTGTGAGTTTTCCATTAACTTGGATAAGGCTTTGGATTTGGCTTGTACTTCTAAGTGCTCTTGGGATAAAAACTAGGCAAAGGGGACTGGATGAGCATCCAGAGTGATGTGATCAAGCAGAAAGTGAAAAACTCAGACAAACTGAACTATGACTTTTGATAAGCAGCACAAACATCACATTCAGAGGCAGAGGTGTGTGGGTCAACTTTTTGCACAAAGACTCAACAAGCAAAGGAGGATTTTCTCCCCTAAGCTTCTAGCAAGATTTCCTTTCACTGAAAGTAAATCATGGTAGATATCTCTGTATAAGAGCCAATGTACAAAACCAGCCAGTTTATTCAAACATTAACTGTGCATCTGATGATACCATTGCTTTCCATTTTGTATGTGAATCCACTTCTCATACTACTAGAAGGTGAATTCTTCATATACACAAATGGGGTCCTTTTTTTGCTGATGTGGAAATGAAGCTAAGTAGCACAGAGGTAGGAACCACTTCTGTTCAGCATTGCAAGTCTGAACAAAGGAGTACTGCACATGCGCGGTTTTTAAAGGAAAGACTTTTGGCATGTCTGTGATAATCAAGGTCTGTGGCTTAAACTGCTGATTTCAGGCTGGTTGATGAGAAGTCCAACATGACCCAGCAATGTGTGCTCACAGCCCAGAAAGCCAGCAGCATCCTGGGCTTCATCAAAAGCAGCATGGCCAGCAAGGTGAGGGAGGGGATTCTGCCCCTCTGCTCTCATGGGACCTTATGAGAAGCTGGAGCGATTAGTCCAGCTCTGTGGTCCCCAGCATAAGAGTATGTGGATATGCTGAAGTGAGACTGAAGGAGTGCAATGAAGATGATCAGAAGGCTGGAGCATTTCTCATGTGAAGACAAGCTGAGAGGGTTGGGGTTGTTCAGCCTGGATGATACCTTATAGCAGCCTTCCAGTACCTAAAGGTAAGTCTAAAAGAAAGCTGGAGAAGCACTTCTGACAAGGGCATGTAGTGATTAAAAAAGGGATAATGGATTTATTCTGAAAGAGGGTATATTTTGATTAGATGTGAGAGATTGGTCACTGTGAGGATGGTGAGGCACTGAAACAGGTTGCTCAGAGAGGCTGTGGATGTCCTGTTCCTGGAATTGTTCAAGGCCAGGTTGGATGGGGCCCTGAGCAATCTGGTCTAGTGGAAGGTGTCCCTGCCCATGGAAGGTGGGGTGGAACTAGACAACCTTTAAGGTCCCTTCCAACCCGAATGATTCTATGATTCTGTGAAAATGGTCTGAGCCACTCTACCTTGCCGTGACCCAGAGATCACTGTGGGCACTGTGTGAGATACTCATCATGGTCTGAGCTCTAGGACAAACCATGAAAAATTTCTGCATGCATCTACAGTAACAGCAGATGATTATTTTTCCTTTGAACTTTGTCCGAAGTTCATCCCTAAAAACAAACTTTGGGCCGTGTCTATTGACTCCTCAGCAAAATAAACATGCCAAATCTCTAATAACACTTAAATCACTTGTTCTAGATTCTTTCAACTTGCTTGTTAACCAGAAAGATAAAAAACAGTGAAACAAACAGGCTTTACTCAGTTATTTATTTTTCTGGTGCCTCTATCAAAAAAATCTGAAGGACAAAAGCAACTCTGGTCTGATTGTTTTCTGAGTAAGCTGACTCCTCCTCTTGCTTCAGACTAACTGAAGGTAAAATCAAAATCCAGGCTGTCTTGGCTGTAACACTTGGCCTCTATGGCTTGAAGTGCTGGTAGTAAAAGTTTACATGGAGGAGGGAAAATCTGAGTATTGGACCTGGGATTTTCAGGGGGGTTTAAAAATTGGTTACAGATTTGAGACTGCAGGGCTAAAGAGGGAGGGGGCTGGGCGGCGCCCCAGCCACAGGAGAAATCACAGCAAACTACAAGCAGATCTGACAGCAACAGAACTTAGCCCAATAGCTCACTTGATCTATTCAAAGACTGTAGAAATAAAGTGGAAAGAAGTATAAAAAGCAAATATATATTTATTAGAAATGGTGTAATATCTAATATCTTAGTTATACTAACCATAACACTTGTCACAGCTGGACACATTGATGGCTGCTAGATTTTTGGTACTCTTGTGCACGTGACCTTACCTGATATCCCATGAACTGTGCACCTATCAGTAACTATTTGATGAGCACCCAGATATAATTTCTGTGTTTTTCTTTTCTTAGTATTCTGTCAACTGTACTGTTTAGTATCATACCTGGCTTGCAAAAAAGAATAAAAAAGAAAAAGAAAAAGAAAAAAGAAAAAAAAGATGGGGTAGGAGACATTGCCTCAAAAAGAAAAACCCAAACAATGTGACATTAAAAAAATAAAGGCATTTTTGGATGACCCTATTTGTTTCATACCTTTTCCTTTTTGTGGATTTAAGGTTTGTGCCTTTAAGGTCACATCCACAAACCCACAGGCTAGAAACTTCATTAAAAAATAATAAGCCTGAGTTTCTTGCATAATTGTATGAGTCCAGGAGCTACAGCTTTAAGAAGGGCACTAAATGTTGTAAAGTTCACAATTAAATCACACAGACCTTGGCAACAAATTGATGGAAAAGAAGTGGAAAATTAACAGTAATTAAATAAACAATGGCTTATAGATCTCTTTTTTACAGTTGAGAGGAAACCTTGCTGTAAGTTCTCACTCACGCTGAGCCCTCTAGAATCCTCCAGATGATAAAACTCTGCATTTCTGCCCAATTACGACTCGTCCCTGAGTTACTCATCATGATTGCTTTATGGATTTAGTTTCACAATATAATAAAGAGTTCATCGTGGCTTCTTGAATCATTTACAGAGATAACGCAAACACTTTTCTTCACAACTTGTGAGCATTTCAAAGGAATAAAGCAATAAAAGAGCTATTAAAAAAAAAAAATCAGTTTTGCATTGCATCAAACCCTGGCTTTTCGTGAGAGCTCATGCAAATCCCGCAGCGTCCAGAACATGTCCCACTGTTTTAGCAATGGTAGCTCCGACAGAAATGCGAGGTTTTAAGTATTTCTGAGACTCAGGAGACTTTCAGAAGCAGGAGACGCACAGGGGCATGCCTGTAACTTAAGCTAGTGTACTGCAGATAAGGACTGACCCTCCATGGGTTGGCTGCTGGAGTCCCGGCAGCCCCCAGCAGCTCATTGTGCGGTGGCTGGGAACCGGGGGGACCGTGGTCCGGCACAGGCGGGCCCAGAACCACCCGAGGGTACGCGGGAGGGACCGAGGAGCCCCCGAAGCCCACGCCACGTATTTTGATTTTCACGCCGACGAGTACCGCAGAAACGTTCTAATCCATGGCGTGTTAACTTCCCTGCTTTGGGTTAACTTCCCTGCTTTGAACCTGCCCATGAAAGTTTCTGACTCGCCACGGTTGTTGGTGGGGTTTTTTTTGGTGGTTTTTTTTTTTTTTTTTTTTTTTTTTTGGGGGGGGGATTAGNNNNTTTTTTTGTCGGGGGGAAAATTGAAAGAGGAAAGGGGGAAAAAAAAAAAAAAAAAAAAAAAAAAAAAAAAAAGCCGAGAAGGCTGATGTGCCGCCGCTCGCACGAAAGCAAATGGAGGCATCGCCCGGCACTGAAGTAGTAAGTTAATAAATAAATACGCCAAGCCCGCTGCGTGAACGACGAGGTGGAGGAGGGAACACCCTCCCTCCCCGCCCGGCCGCGCGGCGAGTGGGTGCGCTATTCCTTCGAATAACATGGCAGGGCCGGCGATGCGGAGAGGCAGGGAGGGAGGGAGGCTCTTGGCCCGGGCGAACGGGCCGTGGCGCATCCGCGCCTCATTCACGGCGACGAG